>OU015492.1:136435354-137035354 GCA_907164885.2 Dolomedes plantarius
AGTTTTTATTTTAAAGGAAGTTTTATGATCTTTCTCGTGATATAAATTTTATAACCCTTGAATTATTATTTTAAATGCAAACTTTAAAAAAGTTACAAAAACAGCTTAAAAATTTAATTTTTTAAAAATCTAAGAAGAATTTTTCAAAAATCTTTCTTAGTGCACCCCTATACTATAAGAAGAATCGCCATGCAAACTTTCAGCCCTTTAGGTCCAACGGTTTAGTCTGTGCGTTGTATGTCAGTCAGTGAGTCAGTCAGTTACGGAACTGTTTTATATATATAGATACATAAA
Organism: Dolomedes plantarius; assembly: GCA_907164885.2. Lineage (NCBI taxonomy): Eukaryota > Metazoa > Arthropoda > Arachnida > Araneae > Dolomedidae > Dolomedes > Dolomedes plantarius. The sequence goes on from OU015492.1 coordinate 136,435,649, forward strand.
TCGGGAAAAGCATGGATGAAAATTATTTATTTATTATCATACAAAGACAAAGTTGGTAGAAGTGGACATCTTAATACAAACGATTCTATAGTAAAACAAAGACATTTCCGGTGGAACAAAGTCCGTGTGTGCGTGTGTATGCGATCGCTTACACGGAAAAAATTTTTGCAACTTTAAAGGACTTCTCGATAATTCTCTTTTTAACATAAAACTATAACCCTTTTTTTTATCTCTTGTCAGGTAGTCGACTTCAAAATTATTTTAAATCTTATGTAGTCTTTTCAATAAGGGCTATATTTCCTCCAAAATTCCAACCCTACAATTCTGCTGTCTTCTTCTATATAGCTGCAAAAGCCATATAATTTGGAGGGAAATAATCATTTTCCATAATTTAGAGAAGGTTTGGGCGTGTCTATAAATTGTGAACTACACAAAAATAAAGATCTATCTTCCAATCATGTCAAAACCCCTAAGAATTAAAAAAATTAGTCTTCACTATAAATCCTTTTTTCCTTCCTTCTTGGATTTATGACTTCATTAACAATCACTTATGCAGTCGGGTTAGATGCGATTAGCGCCCTTTACACGTAAACTCTTTCGTGAGTGCTTGGAGCGGACGGGATTGAGCGCACGGTCCAAGCACTCGCAAAAGACCGTACGGGATTGCGCGCGGGAAAACTTGCATTACGCTCCAAAGCAGCTTTTCCTTCCTCTCCGACAGCTTCACACGTGCACTCAATCGCGCGGGATCGTGGTTTCACGCGGGAAAGAACGTACGTGTAAAGGGCGCTATTGTTTTCGACGAGACAATCGCATCTAATTCTTTGAACGCCTGGTGAAGGAATATTTCAGTTGGTCAGAAACTACTCACCACATCTAATGAGTAGTTTGGATTTAAGATACTTTCACAGTAAATATATTCGATGATTGCTTGTTTATAGTTAGGTAAATGCATTAAGGTTGCCTACTATTTTTAGGATATGACATAAATACAGTGGGCTTCAGCTTATAGATTTCTCGGGGAAAAGTTTTTTTTTCGTATAGATAATAATTGAATCAATGATACGTTTATATATTTAAAGTCCTTCCATATTCAAAAATCAATCTTAAAAAAAATTTTTAACAGTAAAAAAAATCATCAAAATTCAGACAGGAGCAGTACATGACAAATACCTTTCTTTTACAAGTTTTTAAATTACGTGACATGAAACGACTTTACATGTCAATAGAGAACATAATCAGAAAATACCCAAAAAGTTCCGATTCAAAGCCAAATTTCAAAATGTTGATTCTGTAAAGAAAAATAGGTTTCAAATTTATTTAGTACAGGGATTTTCAAACCCGTCTCATTATATAGCCCGCTCAAAGGAATCCAAACTTTCTTTCCAGTTATGTAGTCCTCACAAAGCAGAGTTGAAATATTATGCTGGATTTAGAATCAATATTGTCAATTTTTCTATTCTTCGAAAAAGATGAAAAGAGTTAGGTTTCAATATTTTGATCCAAACAATTCTAATACTCGGTAGATGTATCCTCAGTTCAACAACAGAAGAATTTCATTATTGAAATATAAGTCTTTTGTGTTCTAGTCTGTTGTTAGAAATATTGACAGATATCTACGCATTGTGCTGTGAGATAACTTAAAGAACCATGCTTTACAAATGTATAGTATTGTATAGACTTACAATATCTTTTAAAGACGAAAATTTTACTTATTTCCCGATATAAACATGCAGCATCGTTCGCCAGCTTACTTTTACACCATATTACGTTTCAGATTACGAGTAATCTGTGGAGATATGGGAATATATATATACCAGAAATGGAAAAAAAAGTATTTTTTTTTCGAGTAGGAATCAAAATAAGATATTTTCTGTAGACAATATTAATAAGTTAGAGCAGTGCTCCGCAGCCGCTGTGCCGTGGCACACTGGTGCTTGACTCTGCCGCGGTGATTTTATCGATTATGATAATAAAAAAATTAACCACCGCATTAAATAGAAATTTTTCTAAGTAAAATATTCCTCTAACTTTTTGTTAATATGTAATTTTTCTGGGTCAAAATTATACACAAAGCAAAAACATGTTGTTAGCCATACATTGTATGTATGTTCGAGCGTCATATTTCTGGATTTCAGTTAAGAAAGAATATCCACAAATTTCTGACAAGGCTATTGCAATTTTGCTCCCTTTTTCTACGACATAGGTATGCGAACAAAGTTTTTCGACACTGGTTCTAATTGAAAATGACAAACGATCGTATTTAAAGGGCCTTGACCATAAACTGTAGCTCTTTCTAATATAGAGCCAAATATAAAACGTGCAAATATAAAACGCACATTTATCAAAACAATCTCAAATATCTCATTAATAAATTAGTTATATTTAAATTAACTTTGATTTATTAGTCTTAGGTAAAGACCAAAAAACAAATTTTAATATAAAAATTTAAAGAGAATTTTTTTTTACTTGTAAACTATAATTTTATATTTTTGTTCTTGTGTTGGTGTACAGTTCAAAATGATTTATATAAAACTTAAATGATTATAATTATCTTGATACATAGAGCTATTTTGTTGTTGTTTTTTATCTAATAAAAACATAAGTATTTATTGTAATTTATATATTTGAAAAGCTTTTTCTTGTAATGTGCCACGGAATTATCGAAAAAAACGTTGTTGTGCCGTGGAAGATAAAAGGTTGCGGAGCTCTGAGTTAGAGGACAGGAAGGAAGTTGATGACAGGGTCAGCATCGTAGATTTTCGTATCTTACCTAGCTACAGCCATTATCACCATTTCTTTGAAAAGTTCTACGACTTATGAAATCAGCAAATTTCATCAAAAACTGTAGCTATCGTAATATTTTGTGGTCTAATGAGTGAAGAAAGATGGAAGGAGTCCACTTGTTGTTAACTCACAACATAAACCTCATCGAGCTAAATTTAAACATCCAACAATATTTACGATGTCCAATTTTTTTTTTTTATGGCAATGATTCTCCTTCCTTCGTGTCTATTTATCTTGCTTTCAAAAACCATGATGCAAGATGGCCTAGTCTGGGGAAATTTCATGAAACTTCATAATTCTATTTTTAAACAGTATTTTTTTTTAATGTATTGTGAGAGACAGGGACTATTTCCGCGACCCCTTAACCATTTTAACGTCATTTTAAGTTAAAATTTGTGTAAAAATTTGAAATAGTCTGAAAAGGGGCAAATCAGCAGCAGAGCAAAAATTTAGAGTGATGGAAGTGCTTACATATAACCTTTCACAGATGCAAAATTAAATGCAACAAATGCTTGAAATTATTTATTGTTATAGATGTTATTTCTTATTTCTGGAAACGAGGATAAAACGAAGAAATGCCAAACTAGAACTGAATCTAGAGTGTTTTTTTTTTTCAAAAACGTAAAGCCGAAAACTTTGTAAGTCGTGGATTAAACCTGTTAATTTAGCTTTAGTCACATAAAAATGTTACCTTTCTCATAAAGACCGCCATGAGTATCTTACTGGCAGTAAGTACATTTCCCTTGTGATTTAATTACTAGACAAAAGCTATCATTTTTGTGTCTCGTGAAGGACAATATGTATTGCCATTGAATAAACATCCGACAATTAATTTGACTAGCGTGTTGTCGCGTGAGTTTATAGATTTATAAATTTGACCCGTATGAACTTACGAATTTCTTTATGCGGCACTTGGTCCTCAAAGATTGAAGACTCCTGAATTAAGTCATGTAAAGCAATTTGATTAGGATTCCAGATATTGTGACAAAAACTGGCAGATTCTTCTTTTTTGCCCCTTTGGTTTTAAGCAGAATACTTTAGTACAAAGACATATAACATCATGATTTTCTAACATTGGTGTAATCACTCAGGGTGCAAAAGTTCGATTTGGTATAGCTTAACAAATAGGCTAACTTTTATAAACGCAATTACAATATACTCTACTCTATTTACCCTTTTCCTTTATAAGAGTTAATTTGACCCACGAAGTTTAATTTTATTTCAGTTGTTATTAGATACATGCTGTATTCAATTTTTACAAGATAAGGACAGGGATTTAGGCATCCGCGTACTGATGAAAATAAAGTTCCCTTTAAAAGTGCGTGTTAATGACTTCTCTTGGCCATTAATGGTTACTCACTAAGAACAATTTTTTTAAACTTAAGTGAAGTAAATGTGAATTTTCAAGGAACGAGTGTATAGAAAAACATATAGCAGAAAAAAAAGAGTCAAAGAGAAAATTAAGTCCTTTTCTTGCAATTGTTTTCAATCCTAAATTAGTTTGTACACGGCTCTGGAGTAAATGTTGTGCCGATGTTTCTAAAATTACTACAGACCTTTCAAAAAATTTAAACGAAATTAATAATTTAAAAGAAACTAATTTTCAGTAAACAATTTTCCTGAGCAGATTCTTTTAAAAAGTGGATTAAAGACGCACGTAGTTGTTAAAAAATTATAAATGTGTGCAAATCTACTACAAAATTAAAAGTTTAGTTAATTACGAAAAGGATGAAACATATTTAAAAATTTATAGAATGTTCGAAACTGTATGATGACACAACCAGTATTTTTAGCTATATAAACTCGCTAATTTTTTTCAAAAAAATTCTCCGTTGATGGGTAGATCTTTAAATGTTTATCAGTTTCTCGATCTCGAAGTGAGGTGCGGTGACATCTGCCGTTTCGTATTTCTGTAGATATATCTACAATCTTACATGCATTTACTCCTGCAGCATTAGAGTTCTTTTAAATCTACAAATGTAGTGCCATCCAGCCTCCTTTCTCTTTATTTTTTTTTTCTCGCAGCTGTTCTAAATACAGCTGAATTTATCGTGCGAATGATATTGCTATTTTCAGAACATCAAGAGTGACAACAGTGATGAATACGTAAAAGATAAATTTTTCAGCTTAAACCAGTAGATTTTGAAGATACTGCAGACCAGGACATCCCTAAACAAAAATTCAAAAGGGGCAGTTCAAATTGAGTTGATATTCACTCGACTGCTTCACCGTGAAGCATTTTGTTCAAGGACTATAAAAAGGTTTTGAATATATATATATATATATATATAGCCTTTCTCAGACACATTCGACCTTTCGGGGGTACTTTTGAACAGTTTGTGTGCTTACATTCAGCGAGCTATTTTTAATTACTTTTCGCTCTCACAGAATTCACACCCGGATGTTCAGGTTACGGGTAACGGGGCTTTAGGTGCGAAATTCCTGCTGATTAGTGAAATCAAGTCCCTTGGCGACTCGCTACACCACACATTGGGATGATTCCAGTTTTAGGCTACATTTTATTAAACTATTTAACAGTCAAAAATGAATGCTGGTGGTATTATATGGTTGGGTTTAAAGTTTGCCACCTATTCGAAGGGCGAACTGCCTAGATAAGGCAACTATAACCTTTGTCTGAAGACGGCAGCTACCCTAAATCCATACCCTCTCTTCTCGCACTAGTGTGCCATCTGAAATGAAATTTCAAATTCCCAGCCCCCCCCCCCCATTGACACACCTCCATTGAAGTCACTCCTGCATAGCATATCGAGCCATCACTGCGACTTATTCAGTTTCTTTAATTGCAGAAGGTAAAATAACATTCCTTAGACTTAAATCTGAAATGCTAAATTCCTTTAAAAATTATCTCGTCATGGAAGAAAAAAAAACACTGAATGCTTGTACTGACGATCGCATTTATCTATATTTCAACGACCATCATTATTTTAGATTATTGAGAAACACAGAATTTCCCTAAACATTCCATTTTCTGAAAACATTTTTTAGGAACTACACACCTACACCGAGAAGATTAAAATCATTAAAACATCAGGTATTGTAAACAAAGTGTAAGTTATTGTTCATGCATCGGTTCTCGTTCTCTACTAATGTTTAATATGTCGTTCTAAACGCAATGTCTCAAAACATTTACTGCCTGCTCAATAGTGCGTAATGCCTCTTATCTGTGACTAAATGAATCTCACGAGGCATAACTTTAACATCAATCTTCATACGAAACAGAATAATCCACACACACACACACACACACACACACACACACACGCACACCTACACGTTCACAAATAAATAAATAAAATAAAAAACACATTTCAAATATCAACAGAATGATATTGCCTACGATAATGTCTTAAATTACTACTTACACCCTTTCTGTTATACTGAATGAGTATTTATTAGTTCTAGCTTAATTTTATTTTTTAACAGTAGTAAAGTTTTGAAATCATGACAAAACTTTTAATTGATATTTTTGGTGTCAGTATAAGGTTCTTAAAAGTATAGATAAGTTTGTCCTTATCGCATATTTATAAGGTCTGAAAAAGTATAAAATTAATTACATAGCATTTCTGTGCAGATGACCTTATCTCTGTTGATTTAGGCGGGGTTGGGGGTAACTATAGTTCAGTCTGTTCATTCGTTCGTTTAAAAAAAGATAAAATGTTATGAAAAGTCGTGATGGGTCGTGAGATGCTCTGTAGACGAGGCTCTTCTTGTTACTGACTTCCATTGCCTTCACTCTTAATGTTGAAAACTGTACACAGTGTATACTGAGTGATCACATTACACCACCTCGCAAATTTTCAATTCCTTCAATTAGATAAGGGGAATTTTTCGTCACAGCATTTTTCTCAGAATTTCGCATATTTTTAAATACTGTTTTCTGCTTTTCAAGGCAGATCTTTAGATGCAATGCGCGTGTTTTTCAATAATTACTAAAATTTATTTTTTTTCAAAAACAGTTAATTTCGTAGGAACAAGTACGTCAATTTAGATTCCTGTAAAAGTTTCCCAACCAAAAATTTTAAAATTTTAAAAACGACATGCTCTTATTAGAGCGTCTACTTTTATGTTAAAAAAAATCTCTTCTAACGAAACTACCGCTGGTTATTAACGTAGGATTACTTATAGTTGCTTACCTCTTTTGTATTAAATACATATGTATGTGTTATGTATATATATATATACAGTGGAATCTCGATCGATCGTTTTCGGATCCATCGTTTTTCCGTATGTACCGTTCATTTTATCCAGTCCCAACGATCATATCGCTATGTTATGTTTCCGCATCTATCATTTTCCCGCATTTATCGTTCATTTCAATCGGTCCCTTTTAAAACGATAGATCGAGATTCCACTGTATATACATATATATATATGTCAAAATTTTGAAGCATTTTGGTACTTTTCTATTTAACTGCTGCTTGCCCAAGCGATACAAACTCGGTTTGGCGAGCTGCCAAAATTATAACTCGCGATGACGGACGGTTTTAGCTTCCGGAGGATTTTTACTTTCTGGAGGACCGTTATGTAAGAACATAATCCTACGTTAAGAAAGAAAAAAAATCAACAATAAGCATTAATTAATCTGATTTGGAAAATAGCGAAAAAAGTTCCCACAGCCTTACCTTAATACGGAGATTGAAGATCTCGTTGCGTCAAATTATGCATGCCCCTTAGGTGCCTTTAGATAATTTTAAAACGAAATATTAAAGGCATTTTGTGAGATTTTATTCTCTTCAAACTCGACAAATGGATAAAACTTTTACATCACGCGAAACTAAGCATAGACTAAATGTATGCCACCAAGTGTCATTTTTATAAATCTATTCCCAAGCAAAACACACAAAAAAATAATATCAGGAGGGCAAATACAGAATATCAAACACCAGGCGAATTGACTGGTCGTAAAGCAAAATAACAGCGCTCAATTCAAATATTTCAGACAGATTACCCGAATCCAATGAGGAAAACATTCGCATCCGGAACTCTTCCCAAGCCTGAATGGGTATTACGAAAACCACTTTGCTGGACAAATATTTGAGACGAGCAAGATAAACGTGAGGGTAGGGGAATTTCTATTCTCTAGACCGAGAAATTTAAGGCTAAAGTTTGGGCTAAAAGACGGTCAGTCTAAAAGAAAGCTTACAGCTAATGCATGTTTTCCACACGACCATGAGAATAAAAAAATTAACTTTTTTTAAAAGACGGGATCCTTTATTTAAAATAGAAATTCTCTGCCAACCTGAAAATATCTCCATACAAAAAGAAACAAAAAAGACGACATTGTTATGATAATTGTTATGATAGTTACCGCATGATGAATAGTACCAATGAATGCCAATATCGATTACAAGTAAACTTCTTCAATTTTTTGCAAGTCGCTAAACCAACAGTTATCGAAATTATTTTGTTACAGATATCCAAAAATTCAAGGATGTTTCTAAAATTGGCATCACCCTATACCTATATTTTACGAACAACCCATTCCTGTTTTCACAAAATTTTTTAAAGGGTGGAACCCAAAAATTTTTCTTTAAGCCCATTTTGGAAAATATTTCCTCAGACAAAGGCGTAGTAAGAACCTGAATTCATCTTCAAGATTTGTCTTTCATTTAACACCACACTTTGTATTAACTGTGTCCAATTTTTCACCTCCATATTCTTGGAGCGTGTTTTTTTTTCTATCAGGGATTTCCTAAAGAAAAGTAAATTCACTTTATTATTCCCATCATATTTTAAATGACTAAAATTGCATAAAATTTGGAGGCAGCAGAATTTTTAAAAATATATCAAAATTTTCTAAAAATGAACTTGTTAGGCGTTGTTTTCTTTTTTTTAAATGAGGTTGAAAAAATATATGAAAACCAAATAGAACGTATTCTACGTAATTATTCGGCGGATGCTAGCCGAATAACTAGAATGGTAGTCTGCAGTTTCAAATCCCGCGATAAGAATGAATATTTTTAGCTGTTTGTAACCACTTTAAGCTGTCAAATCCCATTCAGTTTAGCTTTTCCGTAGCAAAAGACGACAGTAGGGTTCCAAATCAAACCAACTTACCATACGAATAATTCACGACCTTGTGAAGAGAGTTGAATTGGTACCATTATATAATAGTATGAACATTTTTAAAACGCAACGATATTGGAGGTATTCAGCGCTTTTAACGTAAGATTACGTTCCTCCATAACGGTCTTCTGGAAAGGAAAATTTCAGACGCTAAAATCGTCCGTCGTCGCGAGTTATAATTTTGGTAGCACACCAAATCCAGTCTGTATCGCTTGGACAAGCAGTAAACAGTTAAACGGAAAAGTGCCAAAATGCGTCAAAATTTTGACTCACACACACACACACATATATATATAAATAAATATATATATATATATATATATATATATATATATATATATATATATATATATATATATATATATATATATATATACTAGCTGAAAACCCGCGCTTCGCTACGGAGTACATTCAAATTAAATACAACGGTCAACGTATGCAATTTATGCCAAAAAATAAATATATATATTTATAATAAATGCGATGATCAATGTATACAATTGATGTAAAATATATATCTATCTATATATATATATATTTATAAAAAAATCGTAAGGGATATGCATTTTTTTTGGATAATATCCAATCGTCTGCTGCATTAGAAAGAGAAAAAAATATTTTTTTTGTCTATTTAGTTGTTACGCACGTGACGATAAATTTATTGAAAGTACCAGAAAAAGAAATCACGTGATCAGCATTTAATAAATTAAATTCTAAAAATTAATCTTTAAAAATTCACCAAAAATCAGGAAATGGAGGTAAAAATTCGAAAAAAATTTCATTTTGAAGGAATTTTTATGATCTTTCTCGTGATATAAATTTTATAACCCTCACTGTATTATTTTAAATGCAAACGTAAAAAAAGTTTAAAAAACAGCTTAAAATTTTAATTTAAAAAAATCTAAGAAGAATTTTTGAAAAATCTTTCTTAGTGCACCCCTACACTATTAGAAGAATCTCCATGCAAAATTTCAGCCCTTTAGGTCCAGCGGTTTGTTCTGTGCGTTGTATGTCAGTCAGTCAGTGAATGAATGAGTCAGTTACGGAACTGTTTTATATATATAGACTAGTTGAAAACCCGCGCTTCGCTACGGAGTACATTCAAATTAAATACAACGGTCAACGTATGCAATTTATGCCAAAAAATAAATGTATATATTTATAATAAATGCGATGATCAATGTATACAATTGATGTAAAATATATATCTATCTATATGTATATATTTATAAAAAAAATCGTAAGGGATATGCATTTTTTTTTGATAATATCCAATCGTCTGCTGCATTAGAAAGAGAAAAAAAATATTTTTTTGTCTATTTAGTTGTTACGCACGTGACGATAAATTTATTGAAAGTACCAGAAAAAGAAATCACGTGATCAGCATTTAATAAATTAAATTCTAAAAATTAATCTTTAAAAATTCACCAAAAATCAGGAAATGGAGGTAAAAATTCGAAAAAAAATTTCATTTTGAAGGAATTTTTATGATCTTTCTCGTGATATAAATTTTATAACCCTCAATGTATTATTTTAAATGCAAACGTAAAAAAAGTTTAAAAAACAGCTTAAAAATTTAATTTAAAAAAATCTAAGAAGAATTTTTGAAAAATCTTTCTTAGTGCACCCCTACACTATTAGAAGAATCGCCATGCAAAATTTCAGCCCTTTAGGTCCAGCGGTTTGGTCTGTGCGTTGTATGTCAGTCAGTCAGTGAATGAATGAATGAGTCAGTTACGGAACTGTTTTATATATATAGATATATATATATATATATATATATATACGTACATATATACATAACACATACATACATACAAAACATGTAAGCAACGATAAGTAATCCTACGTTAATAACCCACGATAGTTTCGTTAGAAGGTTTTTCGGTTGGTCTTGCTTAGAGAGTGGATGCTTTTCGTAGAGAACTTTCTGTGGAAAAGTTTCTCGATTTGTTATAAAAACACTTTACCGAAAAGTTGAAAATATTTAATTCGAAATTTCCAGAGTTTAGAGGGTTAGACGCTTACATGTGCGGCAATGCATCACGGTAACTCGATATAGTGCTGGAAAAGGTTAATATGTCAACTATGCCAAGAATTTAAAGTGTTAGCTCAGTTTGAGCAAAGTTTTAAATATTTCATCTCCAAAACATAATGGAAAAAACTAAAACTAAGCCTTCATGCCAGAGTGTGAAAAAATAAAGGTTCTCCCCCGTATCCTGTTCCGCAGCTTACCTTCCCTAACTAGAGACTGTAAATACAGTCTCTAGTTAGGGCTTAAAAATACAACAGTCTAGGACGTAAAAGCAATTTTATAAAAGCAACAAACGCAAAATGCACATCTGTAATACGTACGACACTCAGACAGCGAAGGTTGCTACTTATTAAAATTAATAGTTTTTATTGAGGAAATTAAATTAGGTAACAGTATTAGTGTCTGCACATTAGATTAAGATTGTCTGAGCTCATTCAAATCTAAAATGCACTTGTAGACAGCAATTTAGCAAACTGCATAAGACTCAATAAAATATTCAGTATTATATATACACGTACGAAAAATAAACTACAGATCACTATGTATAATGCATTATCACACATAGAAACAATTTTTCATTTTTACATATAGTGGCCCAGTGACCAACAATCTTTATAAATAAGCTCACTTTCAAGTGACTGCTGCATACGAACTGGTTGAATAAACTCAAAATGGTTCTAGTTACCCCGTCCCTCCTCTCAGAGTGCGTGCGCGTGTGAGAGAGAGAGCGAGAGGTTTGGTTTGGTTTGGAGCGCTACGGTCAACTTTTGCTACACGTGGGCTAATTAGACCGGGACCTACCGCTTAAAGCCGATTCCGAACGACTACAAACGTCCATGCCAAGAGTAGGATTCGAACCCACAGACTCCGATACCGAAGGCCAGCGCCCTAGTCATTCGGCCATCGTCCGGCAAGGGAGAAAGCGAGAGGGACAAGTAGCAAACATAAAAAAAACTTGCACAATACCTGATGGAATTTTCTTTTCTTTACTACAAAAATATATATTATTTTAAAAAATAAAGAATTTGTTTAAGATTTCAGGACTTGGGTTATTAATTACCATGTTTTTATTAACTCGCTTTCTTGTTTGTTTGTTTGTGTGTGTGTTTGTCCCGTACAAATCTTGCAATCCATTTTTAACTAACTTCTCGACTAGCTAGACATTTGAAACTTTTAGAATAGCTCAGAACACGATGGCAAAGCATTATTTTGATACTTTTAGCCATCTTTAAGTAGAATTAAATTCATTTTCAGTTTATTTTGTTTTGTAGACTCGTGCAGCCATCTATCGGCCGGGACAGGAACGAAAAGTTAAACGCAAGTTAACTTCTAATTAACTTCATTTTCTTTCAAGTTGATGGGAAAATTCATCCAAAAATTCTAAAAAAGTATTTATTAATACATAGAATTGTCAAGTTTATATGATTCAACAGAAAATTTAAAAACATGCTATATAAAAAGTTCTTTTTATCTTGTAATTATTTTCTATCTAACTTCGCCACTTTCTGCGACAAAACACGAGGACTAAGGGGGCGTTCATTAATTACGCGAGGCTTTTAGGGGGGGGGGGAGGGAGTCGAGCCGAATCTCACCCAGTCTCCCGTGGGGGAGAAGGGGGTCTCGGCAAATATCACGTAATTTTTTTTTCGCAAGAAACAGTGTAAAATTGCGAGAAAACTGGGTTATATTAAGTAAAACATGTTTCTACACTAAAATATGGCTAAATTCTACACAATAGTTCCACTAGTCACTCTTGAGACCACACATGAGTCGCCGTGGACTGAATTAGAATGAATATTCTTTTACGAATTTTAGTAGTTCCTATTTAAGTATTTTATTGTTATATTTTCTGACTGTGATTCTAGACTACGTTCTTAGTAGTCTTAAATACTAGTCTTAACTAGTCTTAAATAAAAATAATTAAGCAAATTATGTTTTTTTTTTAAATAAATCCAACGCAATCAAGCACAGATTACGCATTTACACTAAAAATAAGCATTTTGAAAAATCTCACGTGAGATTAAGGGGGGGAGGGGGTAGAGCCAAATCTCACGACATATCACCAGGAGGGGGGGGGTCGAAAAATTGCCAAAATCGCCTCACGTAATTAATGGACGCCCCCTCAGTTATCCCAACTCCAATTTGAACATTTCCCAAAAAGTGGCACCTCCCCATGTTTGTACAGCTCCCCTCAATTCATTGAATCTGTCTGATTGTTTTTCTACAATCGGAATTACTGTAAAAACGTAGATATTTTAAGGCGATAGATCAAATAGAAATAAATAGGCAAAAATAATAAATATCTCAAGGAAATTCTGAGAAGTTCTTGAAGCAATGCACAATCTTACTACACAGATACTGGATGTAAGTTTTCCCTCCTTTTTATTCTATTCGCAGATCAACAAAAGCGCATTTGTCAACTACTTTAATGTAGGATTACGTTCCTCAATAACGGTCTTTTGGAGAGAAAAAAAAATGCCGTATAGCTGTAAAGAGTGCTGTATTCAAAATTTTTGCGTAATTAATTTTTTACTGGGCATTAAATTATTGTTACTTACCACTACAAAATTAATACTGTGTTTTGAAAAAAAAAGGTTAAAGTAAGATGATGTCTGGAAAACACGCACATTCCTTTTTATTTCAGCTGCTGAAATACAATTTCAAAAATGCGCATTAGCTAATCTGTGATTAGAAAAAATACCGAGAGAAAATGTTCCCATAGCTAAACATGGGGTTTGAATATCTGCGAGGGCTGCTGACGTACCACCTGGAGACTGATATCTAGACCTCTGTTAAACTTTAATTCTTTACAATGATTTTAAGTAACGCATTCCACCAAGAATTTTCTAATGAAAAAGAGCGCCGTTTCTAATTTCTGCAGCAAGAATAGATCTGACTAATAAAACAGCAAGGGACTAATAAATACTACCCCCTCTGTCCCAAAACAAGCATCACATTTAACACTTGTAAATATGTTTATTTTAAAAATATATTCGCTGAATAACTTTTTATATTACTGATTATTGCAAAACAAAGCAGCAGACAACAGGAACTGTCAGTATCCTTTGGGGACACTTCCAGGAAAAAAGTGTCAAGCTCGCATGTTTCTTGTGTGTTAGGAATATACATGTGACAAGAAAGAAAAATTATAGACGCATAACTCCCGACACAGCTGATAGATTCCTAATTACCCACTGGGTTCATTTGAAAAACATGATACGGTAGCCAACCTATGGCGATATAGCGCCAATCTGCCATTACAGATTGAAGAACCATGTGGTGAAAATTGACACTGCTCTTTTCTAGAAAACCCAGATTCGCGATAGTGCGTGGGAGTATGATCCCGAAGACGCACTGACTTTTTGTTTGCTCTCAGTCAAAGTCAGTTGACTGAAGTAGAAATTAGTAAATGTAAATAGAGTAAATTAGTTTTGTGAATACGTTTGAGTATTGTGTTTGTTCGTGAATCATGTGAATAAAATATTTTGAATATTCATCCAAGTGTGTGAAATTCGTTACCTTTTACGTCGTCGATCAGAGAAAGATCGAGTTGAGGACGACACACGCTTCAGCAATACTTATTTGACTCCAGATCTTCAGACAAATGAATTATAAAAAGTTGGCAGATATTTACAATTATTACAAACGAAAATAAACTAAAAATATTTATATTATTACAAAAAAAAAGTTCAGAGTTTTTATCTGGTAAAAGATTTTAGCATATTTTCATAATTTTTCTCATAACGAATATTAAAAAAAAGCAAGCAAAAACTCGTAAACAAAATAAATGGTAGTGAAGTCAATTTAAAACGAGTTGTAAAACCCTGATTTCAATTTTATGTTGATCTTGATTAAAATTCTAATTTTAGATTAGAACACTTGTAAATATCAATGCACAAAGTGCAAATTTTGTTTCCATTTTGTATAGGAGTTTCAATTAGAACGCAAGGTATATTGCTATATAGTATTTTAACTTGATACATGATCAGAATATTTTTACTTTGTTGACAATTACAGTATTTTTATTTAGTAAACAATCGTAGTATTTTTATCCAGTACGAAATCATAGTATTTTCATTTAGAGCAAAATGAGAGCAACGTGCAAAGATATGTACAAGAATGCAAAGAAACAATTTTGCACTAATTCAGTGTTCAAAGTTACATAAATTTCTTTTCCAATTCCTTTGACATAGTTCTGAACAACGATGATTTTTACTTGCATTCTTGTACATTTAAGTCTGATTTACTATTTCCAAAAACAAACAACAATTCATATCGGTATCAGAAAATGAAGGAAAAGTTTACCCAAAGTCAAAATGCGCATAGTTGACTTAGCCACTGATAGAAACTACTTTTACTTTAATGTTTACATTCTATTTTAATTCAAATTATCTCCCTCATAAAAATTAAAACAAATAATATACTAGAACACACAACATTCAAGTGTTTATTATAAAATATTTCATAATCATACTCTACGATCCACGAGATTACCAACGCTGTTAATACGGGTTTCAATTTAGACCAAATGCAGCTATAGTTAGTTCACAACAACGTAAAGAAAAGATTTGGATGAACATTAAAATCAGCTCTGATATATGCTGCGTTCTTTAATTTGTTAGTTGTAAATAAAATTTATAATTGCAATGTAATAAGTCCAAAATTTGAAATGGTCAAGTTCTTAGAACAGGAAATTCCTTTCACCGTTGCCAACTAACTTTTTTGTTGAGTTCACTTTGGCGTATTTAGTTCTGTATGATGCCAATTTTCATAATATTACAAATGCTGTTGATACATACTATTTCAGTTTACACCGAATAAAAGCTCTGGTTCCCAAGAACGAAAGAATTAAAATAGACATAAAGATTCGGATATTGAAATTAGTTCTAACACAAGCAGCATTCTAATGTGAGATAATTATAAACACTTTGATAGTTACAATGTAATAATTGCTAACTGTGAAAGAATAAAGTTGTTTAAGGCCTTTTCGTTTCAGGTCAGGCAAAAATTTCGCCGTGAGAAAATGGCGTCATCGTGACACATGATCTTAATCTACAATATTGCTCAACGGTAGATTTTTCAGAAATACGTCACGATGATGCCATAGTCTCACGGCAAAATTTTCGTATGCCACGAAACTAAGAATACCTTGGAATTCGAAATACTGCCATCTAACTTTCGCAAACGTGTTTCCTTTGGAATGGGTAGATCAATTTTTACGTTAACTTTTAGGATGTAAAATCGTTTGGCGATGTGCTTAGGGAGCTTATAATGACAAATTTTCAATTCAAAATTACAAGTTATCGTTCAAAAAACTATTTAATGTCATTTTCAATTGTGATTACAAGCCTATATAAAATGTGCATATAAAGCACAACAAATTAAATCACTTTGATTTAAATATTCGCTATGCAAGTTATTTTACTAAGATGGTATTTTACACAGTATACGAATTAATATAAATGAGCAAAGGTATAGGATTATAGCTTGAAGGAAAAGATTGATATGTAGTAAAAACAAAATGTAGACAGAAACTGGAAAAAAAATTGTTTGAAATTGGAGGTATTGCATCAGTTGGCATCAGAGAATTTCAGTCCAAATATTAAGCAGCGTTGAATGTTTCTTTGATTATTTTTATCATATTTTTTAACATGTTTTTATTACCTCACTTTCTTGTTTGTGTGTGTTTGTCCAGTACAAATCTTGCAATCGATTTTTAACCAACTTCTCGACTAGCTAGACATTTGAAACTTTTAGAATAGCTCAGAACACGATGACAATACATTATTTTAATAATTTTAGCCATTTTTAAGCAGCATTGATTTCATTTTCAGTTAGTTTTGTTTTGTAGACTGGTGCAGCCATCTATCGACCGGGACGGGACCAAAAGTTAAACGCAAGTTAACTTCCAATTAACTTCATTTTCTTTCAAGTTGATGGGATAATTCATCAAAAAAATTTTTAAAAAGTATTTATTAATACATAGAAATGTCAAGTTTATATGATTCAACAGAAAATTTAAAAACATGGTATATAAAAAGTTTTTGTCTTGTAATTATTTTATCTCACTTTATCATATGAGTTTATCAACATTTTTGAATTGTTACAGTTAGACGTTTGTTTAAAAAGTGCATCTTTTTGAAAATTTTAGATATTTTCGTGGATGTGTTTTCACATGGAATTACAGTATTGATTCGTGTCTCTACAACATTGCTTTTTGAAAAAAAATATTAAATTACAACAAAAGGGTTTTAAAAAATACGCGTATTGCATTTGAATATCTATTTAAAAATGCAGAAAAAAAATTTCAAAATATGCATTTGCTAATCTGTAATTAGAAGAGTACTTATAGGAAAACTCATCGCATTAGGATTGAAGAGATTTGCGGCATTAACTGATGTACAGACATCCGTTTTAAATTGTTTTATTAAGTTTCAATGCTGCTTAACTCCAATATATTACAAACAAAATCTGAAAGAAAGAATTAAGTAAAAAATAATTCAATAAGAATTCATTCAACCCTTCAGTCAATTAGTGCTTATCAATATATTTCTCTCGTGTTTTGTTCAACTTAATCCCCCGGCCTCGCATCATTTTCAAAGTCCACAATCAGAGTATATATCTCCAGCATACAGGTCACTTTTACTATGTGCTCCTCGACACGGCATAATCGATCAGGCACGCTAGAGCAGTGGTTCCCAACGGGTGGTCCGCGAGAGCCTCGGGAGTGGTCCGGCACCACATACAAAAAAGTTGCCCCCCAAAATGGGGATTTTGAAAGCAATGTTCATTAAGGCTGCTATGTACTAACCCCATTGGATTCGCTCACCTCAATGTTAACCTATGGAGAAAAATTGTCCACGGATTGCCGGTTTGGATTCAAAGATTATTTTTAAAAAAATATACTCCGTCATAAAGAAAGAAATTTTACATTTGTGTACATTTTTCGTTTTTTTTTTTAAATGCAATTAATATTTTAAAATTTAAATTATTCAGGGAAAAATCTGGTATAGTGTATTTTAAACGCTCATAAATTCCTTCGGTGGACGAAATTTATAAAATGAATCCTGTAGCACTTTGTAGAAAAGTTCAGGCTATCTGACAATACCAATTTTATTTGATTATCAGCATTAATGTACCTGTAAATAGTTGACAAGAATATGTTTTAAATAAAAAATTTGGGGGCAGCGCTTAACCCCCCTATAGAGAGAGAGCCATTACAATCCCTCAAAATGTCAATACTAAGGGGGGTGGAATTCTCGAACTGTCAACTGGACTCCTCCCACCACAAGATTCTGCAAGAAGAGGAAAAGGGAAATGCGATTTTTTTTTCTTAGTACATAGCAGCCTTAAACTAGATGGGCTGAATAATGACTATTAAGTGTTGAATTAAAATCTCTTAAAAGTTTAATATAATTATTTTATTATTAGAATACGGTACATTATAATGTGAGTACGTTAATCCTGTATCCCTTTTGCCTGAGGGATATTCTGTACTCCCCCATACCTCCCCTCAAGTCGGTAGGGGCTGGTGGTGGTCCGCACATGGTTCAATTTCTGCTTTAGTGGTCCGCAGACTTATAAGAGTTGGGAACAACTGCGCTAGAGGGTTTGGTTTGGTTTATAGCGCTACGAAAATTTTTCGCTACACGAGGCTAATTAGACCGGGACCTACTAATTAAAACCGATTCCGAACGGCTACAAATTTCCATGCCAAAAGTGGGATTCAAACCCACAGACTCTGGAATGCCATCGCCCCACGCTAGAGGGAAAGGAATTCCAAATTTTTTCCCGAGGAACGTGTATCAAGGAGTGCTACATACATTTTGTCACAATCAGCGTATTAAATAATTCGACTGTAAATTAAAGCATTAGATAGAATTATGTCCTGATTTTACTGAAACTTGAGGAAAAGATAGCACACGTCTTAAACAAAAGCTATTGAATATCGTTTCGGTTTAAATGAGAATAGAAAAAAAGTACTCACGAATCCCAATTGGTAATCACAATATGTCGGCGCAAACACAATATAATATTTCTAGGAAAAAGGGCAAACTGGGAACAGCGATCTTTCAAAACTTTGCTCGCGCTGGTGCAAACTCAGTTTTAAAGTTTCTGAACTCGAATGCGTTCCCAAATGTAAGTTCAGAGACAGAATTCTCGAAATTTAATGGAATTCATATCACAAGTGTGACGCATGCCAACTGGGAACTTTCTCAATCAGTAATAAGCTATGCTTGGCATGTCTTTAAAGCTTTTTTTTTTTCCTTACTCTAAATTTTCTATCCGGAATGTAGAATTGTTTGGCAATACTTTTAAGACACTGGCGAGACAAGATTCCAAATGCTGTATTGTGGTGCATATTAAGTCAATGAGTTTTGAACTAGACGATATGAGTTTGTTCAAAATTTTCTCTATATATAACAGTTAAATGCATTTTTAGAATACAAATGTCAATTTTACAGAAAAATGAAGAAATGGCCAGTTTTATACAACTTTATTTTTTTTCCGGCTGACAAAGAAAGAACGAGTGAATAACTGCTTAAAATAATTCAAAATAAATAACATAAGATGTAACATAAAGATGACAAACTAAGAAGAAATAATAATTTTTCTATTTCTTTTACAAAGGGGAGTTTGGGGCACAAATTTTTATTTTTAATTTTGTGGAAAATTTTTAGTTCTCGGTAATCTCTCTAAAAATCAATAGGGCTATAAAAAAAATTCTCTAAGAGTACGAAATTTTGTTATAAAAGGATTTAAAATTCAAAATTTAAAGCTTATTTAGTTTTTTGATAAATTTGTCGAACCAGTGGCTCTGTTTCTATAACTCTTTGACTTTTGTACGTAAAAAACATTTCAAAAAACTTTTTTAACTTTAGAGTTGAAACATAATTATTTTCAGATTAATTTATTTTTCGGGTAAAATATTTTTAATTTAAAAAATACAAATTCTAAGACTAGTTTACGGGGGGGAGAAAGAAAAACTGTACAAATTCTCATAGAGATTTGTAGCAAGGAATTTTGGTTATGTACTTTTAAAAATGACCGTTCACACATGAAACATTCCCTTCTGAGATAAACAGGGTTATAGTTAAGACGTACAGCAGGATACGCATAGACAGTATAAAAAAAAAAATTATTGATTTTTTGATCACAGCAAAAACCTGTCGTCTGTATATTTTGATTCTAAAAGTTTTAAAGTGTGCTATAAGCTAAAAAAAATAAAAGTGTTCTTTTTTTAAGTATATTGGGCCCCTGAAGTAAACATAACGGGTTATTAAAAACTATACTTACATTACAAAATTAAGATTCGTATACACTTGCGCAAAAAAAATAAAATTTCATACAACAAAGTAAGTTTCACAATGATAGTATATATTTATTATCTTTAGTGTTTAGAGTTGAAGAATTCGAATAAGTTTGGCAAACGTGTCCAGCTGTTTTTTAAGTCTAACACGAAGGCACTTTGTAAACAGACATTCGCCTTTTGTCATTCACCGCTATTTACTGGCTACTTTATTATGAGAACACCATTTAGATCAGCCAGCATTGCTCCCTATGAGGGGGACGACACGGAAAAGACCAAGCCTTATTCGGGATTTGAACCCAGAACGCTAACATCTACAACATGTGGGCGTCATGTGTCCAGCTGTACAACTAACGAAAACATGAAACTTTAAGGTACGTCTTAAAAGCAATGGTTCCTTGCTTTTTATTTTCCAGGCGTTAAGTCACTTACTACACAGTGGTCCCCACCTATGGGAAATTTTCAGCCAATTTATACATCTCTTTAGTCTCTGAATTTTCTCCCAACCCTAAAAAACAGAAACTCCAATGCAACCCCAATGTGTCCTTTTGCTACCAACAAAGCTTAGCAAATCGGGGGTATAAGATACAAATATAAACGACCCAACCTTTCGGTTTTGCGTAAAAAAAGGGGGGGGGGACTTGTTCTAATTGTGTAAAATACAACGAAGTAGAATAACTATGTAAGCGGATAATGAACAGCCATAAGGGCCATAGCTATTTTCCTTATGGCTCTTCTACAATAATAATCATTATAAAACTTATTCTTATTCCAGATATCAATGTTTGTAGGTAAGCCTCTGCGTATATTATTAAATTGACTGCTTACTATTATACAGTGCTCCACCGATTGTTCAGCACCACAAGAGCAAGTGCTACTTTTTCCGTGAAACCTGTTTTGATAACTACCAAACGACCCATGTCCTGTGATTGCTTGATTTATGTAAAAATCTGCACTTAGCCTGTCAGTTTTAACTTGAGGAAAAATTTCTCTTACTCTAGTTCCAACAGTTGTATTGTTCCACCTATCTTGCCAGACGTGTTCCGCTATTTCAAATAATTTTTGCTTTCACTTGGTTTCTAGTCCATTTAATTTCTTTATTTATTACTTCTAATTTAGTTGCTTCTTTTGCAGTTTGATCAACTGCTTCATTTGTATCAATTCCAATATGCGCCTTTATCCAATGCAGTGCGACATTAAGTCCCGAAGTTTTAACTAATAATTTTTGATGTTATCTACCATCTCACATTTAAAACTAAGCGCATAAAAAAAGCGTTTTAAATCGAGGATATAAAAAAACAGCATGCAATTGCAACAAAAGAGGAAAATCTACAACATTTACCAAATTTAATGTAAGAATTGCTGATACTTTCCTGAGGCAACTTCCTGATAACACACTCCCGGTAACGCAATGGGTCCTCTTCCCACCAACAAAGATTGGCGAATCAATAATATAAAAAAAAGCAGCATATAATTACTAGAAAAATGTATAAAATTTACAGCATTTACCAAATTTTATTTACGAATTTCCGAGGCTTTTGCCGCTCTTACCTCGCTTTCACTGCCTTGTCTCTGCCCACAGAGCTCGACGGCGGCTAGCGGGTTTATTAGCACAATGCCTCCTGGATCCCTCCATACGAACCCATGCCGTGATCATCGGAACATTAATTTCTGGAGTCAGATGCGTGACAAGCCAAAAAGTTGGAAAATTTTTCTGCCGTGGCGCTCACCACCTGCTGAGTTCCGGATAGAAGCATAATCTTCTAATTAAACGGCGCAAAGGACCGGGCGGCCAATAAGACACTCGCTTGCTACTCCTAACCTTAATTAGTGCACTGATCTTTGCGGACCTTTGATCCCGTCTAGTACTTTGAACGAAAGAGAACCTCCGTTGCAAGACATTTACTCTATTTCGATTGGAGACTTTTTTTTTTTGTTAAAATTATAACAAGTAATTTGATATAAAAGGAGAAATACGGATGCAGTGCCACTCCAAGATGGAACTACACAATACAGGTATTTTCGAGTATTAGTGAAGACATTTCGAACAATTATCGAGTTGTGCAGTGTTTCCCTACAAGTATCGCAGTGTAGTGAAAAAATAAATTTCACGTAGTCTCTTCTAACGAAACTTCCGATGGTTATTAATGTAGGATTACTTATCGTTGCTTACCTCTTTTGTACGTATATACGTATGTATGTGTTATGTGTTATGTATATATGTATCTATCTATCTATCTATATATATATATATATATATATGCATGTCAAAATTTTGACGCATTTTGGTACTTTTCTGTTTAATTGTTTACTGTTTGTCCAAGCGATACAGACTGGGTTTGGCGCGCTGCCAAAATTATAACTCGCGAGGTACGGACGGACAGTTTTAGCGTCTGAAATTTTGCTTTCTGGAGGACCGTTATGGAGGAACGTAATCCTACGTTAAAAAATGACAAATGTTCACAAGACGAACTCAGAGAGATTATATTTCGATTAAACTTCTATATGATATTCAACTAATAATGTACTCAACATTTTGGAGAGATAACTGAAATAGGTTTCATTATTGCTACATATCCTAACTATAGATGTATGAGAAAAGATAATAGAACTAAAATACGACTTAAAAAACACAATGACTGACATTGAAAACTTCAGAAAAATGTAATATTTCTTCAATGAGGAACAAAAATTTCCTTCAATTATCTTTCTAATTTATTATTATCTAAAGTTCTCAAAAGGAAAATTCACTGACTAACTTTACCGGTTGAATTGATATCATTTGAATATAAAATGATTAAAGTTCCATTAAAACTTTTTTGCTTATCACTCTTTCAAAGCTGAATAAATTTGAATGTCTGGTAAATTCCTCATTGTCTGCTATCGGGGACAAATTTTATGATTGTAGATTCTAGCAAACCAATAGCAGAACGTTTTACCGTCACCTTTATATTCGTATTAAGTTATTATAACAATCAGTTTATCAGACTGTTATTAATTTTCTATAAGAATGCTTATAATACCTGCATAAATTAACTTTAAATTGATATTCAAGCATGAAATTGAATTGACGAATGAAAGCCCAATACAGAAGGTGGGAAAGGGGGATTTTCTAAAAACTGTTTAATAATCTATCATAAAAATGCGTACAACTTTTCAATACCTTTCATAAAAGTCATTTGTAATCTATTTTCGACGTTTTGAGTCGATTGATATCATTTCCGGGTTTAAGGTTACTTTCCTAGCGTGTCACAGGAACATAATGCTTTTCAACAACGTGTTCAAAAGGTTTTAATAATAGAGATTAGAGGTGAGTTTGAGATCAGTTTTCAAGATTAGGGCTTATCCGAGTTCGCAAATCCATAAAGAATCCAACAGGAGTTTCATATAGCTCGAGTTTCATTCATCTTCAAACATGTAGCCGTAGCTGAACCTCTCGCAGTTAGTGTATTTAGGGCAGAAATGGATGCTTTTAACTTAATGACAGTAAAAGTCTTCACAGTTTGTTTGGGGCATGTTTGGGGCATTTTACAAACAGCTTCATTTCTTCATAAATTCTGGATTCGAATCTGTTCTCCAATCTAACCTACTTTACTCCTCCAACGGTCAGAGCCGGCCATCTGGGGGATGCGGCGGATGCTATGCACCGGGGCCCCGCGATTGAGGGGGCCCAACATGATCAAAAACTAAAACAATGTACTCTTGCACATGAATTGATTTTGAATGAAAGGGATGTAAATAACGTACAAGACATATTGCAATACATACTAAATAATAATTATAATGAGTTATTTTTAAATGTATTAACTGAGTTAAAACTTTTCTTTACGTTGCCAGTTACTATAGAAAGTGCTGAGCGCTCTTTCAGCAAATTAAAATGAATAAAGAATTATCTTCGGTCAAGCTGGTGTGCAGAACGCTTACATGCACTTGCTATATTAAGCATCAAAAAATAAACTGCAAAAAATTGTAATTTTTCTGAAGTAATTATTGTATTATCAAAAACAAAATCACGCATTAAATAACTATGTATTAGTAGTATATGTTCGTATTTGCAATTTTTTTTTCTTTTGCTTTACAAATAATTTAAGGCCCAAATGGTTTCTTGCACCCAGGCCCCTTTATAGAGAAGGCCGGTACTGCCTACAGTGTGTAGTGACTGAGACCGCGGCTGAAATTTTTATTTAATTTGAGGCCGCCAAAGATTCTCTAAATAGTCTGCAGATCTTTAATCAAAATAGACACTCGATGTTGAGTTGCTATGTTCACAAGGCACATAGACATTCGACTGTGCTTCTTATTTTGAACAAGCCGTTTAAAGTAAAACCCACGTTTCAGCAGCGTTTTAAAGTAATAAACAAGAGCCTTGTGTTACTTACGGTGGCATATGTCGTTTAGTGAACAAAAGGCAAAAGCCATCAACTCATGTCTATGAGCTCAGTAACAAAGTTAAGAGACACCTCCCAAGGGCTGACAATGCCTAAGAACGGAAGAAAACATTTTAAGAACTTAGTTACTTGTCTTACCTGCGGAGGTAGAACAACCGAAAAGCGATCATTTATAATCATTACTTCTTTAAACCATTTAAAAACTGATGTTTGGAATTAAAACTGACGTTTGGAATTGACAATATTTTAGAGAAAGATTTTTGAGGAGTCATTTTTCCTTAAATTGTTGAATACTATACAAGTATAATAGACCATTAATTTTTTAGAATGAGTTTTTTTAATTAACGGATGTAGATCCCAGTAAAAAGTTATTTCAGATGAATTAATTTTCCATTTTACACTATCTGAAAATATCAATTTTATTGGATTATGAGCATTTATGTAAGTGTAAATAGTAGACTCATTTTCTCCATACGTTAACATTGAGGTGAGCAAATCCAATAGGGTAGGTAGACAGCAGTCATACCACTGGACCATCAGGCGTTGTCATTTAGTTGCGGAGAAAAATTTCTTTAAACATATATCCAGTTGCAGGTGTATAGTAAAAAAAAAATCAGGTTGTCTCTTCTAACGAAACAACTGCGGGTTATTAACGTAGGATTACTTATCATTGCTTACCTCTTTTGTATGTATATATGTATGTATGTGTTATGTATATATATATGTCAAAATTTTGACGCATTTTGGTAATTTTCTGATTAACTGTTTACTGCTTGTCCAAGTGATACAGACTGGGTTTGGCACGCTGCCATAATTATGACTCGCGACGACGAACGGTATTAGAGTCTGAAATTTTGCTTTCCGGAGGACCGTTATGGAGGAACGTAAAACTATTTTACAAAACATTTATTGAAAACAATTGAACCTGCAGTTTGAAGAAGTGAACAAGCGCCAAAAAATCGAAATTCGTTTTCTTTTTTGCGCCATACTGTTATTTACATGTAGACGCACCTTGTAAGCTATAAAAGGCACTGAAATAGCGGGTGGATGTAAAGAGTCTTATATAAAAGTTTAGTGAAGAAAAAATAATAAATAATAAAGTTTTTTAAAGTTTTTTAAAAATTTCCCACAAACACAGTTTTTGGATTCATTCCCTTCTTCAAACGGCCGATTCAGTTGTAACCAACCTTAATTTTTCTTCAATATTTTCTAGCAATTTTATGATTAAAAAGGAATCTTTTTTTAATAAACTAGGGGCTTTGCCCCTATGCTCGCTACGCTTGCTCCTCTGTTAGGCTAATAGCGAGATACATAGGGGTGATTCTCGGGCAATGTAACAGCTTCCATCCATTTACTGTTGTCACCCTTTTGCAAAGGGTTTTCATCACTGTTGAATTATAAGCTTTAAAATTCAATTAAAAATCGAAATTTTAAGATAGAGACTTGAAATGAGGCTTATATGAATAAGAAAGCTTTCAGCTTCCAGGTGATATAAATATTTTCTTTGTAAGATAAAAATTTGAGGAGCATCAATATTACATCCACATATGGGACGATATTTCTTGAAAAACTGTGTTTCATTTTTTGATGAAAATATTATTCTGTTCTAAAATATTTTTAAACAAATGAGGTCTAATTTGAAAGAGAAATATATGTAGTCTTAGATTGTAAAAAGATCAAAATTCTACGATCATTTTTTGGCACGTTATCATAATCTGAAGATGAAAAAGTCAATATTTTCCCACAAAACATAAAATAAAATAAAAGTCCGACGAAGATGAGACATGTCTTACTTTGGTCCCCCCATTTTTCTGCATCCATTGGTATCGCTCTCGACCCCATACCCCCAGCAGTTTCGGAGAAGATAGCGTGACAAGCTTTCGAATGCGGCAGCGGGAGTTACTTTTTTTAGATTAGAGAGAAATGAAAAAAACAGTTGTGAATTACAGGATTCCCTCTATTTCCATTTTCCCTGTATAAATGCAGTTCTCCCGAGACTTGGATGCTGTTATGAGTTGAGTTAAACAAAGCATAACGATTAATATTTCAGACATATTACTCGTGATTACTGTAAACATTAATTCGAAATTCACGACTTTCTAATGAGAATAGAACGTCTGACAACCATACCCTCCTTCCCCCCCATCTTTCGCAGAAGTGCCGGAACTATAGAGGAAATTCTTCCGAAGTATCATCCCTCAGTTATTCCGAAAAAGGAAGAAAAGTTTTTAAGCTGCGGCAGACTCAAAGAACTTATATCCATAGACAAACAT
The DNA here is from genome assembly GCA_907164885.2 of Dolomedes plantarius. Classification (NCBI taxonomy): domain Eukaryota; kingdom Metazoa; phylum Arthropoda; class Arachnida; order Araneae; family Dolomedidae; genus Dolomedes; species Dolomedes plantarius. The sequence continues at coordinate 136,462,529 of OU015492.1, forward strand.
CTTCGTTAAGTGAATATAGATAGGTTCATCCGAGGAGAGCGACTTGCATCTAAAAAAAGTTTCAAAAGCATCCAGACATAGCTCGCAGGCAGAAAACTTGTAACTGAATCACGCCGAGATAAAACTTTCCAGGGAAGCAAGAAAAATAAGTTCATTTGCCGGGCTTATATGCGATGAAATTAAATTTCAGTTTTGCATTACGAGGCTTGCGTTTCCCACTGCGTTCCGGGCCTTAATTTGATTTTGCATCAAAAATCAGAATCCCCCGCGTTCCACTATTTCGCAAATTAATCTGCTTTTCACAGTATACACAGGCGGAGATATCGATCTGCCCTCCTTTTTTTAAATAATATTTTTCTTATCTTATTTTTTTTAAGTGTCAAATGGAATCGAAATTTGTTGATAAAAACAGCGTACCGACGATAGAATTTTAAATTTTCTTTCTTTTTTTCATTATTTTGGTCGTTTTTTCACAGACTTAAGATTTGTTTTTTTTTAAAATTCAAACAAGGAGGAGCAAATTAAATTTTTATAATTTGTTTTCCTGACTTCGCTTTGAAGAACGAGATTTTGGGGAGAATTAATTAGGTTCCGGGAGGAAGTCATCAAAATTGAGCTAAGAAGGTTTTAGAAAGTACGAGTACATAACAAGACATAGAGTTGGTGACAATTTTGGAAGCAACAAGTACCTTCTATCGAACAAAGAATTTTGAAAAATATTTGGATTTTTTTTTAGCCTTATCTATATATATATTAAACAGTTCCGTAACTGACTGACTGACAGACTGACTGATAACTCGCAGACCAAACCACTGGACCTAAAGGGTTGAAATTTTGCATGGCAATTCTTCTTATAGTGTAAGGGTGCACTACGAAAGATTTTTAAAAAATTCTTAGGTTTTTTAAATTAAATTTTAAACTGTTTTTGTAACATTCTTTAAAGTTTACATTTAAAATAAAAATCTGAGGGTTATAAAATTTATATCACGAGAAAGATCATAAAATTTCTTTAAAATGAAATCTTTTTCGAATCTTTACCTCCATTGTTTGATTTTTGGTGAATTTTTAAAGATTAATTTTTAAAATTTAATTTATTAAATGATTATCACGTGGTTTCTTTTCTTTTTGGGATACTTTAAACTAATTTTACGTCTCGTGCATAACAACGGAATAAATTGGCAAAAAAAACTTTTTTTCTTATACGGCAGACGATTAATGCGGCAGACGATTGGACATAACCCCCCAAAAAAATATTAAAATGCAGTTAAAGAAATGTTCCCCAAACTTTACTAAATTAACTGCACCATATTCTTTTGTATGTTCTATTAGATTTAATTTCAATATTTTCTGCATTATTTTGTCCATAAAAATATCCGTTACGATTTTTTTATAAATATATTTTTTGGTTTTTTTAGCACTAATTGCATACATTTACCGTTATATATATATATATATATATATATATATATATATATATATATATATATATATGGTATATATATTTGGAATTAACTACATACATTAACCGTTGTATTTAATTTGAATGTACTCCGTAGCAAAGCACGGGTATTCAGCTAGTTATAAAAATAAAAGAGTAAGGGCCTGTTGACATAGAATCCGTCAGAGTCATCGTTACTCGTATTGAAATATATTCAACCAATTACAAACTTCCGAACGATTAGCCATGAAATTGATAATGTCTGTGATTGGTTTAAAATATGTCTATACGAGTAACGCAGACGTTGACGGATTCTATGTGAACAGGCCCTTTTACTCATATGCGTAAACCTTCATTTACCAGCTCATTTGAAAACATATCAGATGATTGTACATATATATACGTTCATAAAATGCCATTTTAAAACAAATTTTATTTCACTCTTTTAAATGGTATCACTTTTAATCTATATATCTCATCCCTCTAGCGCTAATCTAGTGAGTTGACAATTACTTAATTGGGAATTCTAAGTGCCTTTAATGTAATCTATATATATATAAAACAGTTCCGTAACTGACTGACTGACTGACATACAACGCACAGACCAAGCCGCTGACCTAAAGGGCTGAAATTCTGCATGGCGATTCTTCTTATAGTGTAGGGGTGCACTAAGAAAGATTTTTGAAAAATTCTTCTTCGATTTTTTAAAATTAAATTTTTAAGCTTTTTTAGAAACCTTTTTTAAGTTTGCATTCAAAATAATAATTTGAGGGTTATAAAATTTATATCACAAGAAAGATCATAACAATTCCTTTAAAATGAAATCTTTTTCGAATCTTTATCTCCATTTTCTGATTTTTGGAGAATTTTTGAAGATTCATTTTTAGAATTTAATTTATTAAATGCTGATCACGTGATTTCCTTTTCTGGTACTTTAAATAAATTTATCGTCATGTGCATAACAACTAAATAGACAAAAAATAATTTCTTGCTAATACGGCAGACGATTGGACACTATCCGAAAAAATATTAAAATTTAGTAAAAGATATTATGTTCCTCAAACTGTACTATATTAACTGTACTATATTCTTTAGTATGTCCTATTAGATTTAATTTGAATATTTTCTTCTACATTGTTTTGTCTATAAAAATATCCCTTACGATTTTTTTATAAATATATTTCTTTGTTCTTTTTACATCAATTGTATACATTGATCGTCGGATTTATTATATATATATATATATATATATATATATTTATTTATTTATTTATATTTTTGGCATTAATTGCATACATTGACCGTTGTATTTAATTTGAATGTACTCCGTAGCGAAGTGTGGGTTTTCAGCTAGTAAATTTATATGACATGAATAACCTATCTCTGTAATGAAAATGTCAAGCTGTCACCTTTCTTTTCGAATAAACCGAACATCAAACTTAAAAAAAAAAGAAAAGAAAAAGCATTAAATAATCTAACTAATTAGCAATTAAAAATAAGATAATATTTGACACGTGTTATTTATGTGACATTATTTTAGAAACCTGGATACGTTTCATCTGCCCATGAAATGAATTAAGAACGAAGGTGCTTAGTTAGTTAAATGAAACTTCCTAAAGGCCCAATCTGCATCCTGTGAAAGCTCATCTAAACTGCTAAGTTTACGGGCCTGCGATTTGGCGTCCACACAACATTATTACGATTTTCATGTGGTTTGCTTATCAGCCATACTTACGGGAGGAAAAAGTATGAAAATAAGAGCTACTCAATTACAACGCAAAATCTCTCTACAAAGCCGCATTAAGTATGTCGTCTCATTACCCGAGCATTAATCTAGCGTGACATATAAAGAAAACGAACAGTTCAGGCGATTAAATTTTTATGGCAGGGACAACCCCAGTCTTATGATTAAAAAAGAATATATATATATTAAACTGCCACCATTTTCCCTACGAATGAACTCAACCACGAAATTAAATCACCAAAAGGTGCTCACCCTCACAATTAACCCTAAAGCGCAGTTAAAAAAAAATAAGAAATACGGAAAAAAAAAAACAGAGAGAGAAATTATTTTTTTAAAAATTTACTAAATCGGCCCACCTAGCGAATAATAGACATTTTCATCACGGAATCGCAATACCTTCCCCCTTTCTCCCCGTTAAAATTTAATTAAATATGCAAATAGGTTCGGCAGTGAGTGGAATGCCGAGAATAAAAGCTTGGATGAGACGCGAAAGAGATCTCGGGGGGACAATGAAAACTCATTACAGTCTGCTGAGACATCCGCAATCTGTTCCTGTCAGATAAGCACTGTTCTTTGGATAGATCCTTTTGAGGTCTGGCCGACGGAAAAGGTTAATGCCGGGCCGCGCTTCTATTTTCTGTGGCTTATGGTAGATCGGGCGGTATTCAAACTGCTGGCGGATGTCTTCTCTCAGAAAAACAGTTTGATTGGATGCCTTGTGGCACGGGGCTTTGACGAACAAGTTTCACGCCAGAATGACTCCGACGAATAAAAATGCTTGCTTAACACTCCTGTAAGCACATTTCGTTTCCATTGTACTTTCTCCCTCAAACAGGTGCTTTCGATAACTGGAAAGTGTTAGGAAAGGTGTTAGGAAAGGAAAGATATAAACCGTACCGAGGGTGGAAGTCAACCTTTCTCAGATCTTAATGAGAAAAAGATATAAATAGAATTACATTGCGTCGTTAAATCTCCTCCGTTGGATATTTTGCTAGGGAATTTATGTGAGCATTAAAAATACGATTCTATACATGACAACTTTTTAAGATTAACGTACAAGCGATGTAATTCAGTTCCCTCCATGTATTTATTTTCGTCTACATAGATACATCGGACAGTGGCGTAGCGAGGGGAGGGGGTCATGCCCCGGGCGCCACTCGTAGAGGGGCGCCAGATGGTCCTTTTCACGAATTCTATATATTATATTACTACATGTTTTTCGGAAGGGGGCGCCAAAAAGGTATCGTGCCCCGGATGCCGGTTATGCTCGCTACGTCACTGACATCAGAAGTATATGCATTCATTATCCTCATGCAAATACAGTTGACAATCGAGGGGGGGAGGGGGGGGGGTAAGGTTGCAGGACCCTATCAAACGAGGAAAATCGAGAAATAAATCTACCTCACTCCCTTAAAACCGAGGATTGTATTTAACAAGCGCGAAAAGGAACTACAACCCTGAATTGCGCTAACAATTCCGCAGTTTTGTTGTGTAATTTTGAATATAGACTCAACAATGCAAGTTTTCATATATACACATCTCTCAATTTAAAAAAAAAGTAACTCCCGTTGCCGCTGTCAAAAGCTTGTCACGCTATCTCCTCCGAAACCTCTGGGGGTATGGGGTGGAGAGCAATACCGATGGATGCAGAAAAATGGGGGACCAAAGTAAGACATGTCTCATTTTCGTCGGACTAAGTTTTTTTTAAATTTTATGTCTTGTGCGAAAATATTGACTTTTTCCTCTTCAGATTACGATAACTCGCCAAAAAATGATCGTAGAATTTTGATCTTTTTACAATCTAAGACTACAGACATTTCTCTTTCAAACTAGACCTCATTTGTTTATGAAATATTTTAAAACAGACTAATATTTTCATAAAAAAATTAAACAGTTTTTCAAGAAATATCGTCCTCTATGTGGATGTAATATCGATGCTCCTCGAGATTTTATCTTACAAAGAAAATATTTACATCATCTGGAAGCTGAAAGCTTTCTTATTCATATAAACCTCATTTCAAGTCTATATCTTAAATTTTCGATTTTTAATTGAATTTTAAAGCTGATAATTCAACAGTGATGAAAAGCCCTTCGCATTAAGTGTGACAACAGTAAATGGATGGAAGATGTTACATTGCCCGAGAATCACCCCTATGTATCTCGCTATTAGCCATAACAGAGGAGAGAGCGTAGTGAGCCTTGGGCGAAGCCCCCAGTAGAAAAAAAAAACGCAACCCAGAACATTCATGTATATTTTACGTTTCCTGTATTGTGCGTTTTCCAACTTAGTACATTTTTATAATTTTTTATTCGGTTTCGATAAATATCCTATACCAATAAGTACCTTCGTATTCACTTGAAACGTGACTCCAACCCTCACAATTCCCATTGCAAGAGCTTTTTATGTTGAGGCAACGAGCAAAATTTTCTTTTCATTTCAAGCATTTATGATCTGTTTCTTTCGTTTCTTCCGCACACAGTTGTCTGTGACTTTGATTTTTCTTCTTCCCACCTTTAATCTTCCATACAGTATTCCCTGGAAAACAGGTGAAAGAGTCTTGTCAACGGGTGTCAGGTGGTGTTACTAAGGTTTCTTGTTTCGAGAGAGTATTGTGATAACTGTCAGTGCCACTTACCTCGAGTTACAATAATTCAGCAAAATATCTCCGTATAAGGGAACCAAGGGACCTTCAACGTCGATTATTTAAATTTTAAATTTTCAATTCTATAGACAAAAATAAATAATAATTCTTTTTCACTACCCTGAAGACACTTAGAATAGTGGCACAATAGAGCCTATTTTCAAAAACCATTTCAAAAATGCTCCGTGCGCACTCCATATCATTTAAAAACCTTAAATTTTTAAATAAATTTACCATATAAACCTAACTGTGTGTTGAATTTTTTTATATGAATTAGAAGCCATAATTTTTTTTTTTTAATCTGCCTGCTATTTTTTTTATACAGGGTGTCCATAATTAAAGTCCCACTTTCAAAAGGCTGCAAAAAAAGTACCACAGGTCAGAATGACTTCAAATTTGAACTGAATGTACTGGAAGAAGGGGAAAACGATTTGGCATAATAAAAAAAAAGTTCCAAAATGTATCAAACATTTTGGAACTTTTTTTATTATGCCCAATCGTTTCCCCCTTCTTCCAGTATATTCAGTTCAATTTTGAAGTCATTCTGACCAGTGGTTCTTTTTTTGCAGTCTTTTGAAAGTGGGACTTTGATTATGGACACCCTGTATTTTTGCATATTTTTACTCCATTACTAAGTCTATAAATTTGGAATATATTTGTGATTTCAAAGAATGATGCACAGTTTATGACAAATACTTCAACAATTATGAGAAATTTGGATAAACAATTAGGAGAAATTTGGAAAAAATCAGAAGGAAATTAATGTGCATGGAGAATTTTGAAAAATACTGGCATTTTTGAAAAAAAAAATTGAAAAAAAGCCTAATTACTTATTTATACCCCAAAATACTTATTTGTGAATTCTAAGTGTCTTCAATGTAGTAAAAATTAATATTAATTATTATCATTACCATGTTTTTATTAACTCGCTTTCTTTGTGTGTGCATGTTTGTCCAGTACAAATCTTGCAATCGATTTTCAACTAACTTCCCGACTAGCTAGACATTTGAAACTTTTAGAATAGCTCAGAGCACGATTACAATGCATTCTTTTAATAATTTTAGCCATCTTTAAGCAAGATTGAATTCATTTTCAGTTAATTTTGTTTTGTAGAATGGTGCAGCCATCTATCGGCCGGGACAGGAACGAAAAGTTAAATGCAAGTTAACTTCCAATTCTCTAGCCAAACGATTGATTACGCATTTGATACCTTTTTTTTACGTATTTGATCATTTTCTTTCAAGTTGATGGCATAATTCATCAAAAAAATTTTAAAGAAGTATTTATTAATACATAGAATTGTCAAGTTTATATGATTCAGCAGAAAATTTAAAAACATGGTATATAAAAGTGCTTTTTATCTTGTAATTATTTTGTATATAGAGTTAAAAACTGAATAAAACTTTTTTTAAAAAAAACGTGGTCGTAGGTCCCTTGTCCCCCCATAAGGAAGGCATGGGCTACTGACGTCACGGAGTGTCAAATATATATATATAACACATACATACATATATACATACAAAAGAGGTAAGCAGCGATAAGTAATACTACGTTAATAACCCCCGGTAGTTTCGTTAGAAGAGACTACCTGAATTTTTTTGCTTTTCTGGATAAATCACACTGATACCCTATCAGGGAAAAGGCTTTAAATTTGGCCTCTTTTGTTAGCTTTATTGTAAACTATTAAGTTTGATACTTTGATCTAAAAAAATAAGACAGAAAATAAACGGTTTTGTTTGTCTGCATACACGCCATCTCGAAAAGTCAATTTGAGAGTTAGTGTTTTATTCCATAAGCAAACTGTAACCACCCATCTTATTTGCCACATTCAACTATGCCATAGAAACTTCAGAAAGGTATTTGTTTACAGTTCTGATTATGTCTTAAGGCTACTATGTTGGATTCGCTCACCTCAATGTTAACCTATGTTGAAAATTTGTCTTTTATTTAGAGCTGCTTAAATGCTGATAATTCAATAAAAATGGTATTTTTAGATAGTCTAAACTTTTCTACACCTTGCAACCGGATTTATTTTATAAATTTTATACACCAGTGAATTTAGGAGTGATTAAAACACACTATACCAGATTTCCCCCCCCCCCCAAAAAAAATAATTTAAATTTTAAAACATTATTTTACATTTAAAAACACGAAAAATGTTCCAAGGTGTAAAATTTCTTTCTTTATTACGAAGTAGAATTTTTTTTTTAAAATCTTTCAATCCAAGTCGACAATCCTTGGACAAATTTTCTCAACAGGTTAACGCTGAGGTGAGCGAATCCAATAGAGTTAGTACAAAGCAGCCTTAAAGCAATTTTAACATTGCAGAGAATTTTGAAGTCTCAAGTAACAGTATAGATTAGTTCAGTGTATATTAATCCAGAGTGATAAGTAATATCGCCGCCGTCCACACCCGAAGGTTATACGGCTCTTCAATAATAAAACTAATTATGCCGACGGCAATCCAGCCCAACCGGGTCCCAAAGTTTTTCTTTTTGCAATTCGTTTACCTGTCTTTTTTTTTATTTTATCTGAGGGGTTATCCACCTTCCCCTTGTAGGGGGAAGTGTATATTCATAAGTTCCTGCATAATATTCTTGATGTACCTTCTACAATAATAATCCGTAAATAATTTACTAGGGGCCCAATTTTGAAAGCCCAAAGGTAGGTTTTTTCGTGCTTCAGCCCATTTGCTACAATTGTATATACAGTGCTTTATAGTTTGTATATTGCCACACTCACAAAGATCTGTTTTAGCAAAAAATCTGTTTTGATAGACTCCTATACAGCCATGTTCAGTTATTGCTTGATTAATCCAGAGTGATAAGGTAAACATGCAAAAAAAGATAACTTCTTCCTACGATAGATATAAAAAAAAAAATATCTTAATCGAATAGGTCAGACAAATTTTTGTCGTAACGTCCCAATAAATGGTTCCGTTTCGAAAGAAAAGTCTTTAGAAATTTCTACTCGGCTTGATTTGAAAGAATATACTATACAGTAGCGTGATCCTCGGAAGGCCCAGACAATCTCCGATTTAATGGAACTTTCATCGAGCAACGTTCACGATGACATTACGGAAATTGCCGACAGTGTCTTATTTTTTTCTGGTACATTAAATTAATTGAAATCGCTAAATGCGCTCTCCCGCGCCACAGTTCACAAGAACCACATTTGTAAAAGCATGTCAGTGATCGAGAATATACTGGAAAACTTAAAGCAAATTGACAAATGAGCTGGGCAAAGACTAAAAGAAGTGAGCGTGAATTTTAAATATCAAATGCACATAAAAAATGATTTTTACTGTAAATTATAATGTTATATATTTTTGATGATTGTTTAAGGGGACAAGGGACCTTCAACCTCGAATTTTTTAATTTTCAATTTTTAACTCTATATACAGAAAGACAATAATTATTACTAGGTGGCCCGTGCGACCCTTTCGCATGCGATTAAAATACGAAAAATTTTGTAGTGAGGTTGGTGGTTTGTATTAGGATGGAAGAAGAACCGGTTCATTTGTAGCAATTGTTTACCTGTCAAATAACAATGGTGCGTATAAATGTGGCACAAACTCGTGGAAAATGTGATATTTACATTATAAAACCTCTTTGTGCACACTATTTGACTGTGCCGTTTCGACGCATCCAGGGAAAGAACTTTAGGGCCAAAAGTCAATTTTTCACTTCGATTTTTAAACAAGCGATACAATGTGTCATTCTGAATTAACAATACGTCAGAAGCGGAGAACTTAATCTTTTAAATGGTACCTCATTTATCGATTTTGGCTAAGTATGAAAGGAGAGAAAGGGATCATCACAAAACATCACCTTCTAGAGATAATATATATGGTTTTTCCATGTAAAAAGAATAATGTACACCTACTCGGATGTTGCCAATGAAGAAACTCATTAAAGAAATCACAGAATGATAGTGAAAGCAAAAGATTTTTAAATTTAAAAGTTCAGTGCGATTGATAATGGTAAAATAAAAAGGCTAGCGCACGCGCCATCTAGGGGAAGAAGTTGTTTATAATGTTTATACTTCGATTTTTAAACAAACAATAAGATGTGTAATTCTAAATTAACAATTCGCACAAAGCGGGGATCTTAATCTTTAAAATGGTACCTCATTTATCGATTTTGGTTAAGTATGAAGGGAGAAAAAGGGATAAAACTAACACTTTTTAGAAATAATATATATATACTCTTTTTTACTGCACTGAAGAAGACCCTTAGAATTCAAAATAAGGATTTTTTGGCAGAGTAATAGCTGTTTAAAAAAAAATTAAAAAATAGTAGCATTTTTCAAAATGCTCCATGAGCATTCCATGTCATTTAAAAACCATAATTTAAAGTTTACCATATATATATAAAAACATAATTGTACATTTTTTTTGTTTGAATCTAAAGTCATATACACAGTTTGATACACAGTTTTGTGACAAACACCTCAATTAACAACCCTGAGAGTTTTGGAAGAAATCAGAAGGAAATGAATGCACATTTTGAAAAATACTAGCATTTCTGAAGAATTTTTTGAAAACAGGTCTTATTCTTCCACAAAATAATTATTTGTGAATTCAGCAAAAAAGAATATTTTTTATTCTAATTTTGTAAATAGAATTAACTATTGAAAGTTTAATAATTAAAAATGAGATTGAAGGTCTCTTGTCCAGTGTCCCCTTGTAAATTTTGTGTTACTAGCTGCTAAGTTTGTTTTCCTTTTCCCCTCAATTTTGTGGTGTAGCATGTTGTTAAATTTTTCTGTTCCGATTAAAAAGCGTAAAACTGTAGGAGTTAAATTATTACAATTCATGAATCCCAGTACATGCCGTTCAGTATCGATTTTTTTTTAATTTCGTTGATTTTAGTATAGCAGTAAGCAGTAAAAGTCAAAAATATTCGTTATTTAATTATTGCAATCAAAATCGCGACTAATTCAATCCATGAAAGTTAAAACGACATATATTTTTGTGTCTGTTCGATTGTCCACTTATATTTATGTGTCTGCGTGTGTGTTACGATAATTCATATAAGAAAACTACATTTTTGAATTTAGCTTCGAATCTTTGTATTTATTCATTATTAACTGACAAAATAATATCAGAAAACGTCAGCGTATTTTGCCTAGAAGAGCTCCATTTCATTCTTCTCAAAGTGATAGGTGAATTAATTCACAGAGATTGAGTAGATAATCGCCCCCCCCCCCCCCCAAATAAAAAAGGGGTAAAATTTTCGGTGTGTGATACATAAGGAAAGAACTCAATCGAATAATTCTGTTCGAAAAGCCGCGCTGCTTCCCAAAAAATATATCAAATTAAAACAAGAATTTTTAGAAATTTCAACTAAATCATATTGGCATTTGAATATAGTTATTTATTATTCAGCAGCTATATAAAATTTTGCCATTTCTCTGTGTTAAACATTATGATCAAGAAAATTTATTTTAATCAAGGAAATTTAAGCTATAATCGTGGAGACTGAAAAAAATGGGGGAAAAACTGAGTCAATCACTCTAAATTTTAAACGGCTTTGGACCAAGAATCGTAAGAGACATTTTACAGTCGCTGATCAACTACAAACAATACCGACAGCGGAGCTCCAACCTGCAAACTGTGGTGCTGCTATGTCCAGTGCAGTAGCCAATGGGCTATCGTCTGGCCCGATCAACCACCGGTGGACCCATAACATATCTATTAGAATTTCACAAGAGCTCGACAGCTGACTCTACCTTTTACAGAGAAGCTTATAATTCGCGTGCCAGGAGCCCCGCCCATTTTGACTCCGCTTCTGCGTTAAACCTACCAGTAAATAACTTATTCGAGTGTTTGTCAGGAGTTTTTGATTTGTGACATTCATTTAAAGACTTAACCAAGAGGCTAAATCAATACCGTAATTCATGAGTTTTTTACGTCCCATGCATGCATGATGAAGCAACCAAGATACAAATCAAACTCCTCCTCGCCATTTTGGAAACCATTGCACTTGATACATAACACTGCTGGAGAGGAGGGTTAATTTCTTCCCCATTTCAATGGCTTTAGAGATAAAATCGACTGGCTAGCGGGATTAGCTGCGGCATCGATACACGCCGCTGAGAGGCGCTCTGTGGGCAAGCATCTGACTTCCCATCAAAGGGTGTGCGTGGTAGACTTCGACTATTCTTATGATAATGAGAGAGACAGATGCATTTCATGCAACCTCAGATATGAAACTCTCTGAGTGGGTCGAGCTCTTGAAAAGGTGGAAATATAAAAATCCGATTCAGTGTGAGATAGATGATGAATCACCGATAGAGAGCCTGTAAAATTGCGCTCTTCAAATTGATGGCTGAAGTCTTCAAATTTTTTTAATATGAGTAACACAATATGGTATGTATTTTTTATATGGTATGGTGAATGTTCCCCCATGTCAGTTTTGAAGAGGAAGGAAATTCAACGTAGATAGTAGAACTAGGTTTGGATGGCGATCTTTGATGTGAGATATTGCATGATGATGAAGGTTCTTTTACTAATCTGGATCTGGTAAACAAGTTTTGATGAGATAAGATGGACACTACGCTAACAGGAGACAATTATTTTACAGATATAAGGCACTGTCAAAGCGTATGTCATGGAGAATTCTTTACAAATTAAAGTTTATTAGTTCCATTTAATTTACTTTTCCTAATATCGGCATCTTTCTATACTTTACACTTATATTTTTCAGCATTAACTTTCATGATTGTAACAAACTTCACCGCGGCCGGGAATGGAACCCAGATCTCTTGCCCTCAAAGCTGTTGTTTTACCAACAAAGGTATCTCCGTAATGTGAGGATGATTCTTTGAATTCTATTCCTGGCATATTTCCCCTTTTTGTTTTGACCAACGACACTGAATGCCAGCTAAAGATTATTCTAATTATTATATTTAATACTATTACTTTTTTTTGTCATTTCTCGCTCCCATCTAATCTTACGTACAATAAAACCTCGTTTAACCGGACTATCCGGCACCATAGGCAATCCGGATAATCGAAAATCAGGATAATCCTGGTAATATGGATAATAAGCAAAACAAAATCCTTAACTAAGCAGACTTACCGTTTATTACGATAAAAAACTATGTTTTGTAACAAAACTACATAGTACTGTTTACAAGCCATTAAAAAATATCAAAACTTATAACAGCATTTCTTAACAAAGAATTGGTAAGTCTAGTAAAGCTTTCTTAAACTCAACAAAAAGCATTTTATTACCATAATTTATTGTACAATCTATGCAGGAACTGTACACAGAATCAAACTAAAAAGCGAATATTTTGCGTACTTATAGTTACGTTCTTGCTATCATAGTTAAAAATTATTAACTAATGTGAACATTAAATAACTTGGACTTGCGAAAAATATTAGGAAATTAACCAAGTTTTCATAATTTTTAACAAACAAATTTTAAATCAAACAAATTTAATGAAAATTTCTAGACTGCTAAAATAAAACTTAACTTGTTGTCATAAAAATATATTGATGTAAATTATTTAAATTATTTAGGAAACCTTTATTAAGTAATATGTTGTTTTCTATTTTCATAATTACGATGATATTGATATTTTCATAATATTGATGTGCGCATGACAACTGATGTCAATTTTAATTTTTCAACATTAAACACACTTTAAATTAAACTCTTTAAATTAAAGAAAACATTTGGCTTAATATACTGACGCAGAATCTTTTAATTTCCTTCATTTTTAATATTTACAATTAACAATTAATTTTTTTAAATTTCCCAAAATTTCCTCATAAAATCATTTGCGAAATTTTTATTACCTAAGATAAATCTCCATGTAAAACTATGAGGAATTTTCTCCTCGGCCTTTTCTAATCACAAATTAGTAAATGGGCATTTTTTCTAATTAATGATTTTTTGCATCTTGAAGTAGAAATTCAAATTAAGAGCGGGTAGTTTTTTTTTTCAAATTTTGAAATTTTTAGTACTTGATCTCGTTATTTTTATAGAGAGAATTTTAAAAATATAAAGGCGCACTGCAAAAGATATTTTTCCAAATGCAGAAAACAGAATTTTAAATTTAATTTATGAATCTGATTAGAAAATTACTGTGATATGACAGAATCCCATAGCTTAACATAGAGATAAAAGATCTGCTATGCCCACTAGTATGCCACCTTAAATTGTAGGAAATTTTCCTAAAGATGCACTGCGTTTAAAGATATACAGAATGCAAATGCAGGAAGAAACAGAATTCAAAAGTATGCATTCGCTTATGTATATTTAGAAAAAAATAAGAGAATGTTCAACATAGCCTACCATGGAAGCCTACCATGGAACCTACCATGGAAGCCATGAGCCTACCATAGCCTACCATGGCCTACCCATAGCCTATCATGGAATACCCCATAGCCTACCATGGAATACCCCATAGCCTACCATGGAAGATCTGCGAGGTAAACACATACTTTTATTTTAGTTCATTTTCTTTACTGTTCATTTTAATTTTTTCCAGTCGGTCGGGGGCTACTGAACGATAGTCTTACGAGACTGGGGATCAAACCCAGATCATCTAACCTCGAGTTTGGTGTTCTACCAACTGAAATCGCATTTTTATGTTCAATTTCTTCCATGGCACTCTAAAGTAAATTAAGACGCAAAGCGTTATTTTTTAAGAAATAAATTTCTACACCTTATTTTGCAGCTTAAATACCTGCATTCAAAAAATAAATAAATAAATTATTCTTTATTCGGAATTACTTTCATTCGCAGTCAAAAATACTTCCAAAGTCCCTCAACTCAATCCTAAGTAAACCCTTTCCAAGGAAGGAGGACTCCCTTATCTGGGTGCAAAAATACTTCTGCCCCCCCCCCCCCCAAAAAAAAAAAAAAAAAAAAAATTTTCGCAGTTTAAGAAGTTTGAAACAAAAATATATAGAACTACAGTACACTGCGCATAAAAAAAAAATGGACAAAATACTTTCCAATATTTCTTTTTTGCATCTTAGTTATTCACGTGCAATGATAGCAGGGGCATATGTGCGCCGGACCGATAAAACGCCCTGAGAGTTCAGAAATGTCGCGATAACCGAATTTTCCGTCTGTATCAAACCGTGTGCAGGAACATTTTAGAGAAAAGGCGATACAAAGAAAAGTTTTGTGGGAATCCAGAGAATAAGCAGATTCTTCGAAGTGCAAGGCGCGATTTCTCTATCCGACAGCGTTGAGAATAATCCCTCGTTTCTCCTCGAAATATTTGGCGGCATCATTGTTGGGATATCGACGGTTGTGCAGGTGGGGCAGGCGCGGGATAACGGGGAAAATATTGCATTCAAAGTTTAATTTTTAAATTGTCGAGTAGATAGATATTTCCGTGGATTGGGGAAAGCTTTGAGATAACCCGAAGACAAACGTTTGTAAAAATTCCACAATGAAGATGCGAAAGTTCATTACAGTTTGGACTTGAGGACATGTGTTATGCAGGAAATATACAATTAAAATATCGAAAATGTGTGGTTGAGAATGTAGTTCACTATACTATAAACTCTTTGTAGTCTTAATGCTCTTTTGCATGGGTAACCCGCGGGTTGGAATTGCGCTCGCACATCGGGAGAATTTAAACTTAAACAATTATTGAGGTATAAAAGATCAAAGGATATATTTTCGCATCAAAACAAACAACCATGTACTATAATTTCATTCAATTTACTTTAGAACTTTCATATTCTTCTTTAGCAAGTTATTTTTCGAAACTGTCTCCCCATACAAGCTCCTGGTATTTGAGTACAAGTATCCAAACGATAACCTATTGGTCTGTTGAGAGAATTAGGCCTTGTGCACATTACATCCGGAGCGTTGCGTAGCGTCAGCGTTAAAATTTTTAACGAATCACAAAGCAATGATCACGTGATGCGTCAAACCAGTCCCAGGTCAAGACTACAATCTCGGTGCCAACGTAGGAACTCCGCTCTGGATGTATTGTGAACGAGGCCTTACTTAGGTAAACACCCATATTCCGATGCAACTTTTCTTCAAATGGTATTTTCATACAGATCCGTTTTGCATGCCTTCTTGCCTCTTGTTTCACAGTAACTTTATGTCTCTAATCATATTACGTGTTTTCTTTTGCAAACTATATCACTACCGCTATAAGAACACTCATCATATTACACTTCATCGTTCCCATCAAAATATTGAACAGAAATTCACGCCTTTCGTTCTCACTTCGCTCCATACTTCAATCAGTATTTTTATTCATGCCAGTTTTACGCACATGCACGACCCCTATCTCGCGATTACTTGATATCGTTAATTGTGTCAAAGCGTTTTCCTTAGCTAACTAAGTTCTTACCACTGCCAGGGCTTTATCCATCCCACGCAGTTTCATCGTACACAGCAAAATGTGCGTTTGCTAAAAGAGTTAGATCCTGTTCACATAGAATCCGTCAGCGTCAGCGTTCAAGATTCCGTTAGCGCTGATTAGTAAAATGGCTTAGATTGATATATGATTGGTTAAAAATGTTAACGCTAACGCTGACGGATTCCACCTTTATTGACATATTTTAAACCAACCACAGACCTTTACAATTTCGTTGCTAATATATTGGAGGTTTGTTGCTAATATATTGGTTAAATATATTTCAATACGAGTAACGTTGACGCTGACGGATTCTATGTGAACAGGCCCTTAAGCTGAGTTCACATTGAGTCCGTCGGCGCCAGAATTACTCGCATAGAAATATATTCAACCAATCACAGACCTCCAAACTGTTAGCCGAAAAATTCTTCAAGTCTGAGATTGGTTAAAAATATTTCGATACGAGTAAGGGCCTGTTCACATAGGAGTCCGTTGCGTTGCGTTAAGGAAAAGGATGACGTTGACACGAAAATAAACCAATCATAGGCTTCCAAACGATTAGCAATCACATTTTTAACGCCTATGATTGGTTTATTTTCGTCTCAACGTCATCTTTTCCTTAACGCAACGCAACGGACTCCTATGTGAACAGGCCCTAACGCTACCGCTAACGGGTGCAGTGGGCACAAGGCCTCAGGACCTGATCACGTAAACCCGTCAGCGTCAGCGTTAAAATCTTTAACCAATCATAAACCAATCATTGATCCATTTAACCAATCAGCGCCTACGGAATCTTTAACGCTGATGCTGACGGATGTGCACAAAGCCGTAGTTTTACAGCAAATTTAGTTAATTTGGCGTTAAATCGCAACGCGGAGAAGTTCACTACAAATACACGAACCGCGATGATTCTGAATTATCCTTTCCGGAAACCACATCAGTGGAAGGCAATCGAATAATAGCAGTTTCTCCCAAATGAATTAAGTAATGCTCGAATCATCAGACGTAGATTAAGAGCAGAATATTTCATCGACAGATACTTTAATGCTGCAGCTTCGGCTCACGGTGAGAACTCCTCAAATGAAATATGTTTTTCTCCGAGATATTATGCAAGCAAACATTAACAGCTTAAAACTCGTGCCGATTTTCTCAGAACCGCAGTGGAGTTCCTTTTCCCCAAAAACGTGCGCGATATTTGAGGTGGATTCATTCCGAATTCCGTAAAGCCGATCAATTCCATAATAAAATTAATCCGTAATCAATTTAACTGCAGAAAATACCACCGGCATAAGAATCTATTTACCGCACGGAGGACAAATTAGTCGGAACAAAAGAGAGAAGGCGAGTCAACTGAAGTGGAAGAGACGGCGCTTAATTTCGGGGAATTAAGAGAGAAATTAACAAGCAGTTTAAATGGAAAAATCGGAGAATGCAACTTAAATCTCTTCGGCAAATCTGAGAGTTTAAGAATTCTTCCATTCATTTTGCAAACGTGGCGATGTTTTGTTTTCAGTGGCATTACAGTTACAATGTTTATTCTGCGATACAATCGTCGCGTGGGGAATTTTAATCACTTGTTTCGGAGTTATTTACTCTGGTGCGGGGACCGTCTTATCTGAGTATCAATTTGCATGCAAATATATCTCGGGAAGTTATAGTGGATTAATTTGAGACAATATTTAAGAAAGCTTTTCAAAACTGGAGAGGATTAACATTAAAAGAAACTTAGGTTTTCGCCCGTAAAACTCGGTTAATCAGAATGGAAAAAATAAACAGCCTCTTTTAATCCCATTGTTCCGGTGCAGCTTTGGTTTTAACGAGACATTTTACTGCGTGTATATTTTGAAGGCATATTCTATAGTTATTGTTTGTTTCTTTCAAATCACATAAAGGAAGTGAAATTCAACGTGACTATTTCCAGTGTATTATTTTTTTAATTATTATCCCTGTCTCATTTTATAAGAATTTTATAAATAAGTAACAGAGAATATTAGTGGGCAGCTCGTAGCCAATCTTGGATATCTTTCTTCCGCAATACATATAAATATAATTTATCAAAGTAATTAAATTTTCCCCTTTTGATTTTATATATTTTTACTGCTGTTTTAAAGTTACCATCAGTTTTACCTATCCATGTTAGGTTTAATTTTAGCCCGTTAACTTCATCGTCTGGGCTGGAGCTCAAATGATGAGGAAAAGCACCAAGCTTTCTATTTGGAACGTAGCGCCATCTCATGACAAATATGTGAATGATATTCTATAATATGAAAACAATACAAATGTAAGAAATGCATTTTTTTTTTCTTTATTTGTAAATTTTAGTTTCACTTCTTCATTTGCATATACAGAGCATATTTTAATAAATTTTAGGAAGAAATGGATTATTTAAGATTATAATTATTATTATCTTTTTTCGGTGGAGGGAATGGGGGAGAATTACTCTAAAAACCTGGCTTAAGAACATTAATAAAAGCAGGGCCATCTTGTGGAAGAAATAAGAGTTAAAGATGCAAATATATTGAAGAACAATTGATAGAGATATCATGGGAACTAATTTTGACAGAAAATAACGGAATGATTGTGTTCTTTCACACTATACGTTACTTGAAACTAAAAGGTTTATATAAAAATGGAATGTATATTTTTTCGTTTCTTAAAAAAACTATTTCCTTCCATGAATCTTCGAAAAAACGGATTTAGAAACAGAATGACAGGCAAGTTCTGAGCTTTTTCCCAACCAGCTCTTCAGCGATCGAACCAGAGTATGATCCTTATTAAAAGCCCGTTTGCATTTACGCTAATCACATCGTCCATCATACAATCTTGGAGAGAAACAATTAAAATAGTAAGTTACAAATAGTATCTATAGTGCCCGGTATATAGGGCTTTAGTCAAAAAAAGTGATTTTTAGATACTTGTATTGATAAAAAAAAAAGTCTTTTATCAAAGGCTATCAATTTGTATACAAAAGTACATTTCTTTGTACAAAAGACTCAAGTCGAAATTACTGTTCTGCGATTGGTATCAAAGCCAAAAACTTGGTATATTTAAATCACTGTTTTTGACTTAAGCCCTTTATACCGGATACCATATATGTGTGTGTGTGTGTGTGTATGCATGCATATATATATATATAAAATTTCTACACGGTTTTTTATTTGGAGAACTATTTTGAGAGAACTGCTGGACATAAAAATATGGGTGAGTTATCAAAAAAAAGTCTCAGCGTGTAGACGTGCCAGTCGAAGAGAAAAATGCGATTGGGTCAACGGTTAAGGCGTGGTGGAGCGTCGAAGAAATATAAAGATTTTGCCTGCCGTTAGATGGCGTACGCGAGCTCGTTTTTTTTATGATGTAAGTTGACCAATTTGATATGCGAATCGGTTTTCTTAATCAACAGCAGCTATTTCATTTGCGATCAGAGGAATTAATTAATTCAAAAGACTTATTAATTTTTAAATATCAAAAACCGTACGAAACAATTTAAATTCTTAAAAATTAAGGTCTTAGTTCAAAACTCAGGAAGAGTTGTTTTTGTTGTTGTTCCAAATGCCCCCTGACCGGAAATTCCATACCAGGTCCATATAGACTTCGGGCTGAGAAGTGCGGCTTCAGTTTTTAATAGTCCGTCTTGGCTAGGTGCCACCACAATTTTGACCGAGAAACCCAGGGGCGACATCTGGGGGGGGGGGGGGGACGTATATTCACCGCACATTGACCTCATAACAGGATTTTCCAGTCTACGAATTTAACGTGCCCATATCCGGCCTAGACACGAAGGTATTTAATGGTGCTTGTCGGGATTCGATCCCAGCACTCTTAGTACCGAAAGCCGACGCACTACCGACAGGCTACCTCAGGTCCTCTTATGAAGACTTGACAGGAGTTGCCAGATAATACAATAGGCTTCAACCAGTAGCCCCGATACGTCGTAAATTGTTAAAATTTTGTTTGAAAAGTTGGTCGGGGGGGGGGGATTCACTTTAAAAGGGAGTCATGAAATGAAAACTGTTGAAAAACGCCGAGTGTATTACGTATGCTCTTTGAAATTCTGTATATTGTTCACCTTCACAACGTCAAGAGTACATCTAAAACGAAGAGCCCCCTCTATTATTTATGCTGATAACAAATGATAGTGACTGAAAACTGTTGAAAAAATGCACCCTTTTCCTCAAAAAAAAATTTTTTTAAATATAAGCGAAAACACTTCGCACTTTAATGAATAATTAATTTTTCTCTCTACTTCATTTAAGACGGAGTACGAAAAAACGACAAAACTCAAACAAGTTTAAAAGATACTGTTCTTTCTTCCGAGAGTAGATAAAGGGTTTCTTTTTTCGTTTTCTTTTTTTCAATTTTCTGCAATGCCGAGCAACTGGGCCGAATTCGAGCACTGGGAAAGCTGAGAGAGAAAAAAACGAATCAAAACAAAATTCGAAATTGCTTTTCTTTACCCTATGAAGCCTAATTAACTAGAATTAAGCGGAAATAAATACTTCACATCCTATTACATTCAGATACATGAGAGAGAGAGATGTAAATAAGCATTTTATATCATAAGATTTCTATTAAATGAAAGAAGGCTGAAATACAAGCAGTGGCGTAGCCAGCGTAACTGGCGTCCGGGGCACGATACCTTTTTGCTCACCCACCCCGAAAAGCCTATAATATATAGAATTTGTTAAAAGAACCATTTGACGCCCCTCTGCGAGTGGCGCCCGGGCATGATAGACCCCCTTGCCCGTCTCCCTCGCTACGCCACTGAATGCAAGCGTTTTATGTCTCTTGAAGAGTAATAAATATTGTATCAGTAATGGCAGAAATAGGTATTCTAAAATCTGAAACACCAGTTTAAATCAAAAATAAGCTGACTCGGCCATTTTATGTTCTAAAAGAACATAAAACATACATACGTTCTAGTTTTGGCTTATTTGGACTTAAAAAATCTAAATAAATCAAAAATATACGGAACAGCAGGTTTACGCCCTATAAGACAAGAAAAGTGAGAAAGACCCTATAAGACAGGATAAGACAAGAAGTAAATCAACTTTTTCCGGTAAGATGTGTCTTGAAACAGGCACAAACAGACTTTTTATGTTGAAAAGTTCAGTCTCTCAAAAGACTGGAATTATGGCAAGAAATAGATTTTCAAGCCGAGAGATTCCAAAAGGAACCGAATCAATGTAAACAGATGTTCTAATGTTCAGGTATTAAAGTAGAATTTGGTCGAAATAGGAAGAGCAATTATGAATATGCTCTCAAAAAGTAAAGAATTCTTAAGTGCTTTAAATCGGATTTAGGTTCTTCCAGAGTTATAGCCCAAAATTGTTGGATATATGGTATGTAATTGAAACTTATAGATACCACAATATAAATCAATGAACTTAGCAGAATCTCCAGCCTGCAACTTGCCTTTAAGCCCGTCTGCACACGGAGCAACTCAAAAGAAACTGATAACTGACTCAAATCACAAACCAGTCCGTGATGAGTCGCAACCTATGTAATTGAATGGAGCCACGCACACGGCGCAACTGGTTACAAACCCGTCGAACTGACTCAAATCACAAACCACTCCGTGATGAGTCGCAACCTATGTAATTGAATGGAGCCACGCACACGGCGCAACTGGTTACAAACCCGTCCGACGGGTTTGTAACCAGTTGCGCCGTGTGCGTGGCTCCATTCAATTACATAGGTTGCGACTCATCACGGACTGGTTTGTGATTTGAGTCAGTTATCAGTTTCTTTTGAGTTGCTCCGTGTGAAGACCATCGAGCTGAAATAAGGGTATATTACAGGTCTATGGTGCAGACGGCCTAAGGCAAGGTGACCACATTTTAACATTAGTAAAGCGGGACACCATTGACGGGGGGGGGGGGGTCTTGATTAAAAATTTGGTATATATGGAGCAACAAAAATTTTCATAGAACGCAAAAATAGTATTGTAATATATATTTTTTTAAAATTTCAACATAAGTACAATTTACAAATATAATAAATAAAAAAAATATGTATAGTATTATTTTATTTTTTGTCATATTTCTCATTTGCGTGAATTTTTGTCATTGTTTAAAAGGCCATAAAATTGTTCACAAGAATTTGCTAAATTATATTTCACACATAAAATGACTTTCAAAGTCTCAACACTTAATTGTGATTTTTCTGATGTCCACACTTTGATTACCGTAGAAAAAACGCGTTCAGTCGTAACATTAGTTCCTGGTAAGGACAGCGCTTATTCCACAATTTTTAGTGCATTATTGTATGGAACATGGTTTGTTTCAAAATTCGAATTCTAACAACTGATCAATAATGCGAACTTTGATAAGCAGTTCTCGATAATCAGTTTTCATTAATTATTTGTTATTACTAAAGTTTAACGTTATAAAATTAGCAAAAATAATGTAAAACTCATATCATGGCTAAATAGCTACATGGCCGCCGAAAACCGTATATTCCCTTCCCGTTCTCCCGCCGTTCCCTAGCTTGTCATGCATTCTTTCCAAAAATCGGGACTATTTTAAAACGCCGCGGGACGCGGGACAAATTGTTAAAAATCGGGACTGTCCCGCCAAAATCGGGACGTCTGGTCACCTTACTTTAAGGGGACTCACAGGAAATAAGGCATATTTTCATACTTTTTGACTGTTTGTAACTATTACAATTTACTCCCAATTTTTCCAAATTTTATGTACAGTTGAATCTCGATCTATCGTTTTTCAAGGGACCGATTGAAATGAACGATAAATGCGGGAAAACGATAGATGCGGAAACATAAAGCAATATGATCGTTGGGACTGGATAAAATTAACGACACATACGGAAAAACGATGGATCCGAAAACGATCGATCGAGATTCCACTGTATATGACAAATTGATATACAGTGGAATCTCGATCGATCGTTTTCGGATCCATCGTTTTTCCGTATGTGTCGTTCATTTTATCCAGTCCCAACGATCATATTGCTTTGTTATGTTTCCGCATCTATCGTTTTCCCGCATTTATCGTTCATTTCAATCGGTTCCTTGAAAAACGATAGATCGAGATTCCACTATATTTATTTTAATAAACAAATTTTCAACTCTCAAAATAATTTTAAATAATTTTTTTAAATGCTTTAGATATACCTTGTTTAAGTATTTTTATTGTATACCGGCTGGCGCGCAGAACTATGAAATTAATTTTACACTTAAATGTAGAATTCCTATTTTATATTTAACATAAATAATTAAAAATACAATTGAACATAAAACATTCAATATTAAAATATTTTTTCAATTTTTTTAAAACTGCTCAAAATATACTTAAAATTTCCTTAAATTTTTGCATTAATTTATCCCTGAAAAAATAACAAAATGTGCAGTGATTCTAGCTCAGACGCAATAAAATAACATGATTATGCAGTGATTAAAAATTCATGGAATTATGTTTCATAGGTTTTGAGATATCAGTTCAGGAATGATGTAAAATTACATTTTGAGAAAAATGAGTTTAACATTTTTCTTACCATAAACTTGATTAGTAATTAAATATTTAGAATATCAATATCTCCAGAACTAAGCGGAATATTTTCATGTGGTTTGCTTTATTTTGTTCAGAAATGATTAGGCTTTAACATATATATATTTTTTTTTCAAAAAATCGAATGTTTTGAAGATTTAAGGGTAGTGAGTCCCCTTAAATTGTTTTACTGGGGTAAAAATAAAGCAGAGCTTTTAATTACACACCAAAACTTGAAAATTCCCGTTCTCGTTATCAATGTATTTCTAAAAGATTGTTAAATCAGATGCCTAAAATATCGATGCAGTATCTGTAGCAAACATGGATGCTTTAAATTTAGCGTATCGATATAAATATGGAGTATTGCTATTTCCTTTATAATTTCCACATTTATAAAGGGCTTCTGAACATAGAAAAAACAGTTTTAACAAACTGTACCCCAAAACATTATGCTAACCTAACTAAAACAGGTGAAAAAACAGTCCTCATCACGGAAAGAAATTGACAAACACTCACACCATTGTTCTTCTGAGCTGTGAGAGACGGCGATAAAGCATCTTTATACCTTCAGACAGACTCGGCTGAAATTTTATGTTCCACAATTAAACACGTTCCGGGTGAAAAAGAAGCAATAAATCTGTACGACCCGATAAAAATGTTTCCTGCTTGCAGCGGAAGAAATGCACGAACTTATAGCGTCACCCGCAATTAAACTCGGATGCTGAAAATTTAATGGATTACGAGGTGCTTTATCTAGTATCTGCCGTTGTGCCTCAGACAGGGTATCGATTTCACATATTGCGTTATTCGCTTCGCCGTATTTTTAATAAACATCATAAGCGTGGCATATAATACAATTAATGGAGATATTTATTACCTTTTTTTTGTCGCCGAATCAAACGCTAAGGCTTGAGATATATCTCATTTGCGGGGATGTCGTTAATTCCTCCCATATAGTAAGCTGTTTTCGCCATCTTAAGGGGGCAATTCTATTCAGTCAGATGCTTCTTATTCAATGGGTACTAATCACGCTTTTGCACTGGAATATTCTCGCAATATTTTTCGCATGCGTTAAGACAAAAAAATGCTTCGGTACTCGACGTTTGCTCCGTGCTCGTCTCACATGCTAAAACTGCTTTATATAATTAAAGATAATAATCAATTAAAGAAAATTATATGAGAATAAATGAATGAGATAAGTGATTATAATTAAAGTTGAACCTTCAAAAGGCTATAAAAAAAATAACCATTAGTCAAAATGACCTGAAATTTGAAATTTCTGGTATAGTGTGCTTTAAACGCTCATCAATTTCTTTGGTGGACGAAATTTATAAAAGGAATCCTTTTGCAAGGTGCAGAAAAGTTCAAGGTATCTGAAAATACCATTTTTATTGCATTATCAGCATTTACGTAGCTGTAAACAGTAGACAAATTTTCTCCATAGTTTAACATTGAAGTGAGCGAATCCAATATTGTTAGTACACAGCAGCTTTAATACAAGGTATGAATAACTCTGCTAAACACTTAATAGGGATACTCATGGTTTGTCTCCTTGCAGTTTATCTTGCATCAGCCCCGTTGCTGTCAGGCGCAGGATGAACAAAGAATGACTCTTTGGCAAGAACTTGAGGACAAAGGTCTCAATTTTGAAGATCAAGAAAAACTGCTTCCCAACTGTACACAGAAAATTATCTCAAGTAGAAAATACTATTTATGTCACCGTTAAAAATAAATAAAGTACGTTATTGTCGCTGCAAATAACGGATGTAAGAACTAAGAGGATGTAGCGATCGCAAGTCTGCAGCCTAATCCCGCTGCAACGACATTTAAAAATACAGTCGAACCTCCATATATCGAACTTCCACATATCGAAATTTTCTATATATCGAACTCTTAGCAAATCTCCATGTTCATTACATAGAAAAACTATTTCTATATATCGAAATTTTTTTCAAGACAAATTGGGAGATTTTATTCCACTTTAGAATAAAATCTCCCAACTTTTGGCATTTGAAACAATATGTCGTGGACTTCAGTTCACGGAAAATGTCCCTGATTAAGTATTTAGTGGACTGAATAAATACGACCATTTCTTTGAACTTTCCGCAAAGCTGGCTGTTCAGCAAGATATTCGTAGTTTTTTTTTATAAGAATGTAATTATGATCATTGTAACCACTGTCTGGATTATTGTATTTTTTAAAGGTATGTAGTACTCAATAAATCTTTCATATTAATTCATTTTTTAGTTATTAACTTTCATTTAATGGGATTCGCATATAAATTAGAAATGGAGTTTCATATACGAAAATTAGCTTTAATTTGTTTTAGGAGAATTATGATAAAACTAAGCTCAATTCTATATATCGAAAGTTCTATATATCGAATTTTTTTCCGGCAATTTGCTACTTCGATATATGGAGGTTCGACTGTATTTGTATTTACTGTTTTGAAGAAGTTGCCTGGTAACTACGATGACCCAGTACGTTAGTAGTAGAAAAAAAGTATTCTTCTGAATTCGCTGTTAAGTTTTTGGCTTCGTAATTTTTGGTATCCGTGTTATTCTTTAATTTGTACAAGTCGTATGTTAAATTTATGTAATAAATATTTTATTTTTCATGTTTAAATTGTGATAATGAGCTTTCGTTTTGTAGTATATAAAAATACCCCTTGAATTCCCCTCTGGCCAGTAACGACGCCAAACTGGCGACTCCAACAAGGACACGAGTCAAATCGCAAAATTCCTTCCGTCGTAGAAAATGTGGACAGCGATGTTAGACAAAAGACAAAATATAGGCCGGCAATAGTAAAGTTATAAACATATATCATACAGAGCAGATTGGGTAAAACATCGATCCAATTACTATAATAATGATTAGTGTAGTACGAACATTACCATTCGATAACTAAGAATGCCTTTTACTGAGGCTTGCTATATAATTATACTAGTTTTTTGCTTCAAGTGAAAGCTACAAATGCTTTAAAAAAGCTGTCTAGTTCAGTAACTGTCAATATAGTAGAAAATCGTAGTGATTCAAGCCAAATAATTAGAAGAGTGATACAAGCTAGGAAGTTTTGTATTAAATATCAAATACTGAGAACTCGCTCTCTCTCAGAGAACGGCCCTGTTTTCAAGAGCCACTACAAATATAATCAAATATGAAAAAGATATACATCAATCCTTAGATATTCTAAAGATTCGAGTATGTCTTTCTCATAAAGCCATCAAGAAAAACTTCACTGATACATATATATTTGTTTAGGAAAGCTAAGAAATTTTCAAATTAAAGAAGAATATACCTGAATGGTACGAAATTTAATTAGTGCTCGCATATAAAATTTACATTCAAGCATTTGTAAGGATAACTTTCCTTACAAATGCCTCCTTACAAAACCTTATTCGAAAGGAAAAGGTTTATAAAAAGTCCTGACTCTGAGAATAAGTTGCTCTCAAGGAGTTCGTGTTAATAGCATTCATTTTAGCTTCAACTTTACGTAATTTATATTTTTAAATGTAATGAACTGTCAGCCTCATCCATATCAAATTCGAATCATGGTCGACAAGATCAGAAACGGGGTACAGAAAACAATTTGTCAATTTTAAAAATCTTAAAAGTTAACGTGGGTGAAATTTCACTCAATGCAAGTTGTGTTTTAACGAGATTTCTTTTAGGGGGGTTGACGCTGATTCACCCATAGCTGTGTTTCTCAAACTTTTTCGATTCACGACTCATTTCAATGGCTGCCATGCATCTTTCTCTCTACCGACCCCCCCCCCCTCTTCCCATCCTGCATATTTTCATTGAAGAGGCCTTTCAAGACATAAAAATAAACACTAAAACACATTTCCATAGTTTAATTCTAACAAAATGTTTCCCTTAACAACAATTAAATTTATAAGAAATTTGTAAGATATGGAGAACATTATAAAACATTCGTCCCTCAGTCAAAGATGTGTAAACGCAAAAACTAGTCAAAACAGAACTACAAGAAATATAATGCGCCTACCGTATGCATTCAGAATTATCTTATAATAAAAATATAAAAGCTCTTACCTAAATAAAATTGCTTTATTCCGTTGGAGAAACTACAATAGTAATGCCAAACGTGGCAGCACAGTCTCATGAAAGACAAACTGACGTGTAGAATTTGTGTACTGTATGCAGTAAGTAAACAAGATTTTCATTTCTAACGAACTTATAAAGAAGCCACTGAAGAAGAACTGATGAAGAAGCCAGCAAAAATCGCGATGTGGTAGGCGAATGTCGTCAAGGCAAGTCTGATGCATTAGGAAAAGATAAGGTTTGGATAAGCTACGTTAAGGCTGTGTACTAACCCTACTGGATTCGCTCACTTCAATGTAAACCTATGGAGAAAATGTGTCTACTATTTACAGTTACATAAATGCTAATAATCCAATAAAAATAGTATTTTCAGATAGCCTGAATGTTTTTGCACCTTGCAACAGGATTCCTTTTAATAAATTTTGTCCACCAAAGGAATTTAGGAGCATTTAAAACACACTATACCAGATTTTCCCCCGAATAATTTAAATTTTAAATATTATTTCAATTTTTAAAAAACGAAAAATGTCACAAGATGTAAAATTTCTTTCTGTATTAGAGTAAAATTAAAAAAAAAACTATCCAAGTGGTCAATCCTTGGTCACATTTTCTCCATAGGTTAACATTGAGATGAGCGAATCCAATAGGGTTAGTACACAAAAGCCTAAAGTCCAACACTAAGAATTGTACTAAAACATGCGTTGAAAGTGGCTCTCATTTAAGCTCAACCAGCTATGTCAATTCAACAAAAATATCTACCCCTCCCACAAATTTAATTTCATGATATATTATTAAAACAATGTTTAACCAAAAGTTTTCTTTAATTATATTTTACTAGCGGCCCGTCCCGACATTGTCCGGGTTGAACAAAATATTACACCAATAAATTTCCAGTTCACAGCCAATAAATTGTAAATATTTTTTTACCTTAATAATAACCTAAATAATACCTTAAATTAATTTTATGTTAGTTAATAATTAAAATAATTTTTTTAAAAGAAAAAGGCGTGCCGGAGAACGGCTAGGTTCGAACCGCTAGCGTCAGAACAGAAGCCCACCGCGATAGCACCACGATAAGGATCGTTGAAATCTTCGGAACAAAAAGCGGTAGAAGACAGTAGCGGAAACAATGGAGATTGTTAGGATTAAGCCCCTAACTTTATTTCTACTGATAAGATATACATAATATATAGCCTATGTCCATCTGGAATAATGTACCTTTCAAACAGTGAAAGAATTTTTCAAATAGGTACAGTGGTTCTGGAGATTACCTTCCACGTACAAAATCGCTCTCTCTCTTTATATATAAGTATAGATATAGCTAGCACCACGCTAAGGATCGTTGAAGACTTCGGCACAAAAAGCGGTAGAGGACAGTAGCGGTAACAATGGAGATTGTTAGGATTAAGCCCCTAACTTTATTTCTACTGATCAGATATACATAATATATAGCCTATGTCCATCTGGAATAATGTACCTTTCAAACAGTGAAATAATTTTTCAAATAGGTACAGTGGTTCTGTAGATTACCCTCCACGTACAAAATCGTTCTCTCTTTATATATAAGTATAGATATAGCTAGCACCACGCTAAGGATCGTTGAAGACTTCGGCACAAAAAGCAGTAGAGGACAGTAGCGGTGACAATGGAGATTTTTAGGATTAAGCCCCTAACTTTATTTCTAGTGATCAGATATACATAATATATAGCCTATGTCCATCTGGAATAATGTACCTTTCAAATAGTGAAAGAATTTTTCAAATAGGTACAGTGGTTCTGAAGATTACCCTCCACGTACAAAATCGCTCTCTCTCCTTATATATAAGTATAGATTTAGAAATAGTTTCTGCGCCAAATAATCAGTAAATCTCTCTCATTATGATATTGACGTTTTGCTTCCAAAAAATTTCATTCTTGTAATTGCTTCCTGGTTGGTTGCTTTTCAGAACTATCAGAACTAAACAGATCGGGAGCTCTATTAAAACCTCTCGTCGTCTGAGCAGAAAATTTACTTTTCCTTATTAACATACATTTTGTAACGATTTTTTATATCAAATCTATGTAGAGATGTTTATGAATACTAAATAAAGTTGGACAATTTGACATCTGATTTTTGAAAAATAAAATTCAAAATTTATAAACCTTTACAGTTTTAGATACAAACTGCTGAACCAGCAGTTTTCTTTGCACAATTTTTTTCACTTTTAGTGCATAGTAAAAGTTTGAAAATAATTTGTCTACAAGATCTAAAAAAAATTCATATGTATTTCGAAAATTTTTAATTAATTTGGAGAGATAAATTCAAGAGTATTTTTTGCTTCCGGTAAATTTCTTTTTAATTTTTTTCTTATTCAAATATCGTGGAAGTCAGTTTATTAATGAAAATAGTACATAAAATAGCAGAGCAAAATTTCATAGCGATACTTTGCCAGGAATTTTTAATATATATTCTTCTAAAGAAGACAGATAATAAAAAATTTCATTCTGATGGCCAAAAAAAAATTCATACATTTTTAAAACATAGATGGGCGGACATAAAACGTTATTAAAACGTTATACCCGAAAGTGTAATCACCGTAGAAAAATGTAGTCTTGGTTGTTTTCCTCTTAAAATATGTTTTAAGCCAAGAAAATAAATTAGATTAAAAGAATTTAAATTATGTCTCGGAGCTCTTTAAAGCTGATTTCCGAACGGCTACAAACATCCAAGCCGTTCGCGTGATTTTAACTCACAGGCTTGAGTCTTGGCCCATAGTCACCACTTTAAAGCAGATTCCTGAACGGCCAGAAACATCTAAGCAACCACGGATTTTAACACATATCCCTAACTGCACAGTCATGTGTTAAGGGGAGAAGGGACCTTCAAACTCGAATGTTCTAATTTTCAATTTTTTAACTCTATATATAAAATGAGAATCATTAATTTTCTTTTTTACTACATTGAAAACCCTTAGAATTCAAAATAACGAATTTTTTGCAGAATAATGACTGTTTTTCAATTTTTTTTTCAAAAATGCTAACTTTTTCAAAATGCTCTATGCGTATTCTATATTAATTAAAGTCTTTAAATTTTATAATATAAGTTTACCGTGTGTACATAAATATAAATGTGCATTTATTTACTTTTTTGTAGGAATCTAAAGTCTTAAATATTTTTTTCTATTCTGCCTGTTCTTTTTTTTTCGTTTTTACTTTATTTTATGGTCTATAAATCTGAAAAATATTTGCGATTTCAAAGAATTATGCACAGTTTTGTGACAAACACTTAAATCATCAGTTTTGATAAATTTGGAACATATCAGAAGAAAATGAATACGCGTGGAGCATTTTGAAAAATTTTAGAATTTTTGAAGAATTTTTTGATAAACAGATATTATTCCACCACAGAATACTAATTTGTGAAATTCTAAGTACCTTCAATGCAGTAGAAAAGAATATTAATTATACTCATGTAGTATATAGTGTAAAATATTGAAAATTAAAGAAGAGATTGAAGGTTCCTTGTTCCCTTAATGATGTCATCATTGTTTGGAAGCACGTGCATCTGTGAACAACTGAACCAAAATATCGGATGAACATCTTGAGAACGTCCTGAGAATTGCAATAACTTTAATTGACCCAGATATTGATGCATTACTTTCCTATATTGATGCATTGGTTGGTATGACTCCTATAGTTATCTTTATAATTATAAATAAATTTATTATGAAATATGTTAATTATATATTATACATTTTTGCTCATTAACTATTTTTAATGTTAGGTACAATTCTGTGCGGCCGAAAACAATTCGTCTTCTTTCAATGTGGCCCAAGGAATCTAAAAGGTTGGACATCCCTGGGCTAGATATTTTTTGATAAGGCTATTAGAAGCACGCGGTTGGCTTAGACGTTTGTAGCCGTTTGGGATCAACTGTAAGGATAAGGGTGTTCAGTGTCTACGTGTTAAAATCACGTGGTTGCTTAGATGTTTCTGGCAGTTCGGTAATCAGCTTTAAAGGGGTGACTATGGGCTAGGGCTGAAGTCCATGAGTTAAAATCCCGCAAATTGCTAGAATGCTTGTAACCATTCTGCAGTTTTGAGGGGTCTTTAACAAAATTTTTATTAAAATTTCAATTTTTAAAAATTTGAAAGACTAGGGTCGACTTTAATTTTACGCAATGGAGCCTTGCAAAAATAATACAGATTTCAATTTCTCACAAGTCTAAGAGTCAAATAAACATTATCTAACAGTTTATGGTATTTCGTTTTATTCCTAATTTCAAAACGCTAAATCCTGACAGCGGAGCTGTTTACACAGAAGGGCTTTTTAAGTATCTAAAATTTTAGATATCTGGAAAACTGTTGTACTGTTTTTAGTTTATTTAAACAAGAGGCAAAGAGATATTTCCGCTGCCGTCCCGATCAACCCACACAAACTGAACGATAACGGAAGTAGTCGCAAACAGAACGATTCTGCAACTAATTCCAGAAGAAAAGAGTAATTAATTAAAACAGGGTCGGCGAATCGAAATTTGATTACAACACAGTGTGTCTAGGATTAGTTTTATCGAAACGCACTGTAAAAGGATGGGGGAAGGGGAGGACGCATTCTGCGATGAATTATATTTAACTGCGAGCTACAGGCTTGAAGAGCCAGATACGCAGCGCATGTTTATCGATGTCGAAGTGTCCAAAAATAAAAACGAGAGGTAACAGCGTTTGATTAAATGCACAGCAGATGTCAGATAACCGATATTAATGTTCAGATGTTTTCCATTAATGTGAAAATAAATGTATTTTTAGATCGGGAGGGATTTGTTATCTGGGTGAGGTTGCGAAGTGTTTAGATAGTCAATGGGAATGTTATAAGATATATTAAATTAATCGAATGGGAAAACTTTTAAGCAATGCGACAAAACATTTGGTCATATAATTTTCAAAAGACTGAATTGTTTTTTATTAAGTATGGGATCATTTATTTTTATCTTTCATAAAGAAATCTCGTGTAATGCTGTACTCTATGTAACCTCTCTAACACTGCATGAGAAAGATTCCATGATGTATAATTGCCGCTAAATTTTTCCCTTTCAATGTAATTGGACTAATTTGGAAAGATATGTTTCTTAGGGTTTTCACTAATATACAAAAAGCTTTCTTTTAAATAGCCTTCGATGGGAAATTTTCAGAACTGTAAGCGAATTTTCCTTCCCCATTCACATTGTCTGTAAGAACCCAGAACTCACGGCCTATTTTGACTTTCCTGAGCAAAATTCATGAAGCTATAAGCCGTAGCTTCATGGCAGAAATAAAAGCCACAAAAACAGCTAAAAACGAATGGGTGTAATACTACCTAAGAGGTTAGAATATGTAAAGCGAGAACATAACAAGGAAGATCTGTTTCCAGAAGTTTTGTGATCACTTTTTGCCAGAAGATTGGTGACGCTCAAGCAAAGCGATAGACCACATGTGGTTTCATCCGATTTCCTGTCGTAATCTTGAATATTTTACTAATTTTATAAGCTTTTTAGTCAGATGCCAACTTTTATTTCTTGTGGTACTTATATTAAATGTAATAATTTATAAAGACGTTGTATTACAGAAATTGTAAAACGTCCTTTCATCAAATATTTTAACAGATTTTTCAGAATCTTTCAAAATCTATTCGGATAAAAATGTTTATAGTTCTCAGATTTGTGGTGTTTTTTTTATTATAACAATCCACAGAAACTGATAGCTATATCACAGATACTATAAAGCATTTCTGCATTAAATTTTTCTTTTTTAACAGTCTTTTCAGCATCTTTCATTATTGATCGACGGGATCTCTTTGCAGTACTCAGATTTCTAACATTTAATTTATATAATAGTTCCATAATGCATTCAAAGATACTCATTTAACTGTACTTGATGACTGAAGTTACTTTAAAAAACGCTGTAGTATCAATAAGGTTACTATATGACATCATTCAATCAAAGTCATACAAAGTCAGACCTGTGTAACCTATTACTTTGTCTTGCGTTGTTAAATAGGTCTTGATATGATTTTCAGTACACTATTTATATGTAACAGAAAAATGCCAGATTACTTTAAATTGCAGTAAACGTGGGTTAAGTTTGTTGTTGTTGTTGTTCCATATGCCCCCTGGACGGAAGTTCTAGACCTGGTCCATGTAAGATTCTGGCTGAGTAGTCCGGATCCGGTTCTATAATAGCACCACAAGGGCTGGAGTCGGACTTGGCTAGATGCCACCACAATTTTGACCGAGCACCCCCAGGAGTTACATCTGGAGGGATCGTACCTTCACTACCCATTAACTTTAAAGAAGGACGCTCCGATATACTGGTTTAATGTGTCTATATCCGGCCTAGACACGAAGGTATTTAAAGACGCTTGTCGGGATTCGATCCGAACACTCTCAATACCGAAATCCGACGCGCTACTGATAGACAACCTCTGGCCCCGGATAAAGTTTAATATGCTCATTAGTGGAGTTAAACCCAAATCGAACAAATGTTTTCCTTTTCAAACCATTGGGTAATGCGAAGTAATTTGTAAAAATTCTAATAATACGTATTTTGTAGCATCTTGGTTTAAATATTTATTTTCTATATCTTTAATTGTTTCATTTTTTTAAATTATGCATAAGTATTTCTGAAAGAAGTAGAATATATCTTCGCTACAAATCTAGAAAAGGCTTTTTCTAAAGAACATCCACTGCATTCGAATGACTGTTACACATAGGAATTTACTCATGCATTTACAGTGAGGAGAATATATCTATAATCTGAGGAAGATCGAATTTTCAAGAATAAATTACCACCATTTAGGAAGCAAAACCATTCTCACTAGAACCCAAACTCCTGTTTACTTTCTTTAATCATCTCAATATAGTAGCTAATTTTCACTTCTCTATGTATGCCTGTCACACCTTTTTTTTCCCTCACATGCATATGTAAATACCCTAGGGGCCAATACAAATTGCGCAACGTCTCATCGTTGCAGCTCGCAAAATGGCAGGATAGGCAATTGATAACGAAATGCTCACGGGAGTTACCATCAAAATAAATATTTCGGGCTGAGCCTAAAAGGAAAGCCTTGTACACACATTGCCTAGCAAACGAGGATAGAGTTCTTTTGTTATGCAGACGATAGCTGTAAGCATAAGGGCTCCAGATTCAACTTAAAGATACAGCTGGGAATAGCGTGATGATATCGTGACAGTCCGTTTTTAGAGATTAATTAGAGATCTATATTTGGCTGCAAATAGGTCCTTGGTCTTTCGTTAAAAGAGTTAAGAAATGCCGTGAATGTAAGTTCCTCGGAGATTTTTCCCATTTACCATGGTTTACTTAAATAGAAGGGAGTATTTTCAGCACACATTTCGGTAAACTACGATAGACTGAAAATGACTTTTGACTGCAAAACAGCGATTTTTATCTTATTATGTATTTTACAATCTAAACAATATTATCTGTATGGTTGTATGTGATTGATAGCTGTTAGAGACAAAGTATAAATTTATGGACGTTTAAAGAGGGAGAAAATGTGAAAATCGTGATCTAATGGATCTAATGGAATTTAGCCTAGAAATAAGCATTATAAATAACAACATTACTCTTCCAAAGTTCAATTTCGATTATTTTTTAAGGTTTTTACGTTTTTTATCTATCTGTATTAAACTTTTTTTTCAAAGAAAGATTCCCTTCTATGACTATGACTATAACAATTTCTTCCATTAATATCATGCTCGTAGTCTTTATTGGTCCCCAAAAAGTCAAGCTCCATTGAGTCACTAACTAACAAACAAACAAATAAGGAATCGAATTTTTTTAGGTTTTTTTTAGATTCCTATGCATTTTAAGAAGTACAAAGAAATGCAAAGAAAACCCGAACCAGAAATCAACAAAATTAATAATTGACAAAAGGTCCTATGATCATTATAGGAATGAGTACGAAGGGAAGGATTTTCGATCTTAATATACTTTAATTATGATAAGGCAGCATGAAACTGATTTACATACCACCACGAGTTTCCAAAATATCTTCACTGACGCATCAGGCATTTTGTTGTCCACTGTCACCCTTTTGATCTCGAGCCAATAGAAACATTCATTGAGTCTTTTCTTAAATGACTTGTTTTTACACAAACGAAAATTTTCTATTTAGTTTTTAAAGCTTATTGTGAAGGGAAATTTGAAAGGAGCTGTATGCTTTCCACGTTCTCAAATTCAAATTATATATCCAGGAAAAATTATTATGTATCTATAATTAAATTGACATACCTTTACCATTGAATTATATATGGTGCGTGACCTGCAAAGTAAAGGTTAAAGTGTAAGATAACAGAATACGCAAAAAGCCTGACAGGAAAGTTTTAAGATCGATTTTTTTTTTTTAACGTAAGATTATGTTCCTCCATAACGGTCCTCCGGAAAGCAAAATTTCAGACGCTAAAACCGTCTACCCGTACCTCGCGAGTCATAATTTTGACAGCGCGCCCAACCCAGTCTGTATCGCTTAGACAAGCAGTGAACATTAACAGAAAAGTACCAAAATGCGTCAAAATTTTGACATACATATATGTATATATATGTATAGGTACATATATATAGATACATATATACATAACACAAGCATACATATATACATACAAAAGAGGTAAGCAACGATAAGTAATCTACGTTAACAACCCGCGGTAGTTTCTTTAGAAGAGACTACAGGTTTTTTGGGTTTTTTTTTTTTTTAACTAGCGTTGAAACATTATCGTAAGTACTGAGTGGGGTGTGTTTTGGCAAAATTAAGAAACAAGGAGTCAATTTGAACATTTGGGAGCTCTAAACACAGTTTTGAACACGTTAGTGACGAGTCTGTGGAGTCTGTTCTCCCGTCCGTTCCGTCCAACGTCAACTGTAAAGCCGTCTGCACACGGAGCAACTCAAAAGAAACTGATAACTGACTCCAATCACAAACCAGTCCGTGATGAGTCGTAACCTATGTAATTGAATGGAGCCACGCACACTTCGCAACTGGTTACAAACTCGTCGGACGAGTTTGTAACCAGTTGCGCCGTGTGCGTGGCTCCATTCAATTACATAGGTTACGACTCATCACGGACTGGTTTGTGATTGGAGTCAGTTATCAGTTTCTTTTGAGTTGCTCCGTGTGCAGACGGCCTAAAGCCTCTACACTAGACGAATGTAAAATAAAATGATGCACAGTAATTTAACATTCTCAGAACGTTTGGCGATACAAATTTTAAGAGCCTTAGTCTAAATAAACACAATTTTCCATTTGGTTTCCCATAAGGCTGCTGTGTACTAACCTTACTGGATTCGCTCACCACAATGTTAACCTATGGAGAAAATGTGCCTACTATTTACGGCTACAGGAATTTTAAGAATCCAATAAAAATGGTATTTTCAGATACCCCAAACTTTTCTGCATCTTGCAACAGGATTCATTTTATAGATTTCGTCCACCAAAGGAATTTAGGAGCGTTTAAAACACACTATACCCAATCCCCCCCCGAATAATTTAAATTTAAAAATATTTGCATTAAAAGAAACGAAAAATGCTCCAAAATATGAAATTTCTTTCTCTATTACAGAGTACAATTAAAAAAAATCTTTTAATCCAAGTCGGCAATCTTTGGACACATTTTCTGCATAGGTTAACATTGAGGTGAGCGAATCCAATAGGGTTAGTTCACAGCAGCCTTAACGGACCAACGAGACTAAGAGATGACTCTCTCTTTGAACAGAATGATTATTTAACCAAGCATAACATGTGTCAGGGGAACATATTTTCGGTAAATGTATTTTTCATTTTTTTCCTAATATGAATCAGTTACATTTTTCTGAATTTTTTTTTCAACAGTTCATCAGGCTCGATTTATATGCATATTTATGAGCCATCTGCCATTGCAGGAACTTGAACCCGGGTCCCCAAAACCGCGAAGCCGATATTTTTCCCTTTGGAACTGTTATTGAAATGTGAGGAGCTGACATTATACGAATCCAGTTCGACAAACAGTCACCCATCTTTATATATTTTTTTATGAAACCAACAATACAGGATATTGATCAGTACATTTTTTTTTAAAATTACAGTCGAACCCCGTTATAGCGAACCCGATATATAACGAACTCACGGATATAACGAACGAAAATTTTGGTCCCGCCGTTTTCCTATTGTACGCAATTTAATTAGTATCGTGTCAGTTTAATGTAATCGATTTTAGTCGATTTAATTCATTAATGATCATTTTTAATAGATTTTATTATTTTTTAATACATCATTATTGAATACACATTGCAACAAATGAGTTATACATTTTGTGAACTCTAGTGAACTCTTTGTGAACTCTTTCTTAACGGTTCGGATATAGCGAACCACCGGATACTACGAACAAAACCTTTGGTCCCTTGAAGTTCGTTATAACGGGGTTCCACTGTATTAGTTTTCTCGACAACACCGGTTTTTCCCCCTCCAACAAAATCTGTTTTTTTTTTCTCAACCTACGACTCAGTTGTTCCTTCAAATGGCGGACGACGTTATCGCGTCTGTTTGCCAGGACTGTTTACAAACTGAACTACCCCGGCGATGAGAGGAACTCTCATTTTACAATTCGCCGTCCTGACGGCTGAATTTTCGTTCTGTACAAATATTTCTTAAAAAAACTTCACTATACGGTTTTGCTTTTCTTTTCTCTAGTACCATGTCAAACACTATTCCTTCCTACAGGAAGTAGCAAAATGCGATTACACCAATTTCGCAAATTTAATAACGAACTCATAGTGGACATTATACCCTATTCCAAACTCTAAACAAAATGCCCCGCTAGATAATTAAAAAAAATTACCTTTTTACAGGAAACACGTTGATAATAAACCACCAGTTCGGAGAGAGATTGCTTAATGAAGATTAAATCCGTGATCGATCCAACGCACGTATTAATGGATTCGGTATTAACAGACATTCCAGAAACCGGGTGCACTCTAAATGAACATTTTAAGAGGATAGAGACAGAACGTTCGATTGACAGGGTGAGTCGATGACATGTCACGCAATCAGGCCGAAGGGGTGGGGAGGGCAATCGGTCCTGGCCCATTAATAAAGACCCGATGGAATTAACATGGGGATTTGAATATTTGTGTTCCACGGAGAGGGGGTGTGGATGAATATGTAAGGGAGATCCGTTGAAGTTCATTAATCAGACCCTCGAGCACGTACGTGGGAAGCCCGGCTGATGAATGGACTTTTTAAGCACTGTGCATTTGTTAATGAATCCATCACGTCCACGTTTGTATTAGTTGGCGCTGGGTAGCGTTTTTTTTCGGGTATAAAACAAACACGCAGGCGCGTTTGACCCAAATGGCGTACGTTGTCTAATACGAAGAATGAGTTTGAACTCCCATGGCAAGATATTTATTACTGTTCTAAAATTGTAGATCAGTTATGAGGTAATTGAAGCATCCTGTCCAGGATTCCATAATAATATGGCTGAGTGGAAACGTTTATTAATTTGTAATAATGGGTAAAAGTGTTCAAAGTTCTAGTTTTGTTTTCTATAATAGAAAGTGTTAACTCTCCCAGACATTTGGAAAAAAAAAGTGTTAACGGTGGAACACTGCAAAGAGCGAATTTGTATTAAAGCAGCCATACTCAACCTCTTTTTACCATGTTTTTATTAACTCGCTTTCTTGTTTGTTTGTTTGTGTGTGTGTGAGTGTGTTTGTTTGTTCGGTACAAATCTTACAATCGATTTTCAACTAACTTCCCGACTAGCTAGACATTTGAAACTTTTAGAATAGCTCAGAACACGATGACAATGCATTATTTTAACACTTTTAGTCAACTTTAAGCAGGTTTGAATTCATTTTCAGTTAGTTTTGTTTTGTAGACTGGTACAGCCATCTATCGGCCGGGACGGGAACGAAAAGTTAAACTCAAGTTATCTTCCAATTAACTTAATTTTCTTTCAAGTTTATGGGATAATTCATCAAAAAAATTTTAAAAAGTATTTATTAATACATAGAATTGTCAAGTTTATATGATTCAACAGAAAATTTAAAAACATGGTATATAAAAAGTTCTTTTTATCTTGTAATTATTTTTCTCTCGGACCGCATGCATATGTTTGCTACGGTACGCGAGCCGCCGCATACTACACTATACCTCATACTATAATAACGCAAAAATAAAACTCAAAACCTAAATGTATTAAACGTTTATTTAAAAATGAGTGTGATCTTTCTTTTTTATGTTGAGAAAAAACTTTTGACTATTTTAGACAAATCAAGTCTACATGGGCTTGTGGCGGCCCTGTGGTACAGCACGCTGGTTTTCGGTGCTGAGGGTGCTCGGATCGAATCCCGGCGTCGCGCCACGAAAATTGCCTCCGTTTGTGTCGTCCCTTTATGGAGGGTAATGCTGTCCGCCTATATGGTGCCCCTATAATAAAATGGATAGTAAACTGCCTGCGTAGTATAAGCGAATGTTTGAAGACAAGTGCCTCCGCTTAAAAGAAAAAATATATATACTTAATACATGCTTCTCTCAATACATCATCAAGGTAAGAATCAGAAAGCCGATATCAATATACGTTCTTCGCATATTTCATTTTGGAATTCAATGATTCACAAAGATGATGCGAACAATATGAGCTGCAGGTGACACATTTTGGTACAGTTTT
This sequence comes from Dolomedes plantarius, assembly GCA_907164885.2. Classification (NCBI taxonomy): domain Eukaryota; kingdom Metazoa; phylum Arthropoda; class Arachnida; order Araneae; family Dolomedidae; genus Dolomedes; species Dolomedes plantarius. Next base: position 136,502,941 of record OU015492.1, read on the forward strand.
ATATTCTTCAGGCACTTGTTTCCAAAATTATGCTTAGAAAAGCATCTGCCTGAAAAATGAGTGTAAGTGTTCCGGGCTGTACATAAAAACTTGGTGGGCCGCAATTTGAGTATCACTGCATTAAACTATGTAGGTGACAGAAAAGTATACATTTGAGTAGTTAAAATAGTTTTTATACACCAGAAATTTTATTTAAAGTCATTAAAATTTAATTTGTAGTAAGTACACAGTGAAGAACAGAATCAGTTCACCCCCAGAGGACATTATTGAAAAAATATATGAAGTGCTGCCATCTGCATTGAGTTTTATGCATTTTCTTTCAATTGATATATGTGGCTACTAAGTATAGCCACTGCCCTCTTATAGAAAAATTTATTTTTATGTGGCTAGACTTATTAGCCACTGCCTGTGAAAGGGTTTTAACAGAATCCCGTTCGGGGGGGGGGGGCGCTTTACACAATGACTAACTGGAGGGTATTTTTTTCTTTCCTCTTTTTTCTATTGCTCAGATGTTTATTTCCTGGGAAAGGTAAACATTAAAGGCTTTACATCGCTAGGTATGCAGCCTCTGTCTCTGGACTTGAAAATATAATTAAAAAATGCGATATATACTTATTAAACTGCATCGGTTTATCAGAAACACTGAACACAAACTACGTAATATGTAATTTTATGCTTTGTGGCATTGTTATTGTATATACGAGTCAATCAAGACATCAGAATACATTTATACATTTAAGCATAAAAGATTACTGTAATGTTCTCGATTATAATTGAATTTTATTTATTTGAACTATAAAACAAAACACCGTAACTCAGACTTTTGATATCAACAATTTGATGTATATACGTAACAAATTATTGAAATGCATGAAGCTCAATTTAATCAACCGGAGCGATCTTTCGCTGTCACCAGTATGAAGATGTACCTTTATGTATTTTCAACACACACATTATATATGCATAAATATAACCAAATTATGACACGCAAAATAAAATACACTTTTTAAACGTACACTTTATATGAATTCATTTAATCTAAGCATGCTTCCTACGATTATTTTATTACTCTTCTAAGCTTATTTATTTTCCCCTTCAACCCACACCCACATATGTGGCTGGGTATTGGTAGGCGGGACAGTCCATTCTGTATGTTCTCTGCACATTCCTAAATCCTTATACCAAATATTAACACCACATTCTGCATAGATATACTCTTAATGAGTCTTCGGAATATATAGACTGCCTTAATAAACCTTGATCCCAAATTTTAAAAGAACTCTTAATATCGTATCTTTACATCATTTTCTTGCTATATATATGCTTAACAAAACTTCTACTGATATAATTAGCATCAAAAGTAGGGAAACTGAACTGAAATTTTCCCCGTCTAGGATCTTAATTCGGCAAAATGAGAAAATTCAGTGGGATGAACAAATTAAATACCATTATTTGATTAACTATGTTAGTGAAATAAGAAAAAAAAGGCGAAAATGCATAGATGAGATTTTATATATCGTTAACCCATTCAGTGATCACTGTTTCTTAAACACCCTCTCCATTTATAAAACTACCTCAAGAATTCAAATTCTGCGAGCGTAGGCGATCTACTGAGTGTATTTGTTGCGAAAATTACTCAATCGTTAAAGCGCAATTTCTCATAAGAAAGTTACGTAATCTTGTTACATAATCTTCTTTAAGAAAACATCACCTTTTGTCAGCCAGTGTATTCCTATTCAGTGACTTGTTATGGCATTTTGAGAAACGAATTCTCTGAAAACAGAATTTCTTCTCATTTATAGATTAGGCCATTGTTTTTTATTTCTTACACACGAAGAGTATAATACCTCAAGAATTTGTTAATTGCACAATAATGTTTCAATAATGTTTCTTTTTCAATAAATAGTAAGTCAAAAGTGACATCAGCAAGTATTTCGTTCAGAAATATGACAGCTCAGTATGCTAATCCCATATATTAAGACTGACTCGCATTCAACTCAACATGCCCTTTTTGAGAAACCATTTTGAAAATTGAAAAATCTGAATTTCACTAAACCTCCATCCCTGTGCTTATTTGTCACAGAAAACACTCGCAATTAAAACTGAAACTTCTCAAGAAAAGCGCAGTGTCTGGCATTACGAATTCACAGTCTCGCCTAGGCTGCCAGTTGGAAGCTCGCAAACGCAATTATACCCCTCTCCGGGTTTCATTTCAATTTACATAATATGCCAGGCCCAGCCGACTTACTTCTAATTCGAGGCACACAAATGTGTCTTTTCCCCGTGCACCCTTACTGCCTCCTCGTGGCATACGCGCCAGTAGAGTAATACGGCAGCCACTAAAACCTAATTCAAAGCAGGCAATTTCCATGTGTTGATCAAAAAAGGTTTCTCCGAAAGTAATCTTCAGTTCCAGGGTGAATAACACTAAATGAAAAGGGTAGAGGAGCTTCTCTTCTTCAAATGCCAGGCAGAGATATATGAGGAAAGTCTGGCTAACATAAGATGCATGCTAACACTAAATCTGATGGAAAATAACAGAAGTAGAGCAGGGAGAGGAATCTAAGGTTTAAACTATGATTAATTCCAGCACAGCAAAAACCACCCAATAGTAATAATGAATTTAACAAAATATAGCAAATTAAAGGCAAGAGTATGTAGAAGTTATAAAAAGATACTGTAACATGCAATGCTTTGTTGTTGTTGTTGTGTCTTATTCCTCTTGGTTTAGCCATTATTGGACCAAGTCGAGGATTGGTTTTTAATGGTTTGGTTTGGTTTGGTTTCGAACGCTACGGTCAACTTTTTGTTAGACCAGTCCAAGTCAAGGAAACCATTCGTCTTCGAAACTTGCAATGTTCTTATTAATCAAATTTCCTCAAAAGCCATTTAAGATCTTTATTTACTCTTTGGGTATGCAAGTTTATCAAATTTGGTAAACGAAACAAAATCTGCAATTGTGAAATTCCATGTTTTGTATACTGCACTAGATAGACTCCATAATTATGTACCAATCAATACTTTGAAAACCGTATAACTAGGATAATTCAAAACTGGTCCTGTATACAGTAAAAACGAATATTGACTTATTTTAAGGGGACTACATGAGGTGATTTAAGTCGGGTTTAATTAAGATTTCAGTAAAACTTGGACAACATTCCAGTTCTTTCATTTGGAAAAGTTTTTCATATTCCTTTATACATGCGCCCGAACGATAGTCGAATGGCTATAGCTCTATAATTCGAAATCAGAATAGACAAGTTAGAATCTCGCTATAAACATGGATGCATGTAACCTTTCGGAATGTTTTAGGCTGTAGGTCTTCGCATTACAAAAGTTGACCGCTGCCCTCCAAAACAACCACACTTTCAGTATACGAGCTGCACTGACAATTTAACTTTGGACAATTTGTATATTATTTCTAATAATTTTCTACTAAGATATAACGTTCTATCCTACACTCCTTGAAAATACCATAATCCAAAATCCTTATATGCACGATACCATTTAGGATCATTTGAATCGAATAAAATTGCGTGTGATAAATTTTCATTAGGAATGCTCGTATAGTCTTGCAAACCAAATCTTTATGATTTTAATGCAATTGAAGAAATCTGGAATGCGTAGAGAAGATATGAAGATACCTTCCAGTGCTTCTCTTAAACTTTAGTGAGATTAAAGAGATTTGGAGGATCGGTTGCTGTTGTTTTCACTTAGCTTATAAGTACCATCATAAGCAATAAGATGTACATCATAGCTGTTTTGGCCTTCACTGCCAGCTAATTTCAATGCATTCAACTTTGAGTTTTTGTCCTTCACACATCCATTTTTACATGATTAAAATTCATGTAAAATTCTCCTATTTTGATTTTCTATTTTCTTTAACACTTATAATAATAGTTTTTTTTTCAATTACATGCAAATTTATCAGATTGAATATCAAGCCAGTCAAAATAAATAAGTAATGAAATACAACGCCATCCTATTTTAATCCCCAAGTGAAAATGTGACACTCTCATAATATCTTCTCCTACATTATTATGCAATAATCACTACAGATGATACAGACACTACGGACAGGAAACGTTCGATATTACCATATTACTACTTAATAAACAAATGGGGTAAAAGAACCGTTTCGATTGACCTACATTAGCAGGTGCCCTCTCCCCCTTCTTCCCTTAGATAGGAGCGTAATCATTTTTAAGTTGATATGCCTTCGGGGACTAACATGCATTAAAGATTCGAAAATTTTTAAAAGTGTGTGGAGAGAAAGGGTCTGTGATGATTCAACTCTCTTCAGAGGCGGAAAGGGAAAGGAACTAGAATGATAGTAATGACAATCAACTCAGCATCGATGTAACGCATTAGAAGTGGAATTTTTGCGATGTCCCATCAATTACATTAAAATGGTGCTACGGAAGGGATATTTCTTCCGCCGAAGGGGATTTAAAGAATGGTGTTTCATGCGTATAGTTACGTATGAATCACAATAGTACAAAATGTGTGCGCGGATAAAAGAAAATATCCAGTGCAGGAAGTACGCTAGAATTCATTTATTAAGATTTGAAAATAGACACTTAAAGCTTAATTTATCTGTATTCGGTAACTTATTCGTAACAATTCGTAAAAATTCTTGATTTTTAGAACTTTAATTAAACTAAAGCTATTGATATTTGATATTGATTTTGGTAGCTATTGATTTTAATGAAAGTATTGATGTTTGGAACATTCGTCAATAATTATGGATTGGTTTAGCCCTTATTATATGCTCTTCCTCAAATGACACGGCCGGACGATGGGCGAATGATTAAGGCGCTGGCAGTCGGAACAGAGTGTGTGGATTCGAGTTCTACTCTTGGCATGGACGTTTATAGCCTTTCAGGATTGACTTAAACCTTGAGCGGGCGCGCCGATTTTCGGAACAGCAGCAGGCGCGTGTGGCACAAAGTGCAACGTCTCTTTCAACCTTGATTATTCCTTTTGTAATAAACTTTTTTTTCTAGTTGAAAACAATTATTCTGTGTTTTATTACAAGATATAAAATGTTTATAATATTGAGATATATGTATAAATAAAAGCCAAAGAATGCAGATACAATCGCTTTATTTCAAAACTGCCCGGTTTAATGGATTCTAAGGACAACTTACGGATTGATTCCTATTATGTCCCATACCTAAAAAAACAATGAGATTGTCCATCTTCGTGATATGCGAGATACCGTGTAATAGTTGCACCTTTGATCAATTATATCAACTCTTCTTTTCTCGTCTTGTAATCCAGTATAATAGCTGATGGTTTACCATGGTTAAATCACGACTAACAATGAATGGAAAGAAATACATGGGTCAGAAAATCAGACCTGCGTTAGAAAGGGTCTAGCTATAAATAGAAACTGCTTAGAGCATTCAAACCTTACATGTAAAAACAAACCATTGAAAATTACGAAAATGTTGCACTTTGTACACGGGCGCGCTCGCTGAAGTGTTAAGCAGTAGATCCCGGCCTGATTAGCCCTCGTGTAACAAAAATTGACAATAGCGCTCCAAACCTCAAAAGAAAATAATTTAAAGCCCACATGAACCTCTGTTCATATTTGCTTGTTACATTAAATTGCCTGCCATGCCTTCTCCCAATTTATCACACACACACAAACACAGTCACTTAAAATACATAACTTAATCGGTTCTAAATTGACAGAGAGGCTTTCTCCTTTCCAGATCATTTACAGAAAGTGGCTCTTCAGTTGTCTGGCAAGTTTAGATAAGGTTTGCATTCAGTTGTAAGCATTCTTGTCCGCATATGATTTACTGAATATTTCCTCACTAAATATCAGTCGTCATATACCTGTAATTTAATTAGTTGTTCTTTATAACATTTCTTATTTGATAAGTCCACTGGAAAAGAGAAAAAGATTTGATTTGGATTTCTTTTAAAGAAGATTAATTATAATAATAACTTTTATATATGAAAGCTAATTTAAATACACAGAAAAATATTTTTAAAAACTAATTTTTAAATATCTTAAATGTAAAAATAAAGTTCAAATATAATAAAAAGGGTTTTTTGCCTTTAAATAATAAAGACGTTTTAAAGTTTGAAGAATGTGATTGAAAAAATATACCTCCCAACACCAGTAAGTAAATAATAAATAGGCAGAACATGGTTGAGGTTTCGAGACTGGAGGTTAGGTCCCGGTTCTTTAATACAGGCATTAAAATGGCAGCTAATGGTTTGAAAAGGCAATAATAGACCGTTGAGATATATATGACAGATATTTATTGTGAAAAATAAATCAAATTTAGTTGCGTTATTAAATAAACAATATAAATAAATGTGACAAAGGTTGTGTTTTGGTCATGAAAAAGAAATGGGCGACTTCGCGAGTTATTGAGAGTATCATTTCCTTCGCATCACCGAAATAGTTCAGTTTATATAATACCGGAATCGAGGTTTAGAGAGCCTGGTTCAAACCCCGGTCATGTCAGACAGTCATTACAAGGTTAATTGAATGAGTCATATACTCGTATGGACTCAAACTATACAGTAGAAAGCGGGTTTTCAGAGATAGTGTCAAACTTAGTCACTTCAAAATAACTACTATAAGATTCTGCCAACAGTAACTAAGTCATTTGAAGAAGAGTGACAACTTTAAACATAACAATTTGAGTTGTAAAGTAAAGCTTCATTGCTCAAGTACAAAACTTGTCTGACCTTATCACAGAATACACTCTTGGACATCCACCTTATCCTTCCGATCGCCATCTCTTCATGAGTGCACGCGAATTCACCTCTGTATTCGACCGCACAGTGACAGAAAGGTTTCCTTTTGTTTGAGTGCATTACAACGAGGTTTTTCTTCGAAACGTGGGACACCGGGTGAGAGAGAGGAATAGACGAACACTGAGCAAAGAGTAGAAAAACCTTAATATATCACAGTAATTAACAGTAAAAAGGCTCGATTTGAATTATTAAAGCAAACTCAGCTTTCTTCCTCGGAAGTAGAACAGGTGCACACCTACACAGTAAAACGAGGCAGGTAAATGGTAGGCATTGAATGTTGCCACTCAACAAAACTGTGAAAGATAGAATTACCAACATAAGAAGCAAATAAATTAGTAAAAAACCATAGGGAAGCACAGAAAACGCCCGAGAAGAGAAGACAAAAATATTGCTTTGGTATGAAAGACAGATCTAGTATACTTTTTTACAATTAATTCTGGTAAAATATTGCGGTTTTTCTATTCCTTGATCAATTTCTCTAGTTGTGATACAAAAAGTATCTTATAATCGTCAGATATCAGAAAAAGGTAAATCATTCTCAACTTTTGCAGAAAAGATCCGTGATACAGCCAGAATGAAACATCAAAGAACTATTTCTGTTCCAAATTTTATTAAAATCTCGCCCACTTTTAAATCTTTGGCGAAACAAACACGCGAGATACAAGTACAGTGATTTTGTTTAAGTCAACTTTCTTGGTGCTCTTAAGCTATATGGTATTCACCGTTACGCGCTACTTACCTGAGACCCACAATGAAAAAACGATAAGCTTTATACTGCAGCACTAGCACATATACGTGCTTAAATGCTTTGAAAATATAAGAAAGGAAGAGACAGAAAAGGATGGCTTAAAAAATTATGGCGAGCACAGGAAATGCTAAAAACGTTTTATTCAAAAAATGTGCGCAAAGCTCAAAGTAACAGGCAATTACCTCGGTAAGAAATACAGTTATCTAAAAACAGCACGGGGAGAATAGAAAAAAGTATAGAAAAGGAAAAAAAATATATCGGGGGAAACTCTTAGACCTTATTAGTAATACTACCTTTTCACGTTATATCGTCAGTTTCTGAATGATGTGCCCCTTTTACAGCAAAAAAAAAAAATGTACCTATTGACTGTATTATATCTGTGCCCCTTCAAAAATTTGCCTTATCTCGTTCTCAGCTTTTACTTTGAAATATCTTGAATACGATGCCAATACTCATTCAACCGAGAGAAATGTTTTAAGTTAGACTGTCACAGAGTTCTGTGAAAGAATAAAAGATTCATTCAGAAAACAAAAAAAATGCTTCAAAAGAACTACTAGAGATGGAAAACCATATCTTTCCGCTTTTTTTGGAAAGTTCTAAAATATATATATATCCATATTTAAACTTAGCACTGTAACGCAGAATTTCGCAGTAAAAAAAAAAAAAAAGGAAAAAAGGTTGTTTTTTTTTTCAAACTTTCAATGTTTGCTTTTCTTACATATGTTTGTTTTACTTATATTTACTTTTTGATACATTCTTTTTTTTCTATTATTTCCTTCTCCGAAATAACTTCTGTGTATTTTTTCCACATATGCAAATCCCCCCAATTTACCCTTTTAAATGATTTCTTCTTAAAATAATCTCTTTAGTTTCCTGTCCTTTGAATTTTTTTTTGACGTAGGAATGGGATTGAAACGTGTTTACGTTTTTATGCTTAAAATTTCCAAAAAACAGCGTTATATGTTTTTGTCAAAGGGGGAAATCTCCCGATTTTTGCATGTATGGCGCAGAATGGAAAATTATTTTAAGAAATTCAGTATGCAGATATAATTTGACTTTTTTCTTATATTTCTTGCATTACTTATCCACCCCCTCTGCCCTCTCACTAGCGCCACCGTTTCACAGCATCTTGCTAATCTTCCATTTTTGAATTTAGCCTGAAAATTCTAAATTAATTACATCAAGAAATCCGAATTTTTTCCACATCCTTGTTTGTCCGGGAAGATTAAAAAATATACTTACTTTTTTTTTTAATTTATGCTGCAGAGGGATATAATTTTTTCTTCACATTCAAAGCAGAAAGAAAATGTAATAATATTTCTTCTGATTTCGAGTTTAGTGCTAATTTTTACAGGAAAAACAAAAATGAATTATATGTGCGTTCATGGAGAACAGTGTATTTATTTTTGAGTGTACGCCGAAGCCTGATTATCTCCCGCTGTTTAACGAAAGAAATCAAAAAACACTGATAATCCGACTATGGCCCCCGTATACCATAACCAAAATGAACTATTAAGAGGATTTAAACGAAAAACGTTGAGCCATTTAACTAGGGTTTTAGCTTAAGTAATAAAACATAGTTTTTCCTTTGGAAAAAGTCTGTTATGTTTTTTAGTTTACCAGCTAAGTTTTTTTATTCACAATTTGAATTTCATTTCTAAACATTTCCTTTTGTGATCCACCGATTATTCGCGAAATGGATAGTAAAATTATGGATAATTGGATGATCCTTGGACATAAGTAGAAACATCTAAATTAAACTACTGTACAACTTCAGGTAGATTCATTTTACAAAAGTAAAATTACTTTAAATCTTGCACAACAAAACGAACCAAATAACAAATACTGCTCACAAAGAGTGCCCTAAAAATAAGCATGCACACGTTGTATATTAGGGTGCATGTGTGTGCGTGTGCTTGTGTTCGGTCAAAAATTAAATACCCTTTATAACTACTATATTTTCCTATTAGTGGCTATTTTCATTTAATGCATTTTCTAAATTTTTTTTTACTCTTCTTTTACTTTGTTCCTCTCTTTACTTCAAAGAATTTCTCGCGCTAAATTTTCTGCCTTTCCTCATAAAAGTGACGATCTTATAACTTTTCTTCTCCACGAAATGGTCATGTTTACCCCTCGGAGTCGGTAGCATAACGGTTTTGCATAAAACAACGATTATCCTCGAAGATTCTGGAATCATGTGGTGAAGTTCTTTTGCCAACACACTGACGTCTCCTGGACAACGCTATTTCACAAATGCCACATGCAAATTAGCACTTATGCCATCAGTACACGAGCTCTTCAGTATTTTTCGACAATACAATTAAAAAAACCTAGTGCAGAGCACACGTCCAGATGTTCGGCTGTCATAGGTTGATGGGAGTCACAAAGAGTACAGTCAGGAGAATCAGCAACGCCACTACGGAAGAGATGAACAAGTCACAGTGTAGATAACAAGCGTAAAGTTTATCTCTGTGTCCAGCCCGACTGCGACTCTGCATCAAGTCTATGTGAAACCTGCTTCTAAACGTATTCGATTCTCTGGAGGGAGTTTCTGGAGTTTAAAACTTGAGTGGCGATTTATCGACGAATCTGAAGGACTAGTTACTCTTTAAAAATGAATGAAAAACGAGAAAAAAAAGCATATGAATAAATTTATTAAAATAAGAAAAAAACTAAAGTTTCAATGAAAGTGACGATTTACGAAATTCCAACCACGATAAATCGTGAAGATTTGTATGTTGTGTATTCCAAATACATTCTTCAAAATTATCTTTGTTTTTTATCTGCATTTGTTTCTTACAAAAAAATATTACGTTTATAAAAATGTGGGAATTTTTACAAGCAAAATACATAAACTTTGCCCACATTCCCAACTCACGAGGCCTATCGGTGCAGAAAAACTGATAACAGAACTTTTGACACACAAAAATGGGTATAAAAAATTCCAAAATTTTTGCTGGCCAGGAAAACTATGCCATACAAAAATTGTTTTCCGTAATTTGCTTGTAAATATCTTCCAGAGTCAAACTCCTGCAGAAAACTTCCCCTAAAAAGATTCCGTTAAATCTAACTTCGTTATAGGAAGAATCTGCTGCATTATACAGCTCATCGTCTACCTTCTGTACAAATTCAAAACTAAAAAGTATTCTTCATTTTGACAGGGAAATTCTTTTTTGCCACGACTGCAAACATAAAGCACTATTGCAGTATTACATCAGACAATTCCCACTTCTCGTGCGCCCTAAATCCCCGGCGACATACGTGAATTCAAAAGAAGGCAACCTTTCTGATATTTTTGATTGCAAAGTCTGGACCCATCCTTCTCTTGACATTCTGAAATTGTTCGTGAATTTTCCATCTAACGTTTGCTTAAGGGGAAAGTTCCATTTTCTCAGTCGCCAGTCATACGTGGAATTCCAGATCGAAATTGGATTTGTGAGTCTGTTCTGTATTATTATGTGTGTATATTCTAATAGACAAGAGGAGGGGAGGGGAGGGAGATATCTCCATACCTCGAACCGAAGACAGTTCTTCGATATGAACCCCACGCGCGTTATGCAAATAGGGACGGAACGCGAAATTCGAAAAGATAATTACGTTTGTGCTTTCTCCCTGTGTGTGTGCCTCTAATGAAGACCGTTTTGTCGAAGGAGACAGGACGGCTGAATTGCTATTGTCGTGCAGATGTTTTCCATTGGAAATGCGGTTTCATTAAATCACAGGAACGACACAAGAAACGGATGTGCGTAGCAGATACAGCCAAGACGGTATAATTTCCCTTCAGATATTTCTTCGCGTCTGATTACGAGAGCTTCTGATGATGAGTTTGAGTTGAACGTCATTTATACTTTTCTTGCATATATTTTTCATCGGTTATGTGTAAATATCCTAATCTTTAGAAGGTTTCAATTGGAAATAAAATTTAATAACTTGCTAAATGCCAAAGAAGTGATTATAAATTTAGTTGAACGTCATCTATACGTTTCTTGGTTAGACTTTTTCCTCGGTTACGCCTAAATGTCCTAATCTATATAACGTTACCAATAGAAAATAATGCTAAATAAGTGACAATAAGTTAAGTGCAACGTCATTTATACGATTCTTGTTTATACCTTTTCCTCAGTTATGAGTAAATTTCCTAATCATTTGAACGTTTCAATTGAAAATAAAGCTCAATAACTAGCTAAATGCTAAAGAAGTGATTAAGTCAGGGGAAGGTCTTTTATAAACTTCTTGCATATAATTTTTCCTCGTTTATGAGTAAATTTCTTAATCCTTAGTACGACGTTTCAATTGAAAATAAAGCTAAATAACTCTCTAAATGCTATGATATACTGGTTAGCATCATGGACTTCCCCGCAGTAGGCTTTGGGTCAAATCTCGAGTAAGGTTTGGACGTTACCGTCTTGCCCCTCATAGGGAGCATGGCTTGATCATCTAAATGGTGTTCCCACAATAAAGCAGTCAGCAAATCTTAGCCTGGCCGCACACCGAATGCAACAAAACAGTGCACAACGTTTCTGTTGCTAGCTTTCTGTATCCGACGCATCGTCTGCAATATAATCAAAGGAGAGTGCTGCACACCGAATGCAACATTGTTTTGAAACACCCCGCGTCCTTTTGGAACGTTGCTGCAGCAAAAGTGTAGGCTTCTGTGACCGATGTTTCTCGACACACGGCTGGAGAAACATTTCATCTGCGCATGTGCAGGAACACGAGCATTTTATTTTCATTAATGCTCTGTATTGAGGATTTTTGCATTATTATAATAAAAAGATATGGAGGTTGATGCTGACAAGTTGATAGTTCTTTTCCACGCAAGGACAGAAATTTATGATTTTAGAGCGAAGGACCACCACAACCAAGATGTAATAAATAAAATTTGGCAAGATATAGCTGAGGAATTGAATATTCCAGGTATGTACCACACCAATTTATCACATTTAATAGAATAAATATCGCACTCAAGTAATCCAGACACCCTCATTTTTTAAGACATTTGTAAGAAAGAAAAATAGGGTTGCGTCACTCAGGGCCAGATCTAGGGGGGGGGGGGCGCAAGAAGGGCATCTGCCCAGAACGGCAAATTTGAGGAGCGGTAAAATAAAAGGAGAAAACAAATTTGCGCTTACGTTGTTTCTTGTTTTTTTTGATTTTTCAAAATATGTTTGTTTATGTAAATAAGTTATGTTTTTGTTAGATTTAAAAGTAGATACTTAACTATATATTTGTCTTTCTTTTCTTACTGATTTTTATATTAATACGTTTACAAAACAAAAAAGCTTTTGTTATTCAACAAATACGTACAAAATATTTCACTTACTCCCAAAAATTATATTTTAAAATAATTTAATTATAAGAGGGCGGCAAAAACACTTTTTAACCAGAGCGGTGGAAGAACTAGATCAGACCCTGGCGTCTCTCTATTGGTGTCGAATGAACCAAGAATACCGATATTTTTGAGAAACAGAAAGTCCTAAAATTATTCGAGTAAATACAGTATTTACAATCTTCCCACGTAACTGCCGTTTTGTTTTCAACTTTTCTTTGTAATTTTTTTTTTGTGTGTGAGAGAGGGGAATGGTTTTTCATCCAAAAATTGTATGAATTGCCACAAAAGAATAGATTCTTCTACTTCCTCACTTGCCATATCACCCACAATTATGACCAAACTACAGGGTGGTCAGGAAAAAAACTTTGCCGATATATGGACCTCTAGCGGTTGTTCCATTCAACTGACCGAAATGAGATTTCAAATTTATTTATTCAGAGGTATGAGCTCGGGATTCTGTGAACGGCAACAAAGTGAAGCTCACGGTTACGGTTATAGGTATAGAAACTCGAAATTTTCGAAAGGCATCGCCCACTTTTTCCCATCGCAAAATGCTCAGCGCATGCGAAAACCCTAAATACCGTTGGATTGGTATGTGTATCACAAAAAACGGACGCGTTATGCACGCACAAAAAACAGCTCTGCGAACGGCGAACAAAAACATGATGACGGCACTCATGTGGAAAATGTGTAATCCAAATAAAAGTTTTCTTTTGTCCGATCTGTGTTGTCATCGGTGATTGGTGTCTTGCCTCTGTCATATGCAAATTTCCTCCGTGCGTCCCGATCGTGTTTTTGTTGGCCGTTCGAGTGCATAACGTGTCCGTTTCTTGTGATACGCGTACCGTTCTAACGCTATTTAGGGTTTTCTCATGCGCTGAGCATTTTGCGATGGGAAAAATTGGGCGTTGCCATTCGAAAATTCGAGTTTCTTTACCTATAACCGTAACCGTGAGCGCCACTTTGTTGCCGTTCACAAAATCCCGAGCTCATACCTCTAAATAACTATATCTGTAATCTCATCTCGATCGGTTGAACGGAACGGCCGCTAGAGGTCCATACATCAGCAAAGTTTTTTTATGACCACCCTGTACTTTCCCAAAACTGAAGACTTTCCTCAACAAAGAACAAAATACTGCAGACCTCTTCAACTCCCGTGTTTTTACTTACTACAGATGAAATATCAAATCAACATACCGTTGCAAGTCAAAATGTATCACCATTTTCCAAGATAAAACATTTTGGTTACGCAACGCCTAGCAACAGAAACGTTGCGCCCTATTTTGTTGCGTTCGGTGTGCGGCCGGCATTAAAGGTGTTGAAAGGGCAAATGTCTCACGACAAGTGCCTCCGCATTAGGAAAAGAAAAAAAACTTGCTAAATGCTAAAGAAGTGATTATAAATTCAGTGGAACATCGTTTATACATTTCTTGATTATACTTTTTCCTCGGTTATGCGCAAATTTCCTAATCCATAGAACATTTCAGTTGAAAATAAAGCTTAATAACTTGTTAAATGCTAAATTAGTTATTATAAGTTTAGTGGAACATCATTTATACATTTCTTGGTTTTCCTCGGTTATGCGTAAATTTTCTCATTCTTAAAACGTTTCAATTGAAAATAAAATCTAAATAACTTGTTAAATGTCGAATTACAGTTACGTGTTATTGAGCTACGCTCCCAAGTTCAAAATCAATTTTGGATTATAAACATAATTATACTTTCGAGTAACATTGACTGTAATGTTTTGAATTGCTTAATTAAATTTTTCTAGTTTAAAAAAAAAATTCTATTGCAGAATATTTTAAACCATTCACTACTTTCGGTGTAAATAATTGCTGAAATAATCCTCCAGCTTAAACATCTCAAATATTCAAAACTCGTTTTCCTAGTGAAAGAAATATTGCAAACTGGCAATAAACACCGACAGGATTGGTTTCACTCGATACGCGCCTTAGTAATAATATGCAGCGCCAAATGAAAAAGTTTTAATAATTACGGCCTTGTTGCGAATAAATATTTTTCCCAGTGGAGCTGTAACGTTTTCACGCTCTTTGCTGATGAAAAGCCATCAAAAGTAAAAATTTTTATGGTTCATAACAGCTTTATCGGCCGTCGACGAGAGCAGATAAAAATACTTTTATTTATTTCAATAAAATTTAGCACAGCTTCCAGGATAAATGCGCTAATGAGATAAGGAATATGTGTTGAAAAAACACATAATATATTTGTCTTTTTTCTCGAGAGATTTGTTTTCCTTCGTTGTTATTGTTACAAAAAAAGTCTTGCAATAAAAACATTTTAAACATGGATGTGTTTCTACATTAATTTTTTATTTATTTTTTATTCTTAGTTTATAGAATAGGGCATAATACCATTTCAATTTCAAAGACTATTTATATTTTCATTCATACCAAATAAAAGCTTCATTTCTTATTTATTTTATCATTTGTAATGATAATTATGTGATTTACTCGTGTGACGGTCAACATGACTGTCTGAGAAGCAAACGTTTCATGGTTCAATTCTCAAGCCGACCAGTTGTACTTTAGGTCGTTTTTTTCATCAGTTGACTTCGCAGATCTTCAACTACCATGATGCGTTATAGGAAATTTTGGTGTTTTTCTAATCATAGATTCATATTTTTTAATTCTATATTTTACACAAGAAGGCTGCCGTTTAATTTTTTTCGTTGTTAATTTTGTACAGAGGAGCACTGATGTCTATTGCAATAAAATTGAAATTATTTTAAACCATTAAAATAAGAAATAAAGTATTTTTGAAAAACACATGCATTTTCTAAGATCTATTTTCAAGTGAAAAAAAAGTTTACATTTATTTTCTAATCTCTGGTTAGAAAAATTCCCCACAGCTCAACATGAACATTGAAAATTTGTGATGTCAACCGAAGGTACTCCTTAAATAGCAAAAAATTAATAATGAGAGAACGTGCAGCATAGTGATCGTTGCGTACCTCATACGACATCCAACCACAATACGAGTTCCACATAGACACTCCTAGTGGTCATTTTATTTTAATCATCAACCTCAGATATCATCGATACATTTGAAGAAGCTGCTTTCGATATTCTTTTTATTTGCCTCGCACGATCTTGTCACTCGAAATAAAGCCCTGATTCTTCGTTCCATTCCTTGTTTCCTCCTAAACAAATCTGATTACCTGTGGCGAAGCGAGAGATGACCATAGTACCCCAGTAAACAACCATACTGCCTCCTCTTTCCACATCTAAATTTCATCGCCCTCTACCAACCTGCTTGCGTGGGCAAATCTAGCTCTTTGGAGGCCTTTAAGCAATGACAGGAACTGTAACTTGGAAAGCTTTTTATTGTCGCTATCTCGGGATTTATACGCGTGGTGCATTGGACTGCATTGTAAAGAGGGAAACTTAAACGAATGCAGATACTATCGAAGAGCATCGTGCAAGAAATAGCCATTGTATCAAACAGTGATGCGCGTATTTGTACTACGGCTGCACTTGTGAACTGTTCAACAGCGAAAGTTAATGTTATTTTCCAGTGAGCAAAAGACCCTCGAAAAATCTAGATGCGAGAATAAGACCTGCCGTTCAAATTGACTGCTGGATGGTCAACCAGATTGGAAAGTTGCCGCCACACTCGTGCTGTCTAACCGACAGGCACCTGTTCGTCAGAATACTCATAAGGACTCGTAGCTAATAATACGGGTCATGGGCTTTCATCGGACAGAAATCTCACTGTCGTGTTGCCTGTCTGGAATTTTTTTTTTTTTTTTTTTTTTTTGGGGGGGGGGGCGTGATTCGTACTTCATTTTGGTTAGTACAAATTATTTATTAATAAGAAATTATTTGGGTGCGTTGTGTTTAAGTTATTTGATTGAATACAACCCAAAGCCCTAGACATTGATTGCAAACGAACAAAATTGAAAGACAGCAAAAACCTAAACTAAAGAAGAAACTTCTCATTCAGTAAACTGCAAACAATTAGTGATAATTAATACAGACAAATAGTTAAATTTACACTAAACTTAATTTATTTACAATTTTTTACATTTATACATATTATTTTAATCATACCTTTCATAGGCACACTTAGCCATATACCAAAAGTTTATCATTATATCCAATATTAAAATTCAAAATTTACTTGACGAGGGAAATAGGGAGCGCACGACAAATAACCAAAGCTCAAAATACTTATTCGACTCTATCTCTTATATAAATTACTCCTACTCTGACCGTAATCAAACTTATTTAAAAACAAAAAGGGGGATTGAGCTAAACAATAAATTGTGCCACTCACTCTGTTCCGTTGATATTAGCAGCTTGTTGATTCCATTGACTCGTCTAGCTGGGGTCCATTGGATCCTTCCGTGCATAGGCAGGGGGCAAACACTTCTTGCTTCTCTTTCTCTTAGAATTCTCGTGACCGTTACTACCACTCGCTCCAATATTATCTTATGTGCAGGGAAACTTCTTCTTCACTGGTCAAATTCTATGTGTGGGGAACTCAAAGCTCTACCCAACGCATGAAAACACGGGGAACCGAAGCTCTACCATACACGCCACCAAAATTAGAAGTCTGGGTCTTCTTTTTTTTAATTTCAAACTCCCAAATTTATACTTTTCAAAATCCGTTCTTCTTTCGTGTCTCCTCCTTCTCATAACTTCTCATTCATTCCGGATTCTGCAACAATCTCATTCGCTTGGTCAACTCAAACTTTATTTAATTGGCCGCCCCTGCTAACCAGCATACGCCCACACTGATCAGTTCGCAACAACTTCCCACGTCGCTTGTGGTTTTTCTTTCCGCGCCGCCTGCTGTAAATCGTTGGGCAATGCTTATTGTAATTTAACGTGATCTCCGGCGACAGTCCCTGCTTATCTCGTCTCGAGATCAAACCTCCCAAGTTCACCGCCGCTTGTTAGATCTATTCAATTACCACATCAACACAGGACCGCTCCGCTCTGTAATTATCGTCCCGCTCAGCCGGCGTTTCCAATTTTATAAAATCAATGTAATGATGAAAGCCTTCGATCGACTTCACCTCTTAATATTTTTATGAAATTTTCCCATATTCGAAGGCGCATCATTACACTCACATTATATATCTGTGCTCAGATGGCAAAATGTTATAAGAAACTTTTCTTAAGAAAATTGCGTTTTTCACATTCCGGATTCTCGTTCGCCGATATTTTCTATTTACTGTAACTACTATAGCCAACTATTTTTCTGAAACATTGGTACCACGTTTGCTCATGTAAAACAAATTACTGATTTTTCATGATATCTTGAATCTTAGAATTGTTGTCACGTAAATTTCTTATAACATTTTGCCGTACGAGCACAAATATAGAATAATCTAAAGCAATGGTAATCAACTTGGGAGGGACGGGGGGGGGGGGTGCGAATGGATGACAAATATGTGTTGAATATATTTTAATAGCGTTACTTACGTTTTATAGGCCTAGGGGGAGCGTAGGGTCTGCGGATCAGCCAAAGGTGGACCTAGACGTAAAAAGGTTGAGAATCACTGGTCTAGAGAAATGATTCCGAAACTGGAATTTAGGCAGACCACTAGTGAATGTGAAATAGTCATTTGTCGACCTCAGGAGTGATGTGGTCGTGCCTTGACAATGGTTTTTTTTAAAAAGCTGGATTACCATTCCAGCTGGAAAATATATTCATGAAATAAAAATTTGATAATTTTCTGAGTATAATGAAATACAAGGTTGCAGATAAAATACATGGTTAAATGACACCACAGGAAGTGTTTTCAAACAGAACAGTTTTCCGGGTTTTTTTTTTTTAAATAATATCTGTTAGAAATTTTTATACAGGATTATCAAGAAACACCTTGCAGTATCAATTTCCCTTTTGAAATACTTAACACTTTAAGAGAATGTGATCTCTCCGTGTTATTTATAGTTTAAAAATATATATCACTCGTGAATAAATGCCGAATGTTGATCCTAATATTATGTGATTTGTGGCAAAGAACTCCTTCTGTTGCTCTGCTGTCATAAAAATTTATAATTACGTTAAATTTATAAATTATTTTTTTAAGCACAGCCATCTATACTGTGAAATCACCAACTTAAAAAATTATAATGGTAAAAAAAGAAAAAAAACCATAAATAACATGCTTAACAATTTTTGAAGTTTATGCATGACAGGTTAGTTGGTATATTGAACATTACGGTTATATTTTGCTACTCAAGGGATAAGCAGACCGGAACCCCAATGTAAATCGATCCTGAGTAGCTAAGAACATACACAATAACTGTAGGATTCGAATACATGGACTCTGTTACCAAAGGCAATCCTCCTAGACTAAGAACTAAAAATAGAGGGACATTATACTATTTCTATAAAAGAGAAGTTTTCCAGCTTTCAAACGATCGGAATCTCTAAATGTGAGAATAAAGCCAAAAGTCCCTCTTAGTTTCGACCAAGATGAAAAACTTACAATTTGTTTGGGAACGTAAGAAATCGCATAAAATCTGAACTAGACCTTTAAATAACATATAAAAGTTAATATTCCTGCCAAATTATACAAATAATTACTGTAACGTATTCAAGCAATATTAGAAGCAAAATGTGGACCGACAAGACGATAACAATGATAATAATCATTTACCACTGAGAATATAACAATGCTACTCTTAAAAAAATAACAAAATACAAACTGGCCAAAGAATAACAAGGCAAAACCTTTGTCACGTACAATGAGATTTTTCTTAGCGTTAGACAACAATTTCCATTAATTAGTAAGCAATTTTCTTTGTGCTCTCGGAGATTTCAATTCCGAAAAGAACTCTGTTTCTTTAATTCAATCTCTTAAAAAACCTGGAACTAACAGCGTTAAGAAATTACCTTCTCAGGTTAGTTTAAATTATTTTTCAAGCTCCTTTTCCGTGCTACCAGATATTAAAAAATACCTTTATCTTCAGCTATAAATATCGTTGTTCATTTGTTACGTTCACAAAATATTTAGTTCAGAAAAAAAAAATTCTCCATATTCTGTGTAACAAACTAATGATGTAATTTAAAATAAACGAAAAATTCTTTTTAAATTACCCAAATAAAAGTTTAATGTTATCGTAATCGTTAATTTTCTGACAAAAATTTACTCCTATCGGTAAGATTTTTTTTTAACCAACGCAAACATTTAATCTAAAAGATACGCAAATATTTATATTTATGCAAATGAGTATTTGCTTTCTCATTCAAATATAATGATCAGTTTCATAGTCATGTCAAATTAGTTTGTTTTGTGGAAATAGGTAAATAGGCAAATGATTAAATCCCGAGAAATTTATATTAAACTGCCTTTTTTTCCCATTTGTCTGTTTGTAAAAGTTCGTAAAAGTTAAACGGTAAGAAAAGAAGCTATTCAGAAAAATAAACCGTAAGCTAGAATCAAGCCAGAGTTAACTCAATGAAGGTCCTCTTTGATTATTCAACAGACTATGACTAATTGCTTAAACTGTCATTACCCGGGTATTTTATTTATTAGACCTTTAAAAGGGTGAGAGGAACAAAATTTTCTTTTATTTGCAAGCATTGCCTTCTTTGTCCCTAAAGATTATTACAGATAGAATATGTGAAATGCTTCAGCAACTTGAATTTTTTTTAAGAAACCAACCCTTTGAGATCAAATGCCACAATATAAACATAACACTTTTTTTACAATGGCGAATGCCACGTATACAGCATCAAAATATATTTTTTCCTTATTGTTGTTAATATATATTTTTTTTAATTTAAAGACGTTCCCTTAATTCAATTCCATTTTTTTTTTGCTGTACATGATGTATACCACTATCTTTTGACTGGCAGTTCTCCTAATCTTCCCACGCAAACTTAGTCGTACGTTGACCGTGCCAAGTTACCGTTCGTTTTCGCTAGAGTTTCTTTTCTGTGGCAGAGCTTGTTTTATCTTAATACTGAAACCATGAAAAATGTCGCAAAACAACTTAAAAATAACAGACGCCATTAACTATGGCGGCCAGGAGATGGCCGAATGGCTAGGGCGCTGCCATTCGGTTCAGATCATGTGGGTTCGAGTCCCACTGTTGGCATGGATGCATGTAGCCGTTCGGAATCGGCTTTAACCTGTATGTCCCGGTCTAATTAGCCCTCGTGTAGCAAAAAGTTGACCGTAGCGCTCCAAACTAAATCATTAACTATGACGATGACTTCGATGACAATACAAAGCAATATTCATGAACATTATCATCTTGCAATAAGAAAAGACTGCCCAGTATGGGGAGGAATAACCTACCTTGGGAGGAATTGGGACCTTGGGAGTACCTTGGGAGGAATAAAGACCTAAAAGTAGAGATATCTAGCAAGGCACGCATAGACAGTACAACTCCATACTGTTGTATCTGGCAGTGTAGTCATCGAAGAAACGTGTTATTTTACCCGAATAGCTCTGTAGCATGTTTTAGGCTAGTAATTTTTTTTTTCTTTGAGGATATTTTTGTCGCAGAAACCCTGAAGTATTATCTATTGGGCTGTTACGTTGCTTGTTAATATTCACTTTAGAAGAAATTCTTTAAAGCTGCATTTTTTTACAATAAAACTAAGATTGTTATATGATACTAAAGTGATACTCTTGGCCGGAATTCAGAGTTAAATACATTATAAAACTAGAAGCAAAAGTACTTTCTTCACCTCAACTCATTTTTTACCGAACTCGAGTTTTATCCCTGAGAAAGATTTTTTTCCCAAAAAAATCTACCTGTCCTTATTTGGCAGCGACAGTAAAAAGCCTTTGATCGAATAGCACGCTTTCGATTTCTTGCGCTGCAAGCCTGACAGGTTCCGTTCTCTAGATTTTCGATCACATTTCCCCTGCAAAAGGGGGACATTCTTTTCATCTTAGTCATCTCGGGCTCCAATCTCGGACTATATTACTCTGTCTGTCATATTATTATCTCGACGTATTCTTTAGCATATATACAAGTAATAAGAGGGAAGGACGCAATGCGATGCCGCAAATTGGGAGCAGGTCCGGGCATCCCCGCTTATTATGTAAATAAACGGAAAATTCGGCGGATAATTGCATTTGTCCATGGACCGCGTCTCTGGCTCTTAATGAACGTCGTTTGTTGGAAGTTGTTGGCATTCCTAATGCGGTTATATGCTGTTCCTTTCGCAGAGGAGTCTGCTTCAGTCGCTCAAACTCTCCTTTTTCGATTTCGTGACAGAATTGACTAACCTCTGTCGAAGGGAATCTCATTTGCTGCACGGCCCGAAAAGATGAATTAAGAATTTGCTGTTTATGGATTGGAGGCGAAATTTTTCAGGGGGAAATGAGTGCTAAGTATGTATTCTTTACGAACTCGGAAGTAAAGATAAAGTAGGCGTTCAATTTTTTTTAATCGAAAACAGATGTGACGCGGATACAAATTACCGCAGTTATGAATGTATTCAAGCAACTGACTGTGCTGATACTTTTGTTAGTTTATTGATGTTCCATTTTCCGGTTATGATAATATTTGCGACGAATTCAGTAAAAAGGACATGAAATCGAAAAATTTTTCTTTACCTTCAGCATTTGGGATAAATAACTTAAATGACGGTGGATTATCTCAAGTGTTAAAAAAAAGGCTATTCTAGAAAATAATCTATAGGTTGGAACCAAACCTGAGTTGCCATAGCCAAGGTCTCCTGCGATAACGCAATAGATTATAATTAACAACTTAAGGCTGCTGTGTTCTAACCTTATTGGATTCGCTCACCCCAATGTTAAACTATGGAGGAAATGTGTCCAAGGATTGCCGACTTGGGCTAAAAGATTTTTTTTATTTGTACTCCGTAATAGAGGAAGAAATTTTACACCTTGGAGCATTTTTCGTTTTTGAATAAAATTTAAATAATATTTTAAAATTTAAGATATTCGGGGGAAAAATCTAGTATAGTGTGCTTTGAACGCTCCTAAATTCATTTGGTTGACGAAATTTATAAAACGGATCTTGTTGCAAGGTACAGAAACGTTCAAGCTATCTGAAAATACCATTTTTATTGGATTTATCAGCATTTATGTAGCTGTAAATAGTACACAACTTTTCTCCATAGGTTAACTATTTCAAACAATCTTCTATCCTTAGTATTCTTGACATTTCTGATAAAATCAACTTATACTTAACATTTCATTATTAGTAACTGTCTTACAGATATGCTTGCATATATTTTCCATAACAATCACCTTCACTTATTTAGTACAATTTCTAATTTATGTACAGTATAATCACCACATCATTTCATATAAATAGAGGAATTCCAAGGAATTTAGGAGAACAAATTGTAATACATACAGCTAATAATAAAGTAAGGAGGAGTGTCAATGGATCAAGGTATGAGGACAGTAAAATATGGGTTTCAAATAAATTTTGGTTTGGGGCGCGGTGCCCTGCGGTACCCACAATGTGATGAGTGGGGTTGTCATCGGGCGACAGGTCTGCAGGTAGAGAAGGCCGTATCACCAATTGGAGGGGGCGGTGTAACTTAGAGATTTTCTCCATATGTTAACATCGAGGTGAGCAAATCCAATAGGGTTAGTACACAGCAGCCTTAATCGTAAACGTGATTACATATTTTTAGCACATGTTAATCTCAGAGAAACATGTATTTTTACTGTCTGAAATTCTCTACTAGTTCGTCTGTGTGCGGGCATAAATATGCATACATAGCATTCTTCCCAGTCTGGCAATATCAGTGTCCTGGCCAAGTCAGTCGAGACAAAAATTTTAATATCTATACTTTGAAGGCAAGGACAGTGGCGGATCATTGCGCAAGTGTAAGAAACGTGCGTTTGGGACCTCCTATTGTCAAGGGCCTTCGAAAGTTAACAGGTTCAAAAAGAGATACGATCTGCGAACTTCAATCTCAGGTACTATCTTCATATCTAGACCTGGATTTCCCAAACTATGTTCCGCGGAACACTCGTGTTTCATGGAAAGTTAATAGGTGTTCCGCGAAAACCTGGAATTGTTTTATATCCTGCAAAGGCTACAAGAAATTCAAAAATGTTTGACCGACTAATGTTCTAAAATGTCTAAAAAATTAAATACTAAATAAATAATTAATGTTTTTTTTCTCTTTCTTTAAAATTTTATTGATTATGTGTTATTGCATACCCTACAAAATAAACAAGTTGTTCCATTCAAAATTTCAGGATGTACGAAGTGTTCCATCGTAGGAAAAGTTTGGGAAACCCTGATCTAGACAATGCCGTTCGTCAATTTACAGCCAACGTAGTACAAGTTTTTACTACCTAATAATTGACCAATAAATTTTACTTTTTTTCCGTGAGAAACAATCTTATGTAATGAATAATATTTATTCATATTATTTAGAACAAGGGGGCCTCAAAACTAGATTGCGTTTGGGAGCTTCCGATACAATGACATTTAATGATTCATAGACCACATACTCTCAAGACAGATATAAAAGCACTATGCCATCAATCACATTTTCTTTTATACACGCCGTATAAACGTGCTGAATATGAGGTTTTGAGGTCCGCTATGCGCCAAAACCCAGCGACTTTATTGGTAGGAATCATCATTCAACGATCTTCGTTAATACAAAAGTGTTAATTGAGCAGCTACTTTACACATTTGTATTAACACTTTTAACTAGATTTAGGATATTTTAGAAGAGTAATCGGGGTTATTTAAGACATTACATAAATATGACATTATTTGTTATCATTTAAAAGGTAATTTTTTTTATTTTCTTTAGTTCTATCTTCAAAACTTGAGTACGAAATTGATTATCTGATTTATCTTTAACTGAATAAATGCAATATTCACGAAAGGCCGGAAGGAGAACGAACATTCCTTGAAATTCAAATTTCTCAAAATCTCTTTTAAATTATTGATTTTAGCATTTTTTTCTCCCTAAATCGTAAATGCTTCTTTCTAGCAAGATTTTTTATGCTTAAAAACATTTATAGCAATTTATTAGATACCATTACCTTAGATAATCGCAAAATCAAGATTCTTATTCGTTTTTTTTCATCAAAATGAATACTTTTAAAAAACTCAAAATTTTCGTAACATACATTAAAAAAAGTATCAAATTCATAAACGCTGCAAACATTGTTTTTTTTTTCCCTTGGCTTCTCGCCAACAGCTCACAAATGTATCCCTGCTGTACATTACAGCCAAGTATGGTGACATATCTCAAACAGCTACAGCTGTGGAATATCTGATATTGCATATCTGACATTAACCTGTAATTTGCCCTGAGCCCTAGAACTTGTCTATAGCTGCTACTTTCAGCTCAGGGTGCAAGTGATCAGAATAAGTAAATGCTATATAGCATGCAGTGCTCATACACATGTGAAAATATTATTTAACACAATTAAAACATATTTTCTGAAGAAAAATAATTAATCATAAGTGGTTCTGTATAAGGACTAATTTTATGATTCCTCTTTTATTACACTTATATTTTACATTGCTATTTTGCTCTAAGAATTTAATTTGGTGTTTTCAAATTGACTTTTTTATGTTCTTCTATGTTTGATATCGTGCTAAACTAGCAGGTTTGTGGGCAGCATGACAGATTTCGGGATTGGGATTTCTATATCTAATTTCCAGTTTACTTTTCGGTCATTACTGGGGTTTAACTTTTATAAACCATATTACAACACAGTGGTGCGAAACTTTCTTTACATAAAAAAATCATTTAATCCCCAAATGAAAAATTTTAGAAGAAGCAAAATTTGAGAAATTAAGAAAATACTAACAAAAAAAAAGAATAAAATATAAAGAAATTTTGACAAACTATTTTAAAAATCCAGATTTGAATACCCAGTCTTCCCCAGATAGGTTGAAGGAAATGGAAGCAATTAAAGTATAGTCTTTTGCCGAAGGAAATTTAGTTGTGAGACTGTTTGACACTTTAACAATATCATAACAATATTTTTACCATATAAAAAATAATTAATTATTAAAAATTTGATTGTAGAAAATTTAAAGGGTATTTTTTAGTTATACTAGATAGACCGTGTGACAATTTCGCATACGAATAAAATAGATTAATTTTATAGTGAGGCTAGTGGATTGCACTAGTAGGATGAAAGAGGAACCGGTTCATTTGCAAGCATTGTTTATTTGTCAAATATCAATGGTGCGTAAGGAAAATATAAAACCGATTACAAAACACCTTTGGAACATTATTGGAGGTAAAGCAAAACATTGGAGCTAATGACGCAAAACAGGGGAACATGTGATATGTACAAGTCAAAACACATTTGTAGATAGAATTAAAAGTGAAGTATGACACAAACTCGTGGAAAGTGGGAATTTATAACATTAAAATACCTCTTTGTACACAATATTTGATGTGAAAATATAGTCAGCAATAACTTTTTCACTGAATGTTTCCCTAACAGAGAAAAAAATATCATAAACAAAATGCTCTCCAGGGCGAAAAGAAAGTTTTTCCAAGCAAAAAGAATAATCTACATATATGCGGATGTTGCCAGTAAAGAAACTTATTAATTAATTCACAGAATGGTAATAAAAGCAGACGATTTTAAAATTTAAAAGTTCAATGCGAGTGGAAAGAAAATAAGATTTTAGTCCAAATAAATGGGTTTTCCCATGCAAAAAGAATAATGTACATCTACACGGATGTTGCCAATAAAGAAACTCATTAATGAATTCACAGAACGATAATAAAAGCAAGAGATTTTAAAATTTAAAAGGTCAGTGCGATTGATAAAGTAAAATAAAAAACGCATCTAGGGGAAGAAAAATTGTTTATAATGTTTATACTTCGATTTTTAAACAAACAATATGATGTGTAATTCTAAATTAACAATTCGCATGAAGCGTAGATCTTAGTCTTTAAAATGGTACCTCATTTATCGATTTTGGTTAAGTATGAAAGGGGAGAGAAAGGGAGAAAATTAAAAAAAACACGTTTTAGAAATAACTTATAGAGATAATTCAAATATAAATTTACTTCAGAAAATCCGCGACCCCTCCAATTTGTTTAGCGATCCACAGTTTGCGCACCATTGCTATTATACTCTATATGCTATTTTCGAAAGAAAAGTACTTGTTGACGGTAGTTATATATAGAGCAGACAGCAAAAGTCGGATTAAACCTAAGGTTTAAATAAGCATTTCTAAAGTGTCTCTCCTTAAAGTATTTCCATTATTTTATTTTGTCTATCGTTAGTCATGGTTGTTTATTAGCAATTATACACCCCTGAAAAAAAGCAATTCGTGAGTATAAAAAAAGAGAAATAAATAAACATAATAAAATAGTTGTGTTTATTTTTTTCCACCTTCCACTAAAGACGTGTTATGTGTTATTCATATTAGAATCTACTCGGCGTATTTAAATGAACATTACCTCCATCTGTATTAGAAAACCTTTGCGAAGAATCTTTTATTTCCCTCCAGACAAAACAACGACTTCACAGCCCGTTGCGTCGGAACGTGGAACTGTCAATTGATACTGAAATGCACGGGGGAATTCAGAATTGGTTCCGTTTCGCAGAAATTTCAGGAAATGAGGACCCAGGCTAAAAGCAAAGCCTTGTTTACGAATTCAGACACTAGCAAACAGCTGAGAGAGATAGTGCTGCTATCACGCACAACCGAAAACAAATCTGACAGATTGATTGAACGGGTGATTTTTAGTGAACAACTTTGGCCTTCTTCAGAACGCATTTTTGAATTTTAAAAAAAAGTAACACACACTTCGCTCGGCTCGGGGAAGATTTCACGTGCATATTTCGTCATACTAATACAACGAAATAATCAATTTTTATCCTTGACTTTTAGGAGTAACAGATAAAAGAATATCGTATTCTTAGCTAAACACGATTGATATATTTGACTGCTGTGAAATACGACATTGTGCGTTGCTAAGAAGCAAGATGAATGACGTCAAAGTGCCGATTTCAGATACCATTTTTTTCAAGAGATGAAGATATACAAGGTATGAAAACACTGTAATCTCCTGAGAGGATATCGTGAAAATTGAAACCTTCAAGCATATAAGTTGCGGGAGGTAGGATAGACAGAGACACTTACAAACGTGTAGGAAAAGACTGACTACTATCAAGTTTGTAAATGTATAAGGCTCTTTATTGAAAATTTTTAGAAAATTTGGGGATGTAGTGAGCTCATTGCGAAGAGTCAGAATGCTTTCAGGCGGTTTGAGGAAATTCAATCATGTGACACGCAAATTACTTGAGCTGAAAATTTCTCACAACCAGTAACGGCAGTGCGATAAATGACGTCACGGCTGAAAAAAAATATCACGGGTTCTGTGTCAATACGTCTATCTGGAAACTTGAAGGTACTTGATATTCGATTTGATATTCGATACTTGATATTCGATAAGGTATTCGATTCCAGAACAAGCCAGTTGTACTAAGAAAAAAGTGATGGATTTGAGAATTTTCGGCAAAGTACTTGTTATAAACTAAATGGGGAAAGCTGTTTTCCAATTCAAATTCAAATTTACTTTCTTTTAGTCTTGGTCAGGCGTTTGCGACCCCATACGATCATAAACTTTATAAGACCTATCTTCCCAGAGAAAATTATCCCTTGCTTAACAATCACGTCTTATTCATGTCATCGCTTTTTGGCATTAGGTGCATTTCGGAACAACTATTTTCAAAAATGAAGCAAAGTGTTACATTATATAATAACTAGTAGGTAACCCGTCATTTTGACGTCATAATGGAAAAAGTATATGAAAGTTAAAAAATATCCCGAATTATCTAAAATATTGCATTTAATCGACACCTTGTAAAAGCAAACCCTTTCATTATTTTTTATTTATTTAGTTTTTCATGCGATTGGAGTAGTAGACTGCCATCCAACCCGTCATTTTGACGTCATAATACTAAAACTGACGTCATAATGGAAAAAGTATATGAAAGTTAAAAACTTTTTTTACAGTTCACTTCGCGATTCATTCACATTCAAGTTTATTTACTTTCAGAATTCATCGCAAAAGTAAACAGATTTTTAAAAACTGTTAAATATACAGCTAAAAACATCCAATTTTTTTTAGTTCTGAATGTTTTATAGAAAATAGGCTGAACAAATGTGATTTGATGGAGAAGATATTTGTTTTTAGGTAAGAAAAAATTCTGATCCACATCTGAAATTGAAATTAAGCCTATTTGGCGGTTTGTTTACTGAGGGCTTCAATTGAAAGATGAGTACAGCCCGGAAGTGTCATACAGAGACAACGGCTATTATATATAGGATGTAATTACATTAGATAATCATGGCCTAGATAGTTTTCAAAAATTGACCGTACATCATTTAGACTTCAGGCATCTGGTTTGAACATTAACATTCAAAAATGCAAACAACTAGTTCGAAAAAAAAAAGATTATCAAACGGTCTTCTAAAAAGTTTCACTATAAACCATAAGATAACTTAATATGAGTGACAATTTTTTAGCCTCTGATGTTTCGAAGCCAATGTTAAGTCAATGAGTAAGTTGTTTGAAAATTGCAAATTCGCATTTAAATATTTTGAGAAAATTTTTTCTACACAAGATACCAAGGGGAAATTGCACGGAACTGTTTTATATATAGGTTTAATTTAATATCCATAAAACATACTAATTTGAATTAAATTCCTAAAAAACTTCATCTGAAATAGTCTAGTGGTTAAATTTTATCTTTTACTGTATTTTAATATTATTTTGTCAATTTGTTTCGTTGTTATATACACGTGACGCAAGATTAATTTAAAGTATCACAAAAAAAAATGAAATTTCGTGATCAGCATTTAATAAATTAAATTCTAAAAATTAATCTTTAAAAATTCACCAAAAATCAGAAAATGGAGGTAAGATACGAATATTTTATAACCCTCAGATTATTATTTTAAATTCAAACTTATAAAAGTTACAAAAACAGCTTAAAAATTTAATTTTAAAAAATCTAAGAAGAATTTTTCAAAAATCTTTCTTAGTGCACCCCTACATTATAAGAAGAATCGCCATGCAAAATTTCAGCCCTTTAGGTCCGACGCTTTGGTCTGTGCGTTATCTGTCAGTCAGTCAGTCACGGAACTGTTTTATATATTTATTTATTTATTTATTTATTTATGTTTATTTGTTTGGGGGGGGGGTCGATACCCGAAATCGGCTGGCCAAGTGTTACTCATTTGAGTTTCAAGCTTATTAAATTGTGATTTCTAGATGAAAACTGTGATTTTTAGATGAATTTCTTATTTGTATGGCAAGTATTCCAATGGCAAGTTAAGCTCATGGTTGTTTATGGATATTCCCATCTCTTATTTATGATTTATAGCATTTTTTTCCTTTAAAAATAATCTTCTGTTGAACTGTAACTGAAACAGAATATCCAAGAACAGCGTAAAAATAACAAAAACAAAACTTATTATACCCGAATCAATACTTTTCCTTGATTCACATTTGTCTTCTTTTTTACAAAGAAAAATTATCTTGAAACATTTGCTCTCCCGAACCAAACATTGTTTGGCTAATTTCGTACGCTCTTCCAATGCCGTAAATCATGTTTACTGGAAAGCGTTATAAAGTTTTCTTCAATTAAAATCTAATAAAAAATATTTTAAATCGATTTTTGGCAACGGCCATCCGCCGCTGATAAGACTGTTATGATCCATAAAATTGTTCCAGTCTAAGTTTCATTATCCGATAACTGCGAAGAGTGCGAAAGTTGTAAAAGCTCCCTTGCGATATATTTTAACGAGCCAGGAATAATTAATTTTTTCCTACATATGTATGCGAATGCTGTTAAAAAATGCAACGTGGATTGTGTGTTAGGGTTATTTATCATCCGAATCGAAAAGCGTTTGATTGGTGTGGCTTTGCTTTTTAAGCAAACATGATATAATTGCTTTGTGAAATTAATGAAATAAGTCTAAGAATTATTGTTTTCTATTTTAAGCTTTGGCGTGCGGAAAAGAATTCGTGAGATTAAACGTGTGCTTAAATTTGAGGATGGAAAGCGAATTATTTCTTTTCTTTTTTCTCAACATCACTGGATTCTAATCGTTCTAATTTATACTTGTATATACCTGCATAAACCTCTATACTCATACACTTGAGTATACTGCCGCGGTTTCCAACCTTGGAGGCGCGGACTATTGCTAGGTGAGGCGCCAAAACTTTTAAATAAAAAATCAGTGTTCTTACCATAATATCTATAAATAAACGAATAAACCGATAATATCTATAAATAGACGAATTTGAGTTGACAACCATAGAAAAATAAAAATTGATAGAATTGTCATGCGATAGCTCACTAAAACAAAAGTTTCAAAATGAAATCATGAATCTTTGTATTGCAAAGCAATGCCAGTGCTTTTACCATTTGTAACGTCTCATTTATGCGAAACGGGCTTTTCGGCACTGGCTGCAATGAAAACCAAATATCGAACCAGGTTAATAATCGATAAAGAGTTACGAGCGGCACTCTCCACATTGCCCCCCAAGATTTGACAAACTTTGTGGCAATAAACAACAACAACAACCCTCGCATTAAATTTTAATGCGTTAGATGTAGTTTAATTAGTAATTCAATATAAAATAAATATACATGTTCGCATTGTTACAGCAAAATCTTGTTATTATTCTGTTAATTGTAGTTCATATTTTTGTAATAAAGTTATTATTATTTAAAACATGTCTATATTATTATATCTATGAAAAGATAAGGAGGTGCAGAATTTTTTTATTTATTTATTTATTATTTTTTTTTTTAAGGAGGCGTAGTAGCATAAAGGTTGGAAACCGCTGGTATACTGTTAAGAGAAAAACATCGTAAAAATAACAGTAATGTACAGTCATTGGGTGTCAGTACTTAACCGTTGATTTTACGGTCAAACCTTAAATATAATGGAGCATTACACATTCTATAATCGTAATATCTAAACGTATACTCATAAAAGATGGTCAAAATATTGATTTTAACTTGGTCTAAAGATGGTTGCAGCACTAATGATCTGACATAAAGTCTGACATAAAACCTTGGTAAACAGTACTGCTGTTACGATAGAGGGTAGTTTGCATTGCATTCCTCCTCCCAGGAAGTTAAATAGAAATCTATTGAGAAGAGTAATTCGATCGTTAAAACTCTATAAATCATTACAAATTATATTGTTTTTCAGAAAACTATCACTGAAAATAGGTTCTAGTCACACTACTGTCAGAATACACTCTGCATAAACGATAGAAAACAGCATTTTAAAGATTCAGTTTTAGATATCGGTTAGCAAAAACAAACCATAGAAATTATAGACATTGTATATAAAATTACAATCGCAAAATATAAATTGCACTTACTTACTTACACACACACACACACACACACATATATATATATATATATATATATATATATATATATATATATATATATATATATATATATATATATATATATATATATATATATATATATATATATATATATATATATATATATATATATATATATATACACATTATGAATCATATTTTTTAAATTACAATTGTTGTAAATTCATAATTTAGATGTATAGATGATGAATCCTCAGTTTAAATGTTTTTTTACTGTTCCAAACATTTAAAATAAATTTAAAATAGCAAAAACCGGTCAACATTGACTTCTCTCTCAAGTTACGTCCGCAAGAAATGAAAGTCAACGTGCACGTGTAAGAAAAGTGCAACAAAAGTGCCCGTGTATGTGAATTCCCAGCTAGAGCAAGTTAGTAAAATTCGCAAATGAAGCCAGTCGAGGAAAAACCTTAATCAATGGTTCACAAAAACTTAATTATTAATAACTTTGGATTAGAACAACAAAAATAAACAAAGGGCAAAAGCGTATTTTTCAAAACGCTAAAAACACTATGACATTAATCAGTTCCCTTTCATACCTGCTCCATAAAACTGCAGAACTGCGGGCTTTTACACTCGTTTCGCCACAGAAGCTTGTGATTTCATTAGTTGCTGTCATCAGGCCAAGAAAATCAGGGGAGAACCTCATGAATCTCAAAGTTGTTAAATATGTAGGTGCTAGAATTAACGCTCTTTAAAATAGATTTTAGGCGTTTTAAAAAAAGTAGCCGCGCTCTAAGGCATGGCATACATGTGTAGAAACAAAGTGAAAAAAAAATTCAGCAAGCCAGAAATTCTGCTTAGAAGAAGTTTATTTTAGGTATTGTAAAATAATAATAAGTTTGCCAATGCGGAGAACACGTCATTGTAGACATTCTCACTTTATCTGCCCAAATCATTGGTTGCTTTCAATGAGGGCATTGTGTAGGTGAACCAAACCGCCCCCCCCTGGTGCCACCTCAATTTTGATCGCGCACCTGCAGGGTTCGTACCTTCTCCCACCTACTGACATCACAGAAGGATTTTCCGGACTACGGAGGTAACGCACCATATCCGGCCTAGACACGAAGGTATTTAATGGTATTCGTCGGGATTCGAGCTGAGCACCCCCAATCCGAAGCCCTAGTGCCACCAGGCTACCTCGTGTCCTGAAAATTATAGTATAAGAAACAGCATCTTTTATGCGATCGTGTAATATTAAGTAGAAATTAAATTTTGACAAGAGATTATTGCAGGTTTATGTGGGGGAGGAAGAAAATAAATTTATTACAGAATTCGTAAATAGCTTATCATATTAGTGCTTTGACACGAAAAAAAAAGACCAAAAACTCGCTGTTGACCATAAAAGAGAACCTTTATAGACAGTCTCAACCTTTATAGACAGTAGACGAAGAATCATGTTCAAGAATTCTTTATCAGTCTATTGAATACAACACATTGCAGTTTATTTAATATCACTTGGTTTTCTATTTAACATGATAGGTTTTTGTTTTTCTTTAAAAATAAAAATATATCGTCGACACAGATTGTCCAAAGTTAAATTAGCGAAAGAAAGAATATATATATATATACACACACAGTCGATTCCGGTTAATCGGACCACATCGGGGCGCGATCATTTTGGACCTAATAACCGCTGGTCCGATTGCCTTATGTTACAAAACGGGAATCGGTCCGAATAAACGGTTGGTCCGATTAAACGAACATGCCTTATGTTACAAAACGGGAAATGGTCCGAATAAGCGGTTGGTCCGATTAAACGAACATGCCTTATGTTACAAAACGGGAATCGGTCCGAATAAGCGGTTGGTCCGATTAACCGAACATGCCTTATGTTACAAAACGGGAATCGGTCCGAATAAGCGGTTGGTCCGATTAACCGAACATGCCTTACGTTACAAAACGGGAATCGGTCCGAATAAGCGGTTGGTCCGATTAACCGAACATGCCTTATGTTACAAAACGGGAATCGGTCCGAATAAGCGGTTGGTCCGATTAACCGAACATGCCTTACGTTACAAAACGGGAATCGGTCCGAATAAGCGGTTGGTCCGATTAACCGGTGGTCCAATTAACCGGAATCGATTGTGTGTGTGTATGTATATATATATATATATATATATATATATATATATCTATATATATATATATATATATATATATATATATAGAGAGAGAGAGAGAGAGGAGAAGGTCCAAATATACGCTAGGGTCTAAAAACGGGCTAGTTGTTAAATTATATACAAGAAGGTTCTGCCATCTAGCAGGGGGGGTCATCAAACAATCACATTTTGGTAAGGAAGATGATATTAAACAGATGATACATCTTTGTCGTTTGCGTATAAAGCAGTCGCCATTCTTTTTGAAAATCACATATTTTCAGATTTCGAAACTTTATCAGGTAAGTGTATTCGAATTTCTGTGCATTTTAATCCTTAACTACTGAATGTTTTGTTGTTACTACTTTACTGATAAAATAGTAGTCTACGTTTTGAGATAATTAATCAAGGGATATATTTAACTGATAATGGCTGCCTGTCAGTAAAAGTTGAACATACTGTTGGTCTAAAAATAGTCTAGCAGAGTTGGTCTAAAATCGGGCTAGCCCATAATTAAACCATTTTCTCGCGTATAACATATCTTTTTATATTTTTTTCGCTTTTTATTCTAAATTTAAAGTATATTTTAAAATTATATATTTTTAAAAATTATCTTTGGGTGTTGATATTTTATTTTCTGCAATTATTTCAATTCCGGACTTGCCACCACTCGAGGTTGCAAGTCTTCAAAGGCATGTCTTGTGACGGGCATACCCTACCGGAACGAGTTCACTTGGGGTCGGTCCTTGTGAAAATCAGCACTAAACAAAACAAAGAATAAGCTGATTCTGGGGTCTGTAAATAATGTAGAAACCAAAAAAAAAAAAAAAAAAATGGGCAAACTGAAAGTGTTACAAAGAGGGCTACCAATAATCAGCCTTCCGACTCCGAGGAAGAACATAGTAAACCCATGTTTGATGATAGTGACAGCGACCTGGATTCTCCACCAGAAGATTACCCTCGTGACAGCGATGCAGCCTGCATCTTTTGTAAAGGACTTTTTTCAGCTGACACAAGAGGAGAAACGTGGGTGCAATGTTTTCTGTATCAAATGTGGGCACACTCAGAATGTGCGGGGGCAGAAAAGGTTGTATATGTGTGCGACTTCTGCAAATAAAATTAAAAAGCAGCAATATTCCCAATTTTTGATTATTTTTATTTATTTTTTATATTTTTTTACACAAATGTTAGAGGTAGCCCATATTTAGACCACCATTTGAAAAACTACGAATTGCCCCAACTTTTGCAATTAAATTTATTGTAAAAAACACAGAATGTTGTAACTTTTTTTTACCATCTTGTCTCGATTCTTACATGTTTTAGGTTGTATTAACATATTAACATCTTGAAAATAATAAACATATAGCTGCTCTGACCTCAAAATGAAACATGTAGCCCATATTTGGACCTTCTCCTATATATATATATATATAACCAAAACTAACCAAATATTTATGTAAGAATAACATACAATAACGAAACTAATGGTATATTTTTTTTCTATTACACCACATTTATTTTAAACCTATCTAAGAATTCCTTTAAAATTATATTTAATTTTTCTAAACAAGAAAGGCAAAATATATTCACACAATCTAAAGAATCATCCTCGTTTTACATAAATAAGCAAACTTTCGTATTTTCCTACCAAATACGCTTCGGTATTTTTATTCTGTGTTAGACTATTAACGTTTTCCACGGGATCTAATTAAACTTTGATTTTCAGCACAGTAGCGGCATTTTTAAAATAACAGCTAGCTCGTTCAAAACATCCCATCCGCGATCATCAATTACAACACAAACACTCGTCCACTCTACCCGTTAAATGAAAAAAAAAAATACAAGGCAATTACACACTATTGTGTTTAAATAAACCTAATAATCGAACCACACATCATCTATTCTAACTGGCGTCCCATTACCTGGCATGTTTGCTCAGACGCTGATGTTAACCTTACGGGAAAACCGACTTCATAAAAGAGGCGTCATAAAAGCCTTGCTTGTTCAAATAAAAGCTTGAATTTAAAAATAAAAAAAAAAGAAATCTAACAGGAAAACAGATTTTTCTTTCCCTACTGTAAAGCAAACACCACAGAAGCCCTTCTTCAAATGAACTCCGATTTTCCAATTAATTGGACTTACAAAAATAGTGGAGGGGAGATAAAACCTCTCTATATAATCGGAAGGGTAACTCTTTAATTCCGATCGGTGCATTCAGATTTAATTAAGTACTGCTTTCCTCATTGAACTTTCCGACCTTTTTCCATCCGTCTGTTTGCTTTCGTCCGTCATTGAGAAAGTCTACTGGAACAACTCGAAGAACAAAAACAGTGCTCATTCCGGAGACCATCATGAAGCCTTATTGGAACAAAGGGGTTTTAAAATCGATATTTACCACCGTTTATGCACCTGATAAGACGTTTATGTGAGCCGTAAAAATTTAAAAACTGCGTTTTTCTCTGCAGATATAAGGGTAACTGTTTAAGTTTCCCTTGACAGTTATCTTTAATCGCCAATAATTCTCATTAATTGCTTCCCTCTACTGCTTTCTCTTTGTTAAATGGTACTATAACTGCAACCATCAAAATCGAGCGTAAAAATTTTCAGCCAATTGTTTGCTATCATTTAGTACTTGTGTTTTATGATCCGTTACACGCTCATATTGGATGCTTACACTTTCCCGTTTTGCTTCCGAAAGGTATAAACTTGGGAAGCGGGGAGGGGTAGAATTGTGGCCTCCTATGGTGATGAAAGCCCTCCGGACAATAAGATAAGACACCGTATAAATTATCTCTCCGTTTTAAGTTATAACCATGATTTATTTTGAAAATTCCAGCTGAAATGCCGATATAGTGTGTTGGAAAGCATTGTATCCCCTTTTATAAAGAAATCTGATTAAATCTGAACTTAAAATATGTTGCCAAAAGTACAAAACCAAATGTACTCAGTAAAACTATGTATAACGCCATGCCCCATTTTTTCCACGGACCATATATATATATATATATATATATATATATATATATATATATATATATATATATATATATTTATACAGGGTGTCCATAATTAAACTTCCCCACTTTAAAGTTGTCTACAGTCTAAACTATTGTTCAGAAACTTATGAAATTTTGTGTAAGACATATTGAAGGGTTGGGAATTTGTTTGAGCGAATTTTTGTTGAATTGCACATTTACGACTGGTTCTTTACTTTAGATTTCACCATCTTTTTTATCCATAGGTCACCCTAACACAATAACTCATACTCATTACATTTTACAATCTTTAAAGTGATTGTAAAGTCGATCGGAAACTTGTTCGATAACTAATTTTCGGACAAAAGATTTGAAGGAACAAAGAAGAAACAAATACGCAAATTAATTTTTGTCGACGTAGAGTAGAAGCTGTTATAAAACCTAGAAGCTTTCATGGAGATTTTGTTTTCAGCGTGCTTGCTATTGCTAATCAGAAATTCATCGTTACGATTACCAGATCGAGCTTTGTTAGTAAAATTGTTTTACCAAAACGATAATTCAGCACTAGTTGCTCTACGAAAATTTCGGAGTTTGAAGGGGATACGAAAAGGTCCATTGATTGTTAAAGGTCTTCGATTAATGGTGGCGAAATTTGAAGAAACTGGTTCTTTTAACATTTGTTCTGGAAGAGGAAGGAAACCTGTTTCCGCAGAAGCTATAGAGAAGGTTGCGCTTCAGGTGGAAGAGGACAAAGCTTCCAACGAACAGGCTAGTACCAGTGTCCGTCGTTTGGCAGAAGCATTGGATCTGGCCCGTTCAACCGTCGTGTTAAGAACGTTCTCAAAAATCACTTTACAAAAGAACGTGTCATCAGCCGTCACTTTCCTAATGTGTGGCCTCCCCGATCCCCAGACCTCAACCCATGCGACTTTTGGCTTTGGGGGCGTGTGAAACCTCTAGTCAGTCTTGATAAACCAAGAACTATACCTGATCTGAGAGACAGCATTTCACGACATGTTCTCAGCATTTCCCCGGACACACCGCGGTCAACTGCAGAACATGCTATCTTACGATTTCAACTGGTAGCTAAAAATGATGGCCGTTATGTTGAACATGTCTTGTTGTAATAAATTTTTTAACTATAGTAAATGTTGGCTAAATGTGTAATTCATAAAAAAACGCTCTCTGGTGGTGAAATTTTGAACTATTTTTTTTTTATTTATTCGCTCAAACAAATTCCCATCCCTGCAATATGTCCTACACAAAATTTCATACCTTTCTGAACAATAGTTTCGACTGTAGACAACTTTAAAGTAGGGAAGTTTAATTATGGACACCCTGTATATATATACAGAGCCCGACTATATACAGAGCCCGACTTTGACCCAATGGGGCCCTGGGCAAAGCAGACTTTGGGGGCCCCCTCCAAGGACAAATCCAGAGGGGAGAACATGCCCCCCCCCCGGACCAGATTTCCACATGATCATGTGGGACATTCACCCAGGTTCCCCATAAGTTGGGACTGGAAAATCAAAAAATGTTCGACCAACAAGTCAAAAATTTGAAAAATAATTACAATAATAATAATAATAATAAGAGTTAATTTATTAATTTACTTTTTAATGTTAATAAATAAATTCATGAAATTTTATTTTGAAATTCAAAATAGATCAGTCTGAAGTTATTACAACCCCCCCCCCCCCGAAAAAAAAGAAATAAATAAACCAGAAACGCTTATGGATATAAGTATGCTTTTACTATAGTGGGTGCACTGTGCTCCACCCAAGATTTTTTTCTGTATCTCCCACTGCCCCCATTTACTGTATAAACCAAAAACCACATTTTCAAAAATATGTACAATTTAATATTAAATTATGTGGGCCCCATAATTTGGGGGGCCCTGGGCAAGTGCCCGACTTGCCCATGCGGAAATCTGGGCCTGTATATATATATATATATATATATATATATATATATATATATATATATATATATATATATATATATATATATATATATCTGTTGGCCCTAGAGTAGGATTCTTTTGCGAATTTTTACCATCATTTGATAAGGCACATGTGAGACATTCGCACAATATACCGTGGAAATTCTTGACCACTTATCTGGGAGCATCATACAGGTGGGTCAACAATACCCCACACTCTTGCTGCCACTTCACTTTTGACTAAGCACTCCCAGGGGTGACATGCAGAGGGCTCGCACTTTCCCCCACCCACTGACTTCGTGGTAGGACTCTCCGGTCTACAGATATATCGTGCCCATATCCGGCTTAGACATGAAAGTATTTAATGGCGTTCATCGGAACTCGAACTGAGCACCCCAACGCTGTAACAAAGCCCGACGCGGTAACACAAGTCTACCTCGAGTCCTTACTCTAAACGTAAGTTCAATGGAGCCCCTCTCAACTTGACCTTCTTACATCGTATAAAAAGTGTATACTTTCATACAGTAAAAAACTGAAAGACATAGAAAATCAGTTAAATGGGTGTAACTTTTGTATATAATGTGTGTGTGAGTGTACAAGAAGTAAACTCTTGTAAGGATCCATGGAGGCAAATTAAATTTTCATAAATTTATGTGACAGCCTTCAAAGAATTTGTTTGGCCGAAATGTATGCGCCAATGAAATCATTGCCATTCACAGTGGTAGCAAGAAGTCTTTACAGAAAATCTAAAAATAAAAAAATTGGGAAAAGAAATACATATACAGTGGTGCTTTGACTTACAAGTTTAATTCGTTCCGTGACGGACCTCGTAACTCGAAATACTCGTATCTCGAATTAGTTTTCCCCATTGAAAGGAATGTAAATGCCATTAATTCGTTCCGGGCTCCCCCAAAACACCGCAATTTTTTGTTACATGTTTCTAAATAAGAAAAATGTGCTTATAAATGATGAACATTGTATAAAAACGCAATACAATAGAATGTACTACAATAAACTTGCTATATTAAGTGTAATGTACAACATTTACCTTGCAGATCAGACTTGAAGATGCTTATGGAAGAAGAAGAGAAAGGCTGAACTGAATAATTAAATCTTATTCATTGATTTTTGACCAAGGTCATCCCATCCCCTAGACGCCATGAGGGTCCCAGTGAAGGGGGGGAGGGGGGAATTGAAGCTATTTTTTGTGAGAGAGGTTAGACTCTGTTTGGTTTAAGATGGCGACTCAAGTGTGGGCAGAACAAGCTGCCCGGGGTGATAATTGTTGAGTGTTAATCTCTCGGTTTAAGACTGAATAGTAGTCTTATAATAATACGTATACAAATAGTACGTATACTGTATAATAATTGTACATAAAGGTTGTAAATATTATATGAATCTCCTGATCTCATTTGATGAGTACGTAACATGGCGTTCGCTGAGCAAACTAGCGGTGGGGTATCTGAAGCTTGCTCGTAACCCAAATTATAGCTCGTAACTCGAAGCAAAAAAATCTGCCAAGAGAATGCTCGTATCTCGAAAAACTCGTTAGTAGAGACACTCGTAAGTCGAGGTACCACTGTATATATAAAGTTTAACAGTAACGGTTCCAAAAAAAAAAAGTGGCTGTTTTAAGGGGTGGCCGTCTAATAGGGGTGGATTTTCGTATGGCGGCCAGTCATGGTTCCAAAAAACAGTGGCCGTTTTGCGGGGTGGCCATCGAAAAGGGGTTGCCGGCTAGAAAAGTTCCACTGTATATATATATATATATATATATATATATATATATATATATATATATGAATGTTTCAATTGTATTTACCATTCCTACGGAATACAAGTACCAATACCTATAAAATATGGGTATTATTTCTTAGCAATTTTGACTGCATGTTCATATGGAATCATTAAAGTATCAATTGTTCTCTAAGAGTCAAAGTTTGATTTTCATATTTCGCATTCAGTACTGCTTTCAATATCTCTGCAAGTAACTGCTAAAAGTGTTACTTGAGCACTAAGCAGAGTAAATATTTAGTGCTCAATCTCAGCTTCTATATTCATTTAAAAGCACGCTTTGTGTTTGCATCATCCAGTTTTCTTTTAAACTAATGAATCAACGTGTTTGCTCACAGAGAGATTGATTATTCCAAAGATTATAGAGTGCGTCAATTACCTTCCATAACATGTTTTGCAGCTCCCCCCTTTCTCCATCAACGGTCCTGCCCCCTTCGGCAAAACTCAGGAAGTTAATCCCCTAGCAAATTGTCGATCATTAGTACCACCCCCATAAGCTGTCCCCAAAAGTTGATTAAGTAGCTGTGTGTGGGCCCTCTTTGTTGAATCATCAAACACGAAACGCCATTTTAATCTATTTGTTTGTTTATTTTTAATGCACCCAACTGCTCAAGGGCAGTAAGTACTACTTCATATTTTATGACAGTGAAACGAAAGTGTCATCCATGGATAATGAGAATGAAGGAGAGAGAGAGAGATGTCCTGGGCAAAAATTTACCGAGTTTATTGCTGTAGGCCATGTTCCTGTTTGCTGCCATCATCTCGATAAAATATTTCATATTTTTACCCTTTAACAAACGGGAGTCGTCTCTCGCAGTTGCAGTAAGATGTGGAGGGGAGAATGTAAAAATTTTAAGCACGGTTAACATAACCTTTGGCGATATAATGATAACTGAATCTTTTTAATACCCTTCTGACAAGCGAAACTTTCTGATATCCACTGGTGTAAGAAATTAGGAGAATTTGCAGACTTGGTCGATTATCTCTAGAACTACTGTACCGATTTTAATGAAATTTCATATGTACATACATTGATACAATACAAAACAAATAACCATTCAATAATTGTAATACACACGCAAATAAGGCAGTTTATCATTTCCTGTGGTAATTGGTTCCACTCGTTCAGCAACGCTGATTTCATTCCCTGGATGGTTCTCGGAGGGGGTTGCGAGTTGCAATTGCCCTCCCAGAGCGTTCCAGACATGCTCTATAGGGTTAAGGTCTGGAGATCTGGCTGGCCAATCCATCCGGCTAATATCCTCACTCTCTAGAAATTCGTCGACCAAAAGAGCTCTATGTGGTCTCGCGTTATCGTCCATTAAAATGAACTCAGGGCCAACTGCACCCCTGAAAAGGCGAACATAGGGCTCCAAGACCTCATCCCTATACCTCACACCAGTCACAGTGTCTCTTTCAAAGACATGGAGAGGTGTGCGGCCATCCAACATGATGCCTGCCCAGACCATTAAACCTCCTCCGCCATAATGGTCGATTTTGCGGACATTGGAGGTTAGGTAGCGGGTCCCTGGTTCTCTCCATATGAACGTACGGCGAGAATCGGTGTTTAGGCTGAACCGGGACTCATCAGTGAAGAGAACGATCGCCCATTGATCCATACTCCAATCTCTATGCTCTCTGCACCATGATAAACGGATTTTCCTGTTCGTAGAAGTTAGCGGGACGCAAACAGCAGGTCTTCTTGCAAACAACCCTCTCTCATGAAGTCTTTTGGAAACAGTCACCCTTGATACACGGGTTCCTGTGGCTGCATACAAGTCACGAGAGAGCTGAGAAGCTGTAGCACTCCTGTTACGCCTCGCTATAATCGACAAATGGTGATCTTCTCTGGCCGTCGTGGCTCTTGGACGACCTTTCCCAGGCTTTCTCTCGATGGATCCGGTATCCTGGAACTGTTTCCATAAGTTACACACGACGCTGGGCGTTAAATTGAACTCTCTACAAATTTGGACTTCAGATTGGCCTGCTTCTAGCCTCCCCACAATTCGCCACCTCATTCCATCATCTAAACGTTGGTGGTTACTCATTTTTACTGCTACAATTTGAAATTAACCTATTGCTGCAAAATAACACCAAGAAATTCGCCGAGGTGTGCTAGCGAACGAAATGCGTCTTAACTTACGCGCGCTTATAAAGCCTGTTTCTCTTCTGGCTCCACTTACACACGTGTACGCTTACGTATTTGACGTACAAGATTTGCATTTTTGTCTAGAAGCAGTGGTTTTACATTCAGTTCATTTCTTTTCATGAAATTCGATAAAATATGCAAATTCTCTTAATTTATTTCGCCATATTTGCCTATTTTTCATTTTCAAATAGGCAATTTTCTAAAGTTGATCACATTTCCCAACCGCGCACAAGATACTCATTATCTACTAATTTGATTGAAACCATTCATCAAGATACCTACTTGAGACAAAAAATCAAGTACTGAAACTTCGAATGCAATATTTTAAAAATAAATCTAGGAATAAACCTAAAATTTAGCTTATGTTAAATATGTTCAAAATTTGTTTTATCCTCAAAGCCTTACCAAAACCCGCGAACGATTACCTAAAATTTAGGTATACCTAAATTTAGG
Source organism: Dolomedes plantarius (assembly GCA_907164885.2). Lineage (NCBI taxonomy): Eukaryota > Metazoa > Arthropoda > Arachnida > Araneae > Dolomedidae > Dolomedes > Dolomedes plantarius. Next base: position 136,546,590 of record OU015492.1, read on the forward strand.
TATACCTAAAATTTAGGTACTTTAGTATAGGAATGTGAGGGCCAGAACCATTCCAGAAAGAAAATGAATTACATATTGTATTCAAAAACTTTTATTAAAATTTATATTAAAAGAAGTTTAATATACTAGTTTAATATACCACTTCATTTTACAATGGAGAAAAAAATGTGATGATTGGCACTGCTTTCCTGGTACAAGTTTATCAATGTCCACTGTAAGTTCAGTAAGGCAAAGTCTCAGGCTCGATTCCAGTAAAGCACTTTTAATTCGATTTGTCGTTTTTGATTTAATTTGTTTGAGAGCAGAAAAAGCACTTTCGCACACGTATGTACTGCCAAACAGCGATAACATTTGCAGAGAGGATACGACCGTTACTTAAATTTTAAGTAACGGCATTACATTTAAGTCTTACATTTAAGTCATTACATTTTAAGTTTTAAAAACTTAAAGAAGTAAGAAAGGTAAACGATTTTTTTTCCAAACGTTAAATTAAAATATTTTTCTAGTAAGAGGTGCGAGGGCCAACAAAAATGAATTGGTGGGCCGCATGCGACCCGCGGGTTGGACCACACTGACCTAAATGAACTAGTCTAGGTCTTGATTCAGTATGATCGTAGTTGTGTCTACCTAAATTTATGCTAATTTATAGGTAGGTTAATTTCCTAAAGATAAATTTATATAATGTATTTCCAGTTTGAAAGCAATACATGCAACGCAAAAATATACATAATTACAAGAAAAAAAGAACTGTTTATATACCATGTTTTTAAATTTTCTGTTGAATCATATAAACTTGACAATTCTAATATGTATTAATAAATACATATGTATAAATACGTATGTATTAATAAATACTTTTTTAAAAATTTTGCGTTTAACTTTTCGTTCCCGTCCGGGCCGATAGAAGGCTGCACCATTCTACAAAACAAAATTAACTGAAAATGAATTCATTCCTGCTTAAAGATAGCTAAAAGTATCAAAAGAATGCATTGTCATCGTGTTCTGAGCTATTCTAAAAGTTTCAAATATCTAGCTAGTCGGGAAGTTAGTTAAAAATCGATTGCAAGATTGGTACTCGACAAACACACAAACAAACAAACAAACAAACAAGAAAGCGAGTTAATAAAAATATGGTAATTAAACGAGGATAGAGGTCTAAAACGCAGATAAACAATATTATTCAAATGGCGTCACTAAATCCCAAATAAGTTTAACTAACTAGCGTTTAATATTGTAGCGTACTGAAATTATGGGGTTATTTTTCCCAAGACCCCACAGAGTGCACGACACAGAGCTGTGTGCTTATCGAGCGGTTTCCCTAACAAGTGGTGAGGGTAACTGTTTGGAAAATAGAAGATGTTTTCACCCCCGTCATAAAGCTGTCTGCCCTAGTGATAGCTCTGCGACTTTTGTCACGGGAATGCGATAAAGTTCGGCGTTACGAAGAAAATGTCATCAACTGGGTGCCGGCCCCTCTCTGAAAAACAGACGCATTTTCGTGGAATTGGGAGGGTCACCGAGAAAGAAAATGCCAGAAGAGAGAGGCAGAGAGTTGGAGAATGAAAGAGACGCTGCATAGAATCCGCCCTGTGTGGACGTGTTTTTTTTTAATCTCCTGTGTTGGGACTGATGGGTCCGGAAGCGTGCATTGTAGATTTGCACAGAGTTAAATTGAATATGTTGTAACCTTAAATGTTAAACTTTTGTGTTTGTAAATAAATTTCCTCGTTAAGTTTCTGTTTTAAAAATTGGCTTCGCCTTTTATTTAGGACTCTGTCTTTCTTTGTTATGGATCCATACTAGTAATTTTTAGCAACGCCTCAGAGAATCGCCTTAACCATTCACCGTGACGTCACAATATACACGGGCGCTAAGTAAATGCCATTCTGTTGTTCTGTCTAATAATCAGAAGTTGTTTTTCTTTTATTTCTAATGCGAAGACACTAGTCGTCAGACATTCGCCTATTATCAGAAGTAGAAACGTCGAAACTTGCACTTACTGAAAACTAGCAATCTGGGGCAAACTTATTCACTGATCTTAAAAAAAAAACTACTGAAATCCAGTGTCATCATAATACGAAGCTACTCTGTTAATAGACATGGAATTTTTGCAAAAGGTAAGTTGCAAGATCTCGTAACTAACTTACTAACTGACATTAAAACCTACACAGAGGTTCACTAAATAGATTTGGGAGCTAACTTATTAACTGTCATTTAAAACTACCAAGATGCTCACTAACATGATTACGGGGCTAGCTTATTAACTGACATTAAAGTCTCCAGAGAGGATCATAAACAAGATTACGAAACTAGCTCATCAATTGACATTTGCATCTAGAGATGCTTACTAACAAGATTACGGAGTTAACTTCTCAACTGACCTTAAAATCAGAAAATACACAAGTAGCAAGATTCCGAAGATAACTTTGCTTGGTCCAAATCCCGTAAGGTCGAATGATGGCTGAATAGTAAGTGCCTAGGACCAGGGTCTTCTGAACCAGAGTCTACAGGTTTGATTTCCCCGATAGGCTTGGGTGTTTGTGGCCATTCGGAATCGGTTCTTAGCCGAGGGTCCCAACTAGTAAACCTCAAATCAGTAAATTTTATTAAGGACCCTCTTAATAAAAAGAAAGTACATATATCGTAATGATTAGATTAAGGAAAAAACCTTACTAGTTCTTTGACGGTCAACCATCTACCTCCCTTTAAAAGACAGATAATATTAATTTGGACAATGATAAACAGTTATTTATCAACCCCCTCCCGTCCTCAGATAATGAGATCTTCTCTGGCAACTTTCAATCCACCGAATTTAAAGCAGATTCGAACGATATGAAAAACAATACAGTTGATATATATCTACGCTAGAGTGCAATATATTGCCCAGAGAAAGGGATCCAGCCAGAGCCGTTGGAGGGGTATGATCTATTATGCGTCAAATGCTAATACAGAGAAGCGAATCTTTTGACAGCATTTCTCTGAATCATAAACATCGTGCATGCGCTTGGCGAAATTTTTATTCTGGCCTTCCCAAATCCCTGAAGGCATTCCCGAAGTCTGGTCGAATAGACAGAAGATGCATATGGAAGTGGGTCAATTGCGGAGGGAATTTCACTGTCAGATGAAGGATGGCTCATATTCATGCAGGCCTCTGGGGGTGACAGACTCATAGGGTCTCGGAGTGGATGACTAAGGGTGATGATTAGGCAGGATGAAATAAAACTTTTCAACGGAGAAGAAAAAATTGAAAGGGCTCTTCAAATACAAGAACCCTTTCAAGAGATTCAAATCATCTTTTTTTTTCTCTTTTTTTTCGGATGAAATGAAGCATATGTACAATCAGAAGTAACTTTTATTCATTCGGTTATAGGAGTATGCTTGCATGTTAGTCTTTTTTAATCCAGTTCTGTTTAAATGAAGAGATTTTCTGAATAATTTTTATAATTATTTATTTTAATTAACATTTCTTCCCCTTTAGAGAAGCGCTTGAAACATCATATTAACTTATATTTTTTCGCGGTGAAATTGCAACCAGTTCCATCCTATACCCCAATACACTAATAACCTCAACGATTCTGCAACCATATATACAAAACGAACTTAGTATAAATGGTGTAATACTGCTTGCCTCATTCTTCCCTTTAAGAATTAGCGATCTAAATTAATTCGCATGATATTTTTTTTATCTAGGTACACGACATATAACGATTCCTTTCTGTGTCTCTTTGCACGATCTCTATAATTTTGGGATTATTTTACGTCATACATTTTAGTTGTTTTACTCTTTTAGTAAGAAGCCTTTAATATTTATTAATATTCTATTTTTTCATCTTTATCGTTCTCACAGATGTTCTCTACGAAATGTATTTCGGTTGATCTATGTTTTGTAGTCGTGATTACCTGGCGACTGTAGCGGAACTTTGGTGAATGACGTGATTTACCAAACAATTTTCAAGTACCACACGCACACGATCACATGACTGTATGTTATCAAATGTAATCGGACATCACCCTCAGTTTGCATGATTGTAATTCACTGACACACCTGGAGTTACGTTGCCACTTTTGGAGTTCACGATACTGCTAGAACTTCGACAACTACAGCAGTGCATTTTGTGTCAGAATGCCAAATGAAAGTGAACTTACAAACCATCAACATGACAAGTCAAAGGATGACACACTAGAATTGCTTTAATGTATGACATAGCGCAACCAAATAAAAAAAAATTCCAAATCAAGCAATGTAACGTCATTAAAGATAGTAAAAAAGCAGTGCTACAAATAATAATAAAAAAAAATTTTAAACTTAAGCAATGTATCCTCTCCCCCCCCCTCTCTCTCTCTCTGTGTGTATACATATATCGTAGTTCTTGAACAACATTACTTTTTATTATCACTTTTCAGTCATTAATCATTTTCTTTGAGGTAATCCATTCGATGTCTGTCGTGTTAACCGAAGAAACACTACTTTGCTTTAACACAAATCTTTTATTCAAATCAACTTCGAAACCATTGTCTACATTTCAGTACTTTAAACATGGCGAATCGCCACTTCGTTTTCGGAGCGACTTTTTTGACGGCCGCTCTGTCTAATCGAGTTTCTCGGTCTGTCTTTATTCTTTTTAGCGCGTTACTTGCGTGGGCGTTAGTCAACATCCCATGATCGGTGAAATCAGAATCATGCGCTTTTCAACATGTACTTTTGTTGACGTAATATCCTCTGCTAATAGAGCTCAAGGCTACGCTCTTAAACCAAGTATCTCCATCTGTCGACTCTTTTATTCCCCATCCGGCAAATATCTCGTTTATCAATTATTTATTTATATTAATTCATTTAGATTTAGCATAAACCGACCTAATTAAATATAATTAACGCCCTAGATCATATATATATATATATATATATATATATATATATATATATATATATATATATACAGGGTGATTTTTTTTAAACTGACACTACTCAGAGCCATCTGTAGCTCGATCTATCAGCCGAAATTCCACCAAAATTGATAGAGGAACTAAGGACGACATGGGAAAGAGTTTCCGTGAAATTAAAATTAATTCCAAAAGTCGCTGATAGGGGACGATATGGCGCTGTTGTTGTCGGCGCACCCGAGAATTTGCATAAAAGGCTAGTAAAACATCAAAATGCAAATTCATAACTACGTAGTCGACAGCATCGCCAGTATTTTGGGCTATAAAGATCGGTGCGGAATCTGTTGCGCCTTCGCTTTACAGAAGAAAGGGTCATCAGTCGCTTCTTTCCACTGGTACGGCCACCTCGCTTCCCGGACTAACCTATGTGACATCTTTCTGTGGGGTTATTTAAAGTCTAAGGTGTATCTTGGTGGAGTCTCAAACTTGGCGGCCTTAAAGGACAACATATCCCGGATTTTGATGAACATTCTTGGTGACATGTTACACTTGGCCGCTGAGAACGTAGTGTTCAGGATACAATGTGTCGTCCACCAGGACTATGGTCACATTGATGGAGGAAGAAGTGAATTTGCTGCATAAAGTGATGTTGCAGGGAAATTTCTTATTATTATTCATTTGTCTGCTTACAACTCTTTCGGTATTCATCCCTTATCTTTATAGCCCGAAAAACTGGCGCTGCTGTCGACTACATAGTCGTGAATGTGCATTTTGATGTTTTACTTGCCTTTTATGCAAATTCTCGGGTGCACCGACAATAACAGCGCCATATCTTCCCCTATACTTTTGGAACAATTTTTTTTTTCCACGGAAACTCTTTCCCATGTCGTCCTTAGCCCCTCTATCAATTTTGGTGGAATTTCGGCTGATAGATCGCGCTACAGATGGCTTTGAGTAGTGTCAGTTTTAAAAAAATCACCCTGTATATATATATATATATATATATATATATATATATATATCGAGATGGGGTTGGATTTTCAGTCTTTTTGCCTACCGACTACTCTGCCTAAGAAAATCTTACATGGAAGGCAGTCGTGCTAATGCATCGATAACAATGTCTTACAATGTTACTAGAACCACCTTATTTACACCCCACACACCCCAGTAGACTCACAATCACACACACAAAATAAATTAAAAGCAATTTTTTTTAATAAATAGTATGATGTGAATTACATGCACAAAATTTCGACTCGTATCAGCTCTGATTATTTTCAAATCGAAACCGCTTGCATACATTTGCAAACAAAACAAACACAAACAAACACACACACATATCTATATCTATATCTATATATATATATATATATATATATATATATATATATATATATATATATGCGTGTGTGTGTGTGTGTATATAGTGGCAACAAATCGTGGAGTCATTCACTAGTTTTTATGACGACAAATTTTCAAGTTCAGATTCTTTCTCGGCACGTATACATTAACACGTTGACTTTTGTTTTAAACAAACACAAACAAACAAACAAACAAACACACATACACACATATATATATATATATAGATATATATATATATAGATATAAACTTCGAAATTTCTATTGTTTTTCTCCCAGTAAAGGAAAGGATTAGCACAAGTCTCAAAAGTTTAAATGGGGTGCTTGAAAAAAAATCGCACTTTTGCCATAATTTCACCAACATTTCGAGGACTGAATGATACAGTTGTTAAAAATAAGTGCCAGTTATTTTCCAGATTACAAAATAATCTAACATTAATGAACTTGAAAGACAGATAATTTGCAGAGGAAAGCAACAAAATTTTTGAAATCCATCATCCCTAAGGGCAGAAGAGATCAACTTATTAGGTGGTGAGGGGGGGTGGGGGGAACGCGGAGCATATGTCGAAGTAGGTCAGTATAGAAATGGAAGTTGGGGAGAGATATTGAAACATAATTCAAATTCAAGATGCCTCCTGGAAGTGTCGAGTTTCTCCCAGGAGGGAGAGAGGCCAGAGAATTATAATCTCCCCCAGCTATCACGCTGTCGATGCCGCGTGCAAAGTTCCTGCCGCACCTAAAAAAATCTTCCCGTCTTTATCTCTTTTAATAAAATTACTGGCATGATGGGGGTTTACCCTTGAGTAACGTATTCTCCCTCTAGAACATTTGCGCGGCGATGAATTATAGTTTCAAAATCAAAAAGATGAGTTGAGCTCATGCTATTAGAAAAGGAAGCCGCGCATAAAATCGCGGTGAACCTAAGCCTCGCGAAATATTTATAAAAGTAATAAAAATGCATTTAAAATTATTTTAGTTCCTTTGAAAGGGTTTTTACACATCAAATCGCTTCAATCTTAGACGAAGTTTTATGTTAAATCTCTTATTTAAAAAATAGAAAGAATATATATATATATATATATATATATATATATATATATATATATATATATATATACTCTAATTAAATTTCTATATAAACGATATAATGCGCTAATAAAGTTCCTCCCCCCCCCCCCAACACACACAAGACAAAACTTAAAAACTTCAACTATATTAATCGTTAGGTCCGATTTGATCAACACATTTCATAGAGTAATAAATTCATTAATAGACGATATTTAATAAAAACATTAGGGGGGACTAACTTTGTGGATTTTCTTTTATAAATACCAGTATATGCACAAAGGAGGCATCATTCGAAACAGCAACATTAGATCCCATTTCATCAACCATTACCGACGTTTTATCAACAACGGGAGGAATTTAATAGCAACTTTAAATGGATCCCAAAATCATAAAGTTAGCCCAGTTAAGGAGTTTTACGTCTATATTGCTATCATTCGATAGAGAATCGTTAGATTAGGTTTGATTAACGTCTATTCGACGTTTGGTCAACATCGGAAGTGCTCCAAAACACCCTCAAATGTATCCCAAAGTTTAAAGTTAGGACCCCCCCCCCCTCACGTGACTGAATATTGAAGTCATTCGATAGTAGATTGCTCCAGCAAATTTGACCAACCGATTCCGACACCTGATTAATACCGGAAACGCTCGAAAGTGTCATCAAAAGTGTTCCGGAAAGGTAAATTGCGACCTCCCTGATGACAGAATTTCGGAACAACAATCCTTTCGTAATAAACGGAGCTTACGAGTTTCTTCTCTCAAAGGTCGTTACACAATTTGATAAAAACTAAGTTTACCACTATATCACTTGATCAGTATATACATATATATGTGATCAGTATATACGCGCGCGTGTGTGTGTGTGTGGTCTCATTCAGAATGCAAACGCAGTAGTATATTTATGTATATGCGTGCATATTTTACTACAAACGAATTGTAGTCAACGTGCAAATTTGATGTTATATATTTGTATATAAATATACTAGAATCTCCTTAAAGTCGAGTTGCTGAGCGGACAATCACCCATGTATGCCTTTATTTATGACTAGCTGAAAACCCGCGCTTCGCTACGGAGTACATTCAAATTAAATACAACGGTCAACGTATGCAATTTATGCCAATAAATAAATATATATATTTATAATAAATGCGATGATCAATGTATACAATTGATGTAAAATATATATCTATCTATATATATATATATATATATATATATATATTTATAAAAAAATCGTAAGGGATATGCATTTTTTTTGGATAATATCCAATTGTCTGCTGCATTAGAAAGAGAAAAAAATATTTTTTTTTGTCTATTTAGTTGTTACGCACGTGACGATAAATTTATTGAAACTACCAGAAAAAGAAATCACGTGATCGGCATTTAATAAATTAAATTCGAAAAATTAATCTTTAAAAATTCACCAAAAATCAGGAAATGGAGGTAAAAATTCGAAAAAAATTTCATTTTGAAGGAATTTTTATGATCTATCTCGTGATATAACTTTTATAACCCTCAATGTATTATTTTAAATGCAAACGTAAAAAAAGTTTAAAAAACAGCTTAAAAATTTAATTAAAAAAAATCTAAGAAGAATTTTTGAAAAATCTTTCTTAATGTACCCCTACACTATTAGAAGAATCGCCATGCAAAATTTCAGCCCTTTAGGTCCAGCGGTTTGGTCTGTGCGTTGTATGTCAGTCAGTGAATGAATGAGTCAGTTACGGAACTGTTTTATATATATAGATAGATATAGATTAAACGTTTGTCACTTGGAGAAACGTTTAATTGACAAAACGTTTACAATATAGACGTTTATAATATAAACTTTTACAATTGACAAACGTTTATAGATACACATTGTTATCTCAAAATTAGAGTAAGAGATGAAATAAAAATACAAAAATAAAAAAAGGATTTTAAGTAAAGAATGGTTTTTTAATTATTTTAAGCACCTAAAATAATATTCAAATTAATATTACGTTACTTAATAATTGTGTGCACGGCCGCCATCTTGGATTTTTTTGCGCCAACTTGGCGATTTTACCGTGTTTTGAGGAGTGGAAAAATTCTCGCCAATGTGTTTTAAGCGGTGTTTTCAAAACGCTGGACTTTGAATTTTTTTAAGCTTTTTTAATAAAAACACCTGTCTAAATTATGAAACTTAGAAATATTTTTGAAAAATCATTTAATCGTTGGACTGAGATTTTTTTTTGTCATTTTTAATTAAAAACTACCTTTTCAAATTATGATCCATATGAAAAATTTGATCAAATGAATTTTACTTACAGATAAAATTTCAATGCCATCTATTCAGTTTGCCCTAACTCTTTGACTAATAGCAATGAATCACCAAAATATTATGCTAATATATTGTTAATTAGAAAAAAAATACAGTATTTTCGCACCACCTAAATAACTTGCAATTTAAAAATTATCTAAAATTCAGCTTTGAAAAATGTAAAATAATTATGAACCCATAAATTTATGGTGAGTAACCAGATCCTCTCTCTCTCTCTCTCTCTCTCCATTGTGGTAATGAAATTTTACTTCAGATTTCACCTTAACCAAATATTTGGTGCATACAATAAAATCGGGACAAGGATTATTTGACCATTTATCCTGCTGTGTTGGAAATAAGACAATAAAACCCTTTTACTAAACCAATAACTTAACCTTAACTAACTTTTTAACTTAGGTTCCTGGGGAGAGAGAAGTTGAACTTCAGTTATTTAAATTTATTTGTAATCCACTACAACTTGGAATTATAAAATATTTTAAAATATATTGTATTTAAAATGTATACTGAATTTTACATTTTACGAAAAAATGATGGCAGACAATTTTTACTTCAAATAAATGAAATGGTGTATCATTATAGTATACTAATTGACAATCGATAAACAAAATTAAAAGCAACTTAAATTTAATAAGTTAACGAAAAACTGATAATGGATTCATAAATTTTCAACAAAAAGACTCTTAGTTTTAAAAATAATTTACTCTTTTGAGTATAGTCAATTTGACTCAGATTTCCAGGTCAAGGCCAAGATCTGACCTAAAATTATTATACTGTAATTAAAAGATCACATCAGAAATAACTGTTTGATCTTAAAATTAGAGAATTTGACATTGGGTTATTTTTACCAGAACGCAATAATTATCGCCATGCGAAATGCGCCAAACCCTGGCGGAAAAATCCAAGATGGCGGCCGTGCACACAAATCCAGAGTATCCCCCCTAACTTCATTTCTACTGATCAGATATACATAATATATAGCCTATGACCATCTGGAATAATGTACGTTTCAAACAGTGAAAGAATTTTTCAAATAGGTGCAGTGGTTCCGGAGATTACCCTCCACGTACAAAATCTGCTCTCTCTTTATATATTAGTATAGATTTTACCTGATCTGTTAACCTTGTTACATGAAACATATTTTCTCCCTCAGTTTTTGTCCTTAGTCCAGATTTTTTTTTTCCCAACTCTGTAGCCACTTTATCCTATGGGTATTCCCAATCACTCCACGGTTTCATTGACTGCTTTACTATGGAAGGACCAAATAGGTGAGCTAACACTCCCTATGCGGACACAACACAGAAACGTCCATGTTTTAAGGCTACTAACCCTATTGGATTCGCTCACCTCAATGTTGATCTATGGAGAAATTCTAAAGGTTCCGCCGACCATAGCGATAAGCTTATACGGCAAATTTGATTGAAACCAAGTCATCCCCCCCAGCAATCCACTCAGTAGAGACCCATTGGCTAGGGGGCGATGCGACTTACTCAGACATCCCCAACTTAACCTTTGGAGAAAATGTGTCTAATATTTACAGCTACATAAATGCTGATAAACCAATAAAAATGATATTTTCAGATAGCCTGAACTTTCTGCACCTTGCAACAGGATTCATCTTAAAAATTTCGTCCACAAAAGGAACTTACGAGCTTTTAAAATACGCTATACCAGATTTTTTTTCCCCCGAATAATTTAAGTTAAAAAATATTTTTTGTATTTAAAAAAACAAAAAAAAATGCGCCAAGGTGTAATAATGCCCCGAATAATTTAAATTTTAAAATATTATTTGAATTTTTTTTATTATCTTCGGAAAAATGCCCGAAGATGTAAAAAATAATAATTCAGGTAGCCTCCTCTAACGAAACTACCGCGGGTTATTAACGTAGGATTACTCATCGTCTGCTTACCCCTCTTTTCTTTTTCTTTTCTTTTTAACGCATTTTGGTACTTTTCTGTTTGACTGTTTACTGCTACTGGGTTTGGCGCGCTGCCAAAATTATAACTCGCGACGCAGGAGAATTTTTTTCTCTCCGAAGGACCGTTATTGAGGAACATAATCCTGCGTTAAAATTTTTCTCTATTAGGGAGTACAATTTTTTTTTCTTTAATATTTCAATCCAAGTGAGCGATCCTTGTACAAATTTCCTCCAAAGGTTAACACTGAGGTGAGCGAATTCAATAGGGTTAGTATACAGCAGCCTTAAGTGGGATTCGAATGCTAGTTCACAGCGTGGAAATTCGCGACGCTAAGCTCTAAAAGATGTGATCGGCTTCCTCCACAAGATGAATCACCGTATTTTCTAGTAGCAAAACGTCTTGGTAAATATTCAAACAAGAACTAATTTCGCGTTAACAACAAACTCTAGAGAGACGACTTAGCTGCAAGCGAGGGGGGGGGGGGTACCATTAAAGAAAAAAAATCTCACGATAACAAAATTACAGAGAAGTACAAACAAATGGGGGGGGGGGTCTCGTTAAATTTAAAACACGTTGACAACTCAATTATAAGCTTTCTGGGTATGCAAAAGCAGAGAAAGACCTTTTATCTGGTCCCTGTTCGTACAACTTGACCCGTGAACTTGACCCTGGCGTGTAAAGGGGAAGACGGAGAAAGCAGATCTTTGTCAGTAAATAGCTGACAGGTCTATTAGATTTTCCCTGACGACATACAAAACATTTCAAAAATATGGCTGAAAGTATTAATAGCCCGAGTCACACATATTTTTCAGCAGCACAGTTCGTTGCCAAACAGGTTTTAAAACATAGATGTCGAAACAAATCACTGTGAAAGGACAGAATTTAAACAGAAACAGGATATAAAAAGAGAATTTAAAATGTTGAATTATGTTAATTGGAGTGTAAAGTCAATGAAATATATCTATTTTAAAATGTTTGCGGTACATTATAAAACAAAACATTTCTAGTTCAAACGAGTTTTCTAAATTTTTGGCAGGACTCACGTGAAAATTAAAGGATTGTCAAGAATTTTATGAAATGCAAAGGATAGAATGATGAACTAAAATCCTATTCCATACATAAATATGGTTTAATACGTTGTTACGAAGAATTTTTGAAAATATAATTGGCAATAGTACAAATATAAAAGTCGTGACTGTTTGATTTTAAGCATTTAAGTTTCCTAATATGCACGCTAGGGAACTTAAATTTTACTATAATTCCGTAACAGATTTTAAAGCAAATTCTGTAGAAAATAGGCAAGGTTTTGTCATAGTATTTATAAAAGATGAACTATTGCAAAGTTACACAAATCAATCGATAATTTCTGTCCTTAATTCTGGCAATTCTATACCTTAATTCAACGCCATAGAGTTTTGATATCTGGCACTCCTGTTAATTTCAGATCACGTTTAATTAAATATCCTACAATAATGCGCTCAAAAACGAATATTCGCCTGCTTATTTAATTAGGAAAATGCGGACTTAATCTAAAACGAGAGGCATTACTATAATTAATAGGGAACAAATAATGAATTATAATTAATTATTTTCTTTTTTCGAGCAACTATTTATATCTTACTAGGATTTTCCGTCAGAATTTGTTTTTCATAATTCATAACGAGTATATGAATTTTTACTATTCTATATACTTATATACACCGGCATTCTTATCTAAGATGCATATAAATGCATTAATTAGAGAATTCGGGGCGAAGTTGCATAACTCGTAATGGAAATATATGTTCATCCGTAACTGAAATATTGTGAACAAATACATAGAAAGAGTGGGATGGAAAACTGATTAACATAGGATTTATCTCATGAATATGAAGAATAATAATCTTAGACAGAATTTAGGTACACTATCATGACGATAATAGTACTTACAGTTAATAGTTAATAGTTATATATATATATATATATATACAATGCCGTAACTAGGCAGGGACGACAGGGGCACCCGCCCAAGGCCCACTTGGAAGGGGGGAGGCCCAAAATGCTGTTCACAAGAGATAAAAATTTAAAATTTTTCCGCCTTTCTATTGCGCTATTAGATTTTGCCTTACCTTGACCATAGATGGCTCTGCTTACCAACATGAACATTCGAATGACTGGCAGAACTGACTGATATTTTCAACGTGTCTATGTTAACTTGCCTAACTTAGGCAACGGCGGCTCCAAGAGGAGGCAGATGGGGCAATTTCCCCCCCCCCCAAATAAAAGCGCCCGGGGTATTTTTTTTATTTATTTATTTATTCATAGCCTAAAACTATATAATCTTAGACCTAATACTAAATGAGTTTAAATTTAAAATTAGAGGATGTTTATTTCTTTTATATATATATATATATATATATATATATATATATAAAACCCTAAGAGCCGACATTGCCCCCCCCCCAAAAAAAAAAAAAATCTCTGGACTGGAGCTGCCGTTGAACTTAGGTTAGGTTACAGTGTGAAAACAGCAACGTAGTCACTATACTTAAGTTTTCGCGTATATGTGTTTGTGAAAACAGGTAAGAATGCAAATAATATTACGATTATTTGACTGGAATACTTCGAAGATTTCATTCGAAGACATGTGATGAACATGTTTCAATAAACCTACCAGTTTCGTTATGTTGGGTTTTTGTTATTTCTGTAGGTAATTTTGTACTTTTATATTTGTATAGTGAAGTGATTTGCAATGTAAGGTTTTTATGTACTTACAGACTATTTCGTTTAGTACTTTTCAATGTACCATTTGAGTTTTATAGTAAAATTTTAATAATTAATTTCATATGCAATGAATTTTTAGGTTTTTATTATTTTCTGTAAAATGTTTGGTTGGAAAAAACATGGGAATATGGGAATCAATCCAAGCAAAGGATATTTCATCACGTGCTTGTATTCGCTCTATAAATAATAGTTAGTATGCAGTTTACAGTACCTTATAACAGTTTTATACCTGTACAGGCAACATGTTAAAATGATATTTTTCTTCAGTTCTAGTTTAAAAATGTCTACGCAACTGCCGGGTGCACTTAAGAGAATTATAAGGAAACCAAAATTAGAAGAATGCAAGTCAATGTCGCAACAATTTGTTAAATGGCTAAGAACAGAAACACCAGAGAACGGAGGAAGTGCGGAAGTGGTTAAATCTACTACTGCTTCACAAGCTAATGATACAACACTACAATTGACATCTACCCCTTCAATGAACGACAATTCTCAGAGAAGCAAAGAAAAGAAGCCTCTGCAAGAAGAAAAATCTACTAATTCACAAGATATTTTACTACAGTTGTCTTATAATAATTTAAAAGAGGACGAGCCTGCACAATCTACTGTCTCACAAATCGATAATACCATACAAAATATGTGCTCTACTGTTCCAGAAAAAAATACTGCCAAATTACAACGATCCCCATTCATGGCCTGCTATTACAAATAAATTAATATATTTCCTTGTCACACATGGTCCAGATCAAGACGACAACATTAACTTTAACACATTGAAAGAAGATGATTCAAGGCGAAACCTTACGAAGGACTCGTTTTATGTTAAACAAATTAATGGAGAAACTGTTAAAAGAAAATGGATTATATTCCATTAATCAAAATGCAGTATTTTGCTTTCCTTGCATGCTTTTTGGACACAAATCGCATAATCTTTCAGACCCATAAAAAGGATTTCATGATTGGAAACATCTTTATCCGGTTATTCCCCCAACATGAAAATTCTCCGGAGCACCGAAATTCGTATGTGAAATGGAAAATGATGGAAAAGAATCTAAAATCAAGAAATACAATTGATGATTATGTAGTTAATTCAATTAACGAGGAAAAAATAATATGGCGTGAAATATTGAAAAAAAATATTGGATGCTATTCTATCCTGTGCCAAAAGTAATATTACTCTTAGAGGTTCAAATGAAATTATTGGAGATCCAAATTGCGGCATTTTTTTTTAATTTGATTCAATTTGCTAGCCATTATAATACTACTTTAAAGGAACATACTGAAACACATAGAGAGAGTTCAGTTTCTTATTTCTCATCCACTATTCAAAATGAAATAATAAAATTAGTTGTGGACAAAACTATATATGAAATCATATCCAGAATTAAGAAAGCAAAGTACTACACCATTTTATTCGACTGCATCCCTGATGTTTCAAGAAAAGAGCAAATGACTCAGGTGATAAGATATGTCCATGTTGACTGAAATGGAAAGGTAACGATTGAAGAAAGCTTTATCAACTTTATTCAGTCACGGGAAAAAAAAAAGGGAGAAGGTTTATCTACTGAAATTTCAAATAAACTAGAAGTTGATAAATTGGATATTCAGGATTGCAGGGGGCAAGGATTTGACAACGGTGCCACTATGGCTGGCAATTATATGGGAATAAGTGCACGTATTTTGGAAATTAATAATTTAGCAATATTTGTTCCTTGTGCAGAATCTAAATTTAGCTGGTGTCCACGCTGCATCTGCAACTCCAGAAATGATTACTTTTTTTTTTTGGTACTGTGCAGAGATTATTTAATTTTTTCTCAACAACATGTTGGGACATTTTAATGAAGTGGCTAAGATTATCACTTAAAAGTTTTTCTGGTACAAGGTTTAGTGCAATAAAGGCACTATATTTACAATTGCCAATAATGAAAGGACTGGAAACGATTGCAAACGATTTTTTAAATCCGGAAGCTGTATCAAATGCAAAAAGTTTGATTTTGCAAATTAATTATAGATTTATCTGTACTCTTTCTATATGGAATGAAATTCTACAATGCATCGATCGAACAAATAAAGCATTACAACAGAAAGATTTTTCAATAGATTGCGGAACAAAATTAATTGCTGGATTACGTAGTACATCACAAGGGCTTCGAGATACAGGTTTTGAACAAAATTTCCTAGAAGTACAAAATTTGGCTAACGAAATGGGTATAGAGAAGGGATTTCTTAATAAACGAAAGAGAAGAGGTAAGATAATGAAAATAAATGAAACACCAGATGAAGGAAGTAACTTGACACCCGAAGAATTATTTAAAATACAAATTTACAGTGTTCTTGACACTCAATTGTCTCAAATAGATGAGCTTTATTCAAAAATGAAAACTATCTTTGACGATTTTTGCTTTCTCTGTGGCTCATCTTTACAATAACATGACTGATGCTGATTTTAAAAAAATCGGCTGCAGATCTCGCTATTAAATATAGCAAAGATTTAAAAAAGTACGAATTCACATGTGAAATTTAAAGTTTGAAGCAACGACTCTGATACAAATTATAGAAACTGCATCGCCGTTTAATATTCAACAGGCTCTTCATGATTTTGGTTTAATTGAGTCTTACCCAAATATCAATGTCGCTCTTCGAATATTTCTAACTCTTCCCGTTTCTATTGCTTCGTGCAAGAGAAGTTATAGCAAGTTGAAATTAATAAAAAATTATTTAAGATCAACTATCGAACAAGAAAAATTATCGAATCTTTCTATTATTTCAATAGAATACAATATCGTTATAAAAACATTAATTATGATGATGGAATTAATGAATTTGCTGAAATGAAAGCCAGAAAAATGCAATTAAAATAAATCTTATTAAAAATCTATTGTAATGCATTTATTTTATTATTTCTCCAAACGTAATTAATTAAGGGGTCTAAAATGCAAATTCTTGCCCAGGGCATAGGAATGGCTAGTTACGGCACTATATATATATATATATATATATATATATACTAGCTGTTTACTCGGCGTTGCCCAGGTATTTATTAATCTCAATTTTTTTTACTACACAGGAAAAGGAATGAATTCTACCTATAGTGTAAAATCTAAATAATTTTATTTACAGATATTTAAAAGTATATGTACAGTATACAAATGATAAAATAAAATTACAAATTCACTCTATTATTTAACTCAATTCATCTCAGTGACTCCAAAAACAATGGATTCAACACTACTCTCGGACATTTTGGACATTTTACTTTTCACCCCTTCTTCCCCCTCAATGCTGACGGTGGTTGAACCTGCACTTAAACGGCATCGGGAGTATCACTATTCATCTCTACGACCTCGAATACTATTCATTCGAAACTACTCTCGGCCATATTGGACATTTTATTTCCCCCCTCCCCCTTCCTCTAATGCTGATGGGGGGGGGCTGGACTTCCCTTAAATGGCATCGGGAGTGTCACTGTTCATCTCAGCGATCCCAAAACTATGGATAGGAAACTACTCTTGGTCATTTTGGGCATTTTATCTTCTCCCCCCGCCTCCTCCCCCCAACCTTGATGCGGGATGAACTCTCCCTTAAACAGCATCGGGAGTGTCACTATTCATCTCAACGACCCCGATAACTATGGATTCACGGTCACAGTCAAGTCCCGATAACTATGGACACTAATCTCGGTCATTTTGGAGATTTTATATTCACCCCTTCTTCCCCCTCGCCCCCCCCCAATGCTAATGGGGACTGAACTTGCACTTAAACGGCATCGTTAGTGTCACTATTAATCTTAGCGACCCCGAAAACTATGTAATCGACTCATCATGATAATATCAGTCATTTTCGATTATTTTTACATGTGTCCTCCTGCCCCCCCTAGGGGTACTTACCCCCTCCCCCCCCCCAGTGTTTCTTTCCAGATTGTAACTGACGTGTGTACCAAGTTTGGCTGAAATTGCTCCAGTCGTTTCAGAGTGATGCTGGAACATACATCCATATATATATATATATATATATATATATATATATATATATATATATATATATATATATATATATATATATATGCATATTAAAACTCAGAAAATTCCATTGTTATTCTCCCAGTCACGAAAAGGATTAGCACAAGTCTCAAAAGTTTAAATGGGGTGCTTGCAAAAAGTATCTCATTTTTACCATAATTTTTACCTACATTTCAAGGATTGAATGATACGCTTATTAAAAATAAGTGCCAAAATTAAAATATACAAGCAGGGATAAATTGCTTTCCGGCAAATACGTGCATCTTCAAGTTCAGGTGATATTATGTAATAATTTGATGGTATTTATTAGCTTCTTTTCTACCTTGGCATAAGAATGGTATCTCCTTAACATGCCTACCGGAGCAGGAATTTGGACACACAAAGCGCCTTTCATTAATTACCATCAAACAGGAATCCGTAATGTGTCTTGAAAGCATATGCTCATCGCGCAGGGCCCTATTACTCCAATGATTAGGTTTAATAAGCAGTGCAGCGTAAAATAACTAATTTCATACATGACAGCTAAATTACACATTTTGCGGCGCTATTACTTAAATAGCAGGAAATTTCATACGTTACCGGGCCATTTTTTTTATAATTGTCTGCATAAAGAAGGAAAAAAAATGAACAGAAAGGTACCAGGGCGTAGAGATGGAAAGATGATGAACCCCAAGTGGGAGGGACCGAAATTCGGAACGGGCAACGACTGAAGACAGTGGGGTGTTGAGAAGAGGGGAACGTTTTCAGAGGGTTTTTTTTTTTCCCTCGTACATAAGGGCGTTTGACAACTCAATTATGACTTTTCCACGAAATGAGTCATCAACAGACATTCGTGGGGTAAGAACCTCAGTTTGAGGTAACCTTAGACTTACGTATGACGGTAAACAGCAAGCCTTCGGGGAATAAAAGTGTTGTTTTTGTAAAATTTCCACCACCGTATTTTTTTAAGTTATTATTAATAAGTATTTAAAGAATTCTTAGATTAGAGAATACTTAGATGCAAGTGTGTGGATGTGTGCCAGATAGCTTTCACTTGATGTCACGATGTCCTCCCATAAGGAATAAATATAGGGAATTAATTTAAGGAAGGATAATTAACTAAGGAAAGGATAATCCTTTGAAAATCATGATTTTGTTTTTCTTAAATCTTCTTGCACAAGAGAAAAAAAAATACTATGCGAAAAGTATAAAATTGAATGGTTGGACAATACCTCATATTACATTATCGTGGGACAAACAGTATGCATAACACTACTCTATTTCAAATTAATTTCAGAGGGCTATTTCCAGTTAAAAAAAGGAATGCAGTCATTGAGGTAGAATGAGTCGCTTAATACACGGCAAGACAAATTTTGGATTAGTGGAGCACCTAGTGACAAGAACGTCGTTTTACCTCCTATCGAAAGAGGGTACGGGGTCGAAACGACAATTTCCATGCTCGAAACAAAAAATTTCAGAAAGGAAAAGAAACAGAAATGTGGCTTCACTCCAAGGTGCCTCCTAACTAGGCAGCCTGAATCAATCAGAAAGAAGCACTTGGAGTTACTTGTTAAAAACTCAAACCTCCCATCAGATGCCTGAATAAAAAGCATGTCTTGCCAACGTCACAGCAACTCAACGTTCAATTAAGAGAGCGTAAGAGAAACGACCAATTTAGAAAATACATCCAAACCGAAAAGGTAGCTCGAGCACAGGAACAGAATCGAAACTAGGGGTGTAATACCGTCATCTAGAACCCCAGCCAAAAAGAAAAAGAAAAATTGCGAGCTTAAGACACCGGAACAGTTGACTCTGCATATCTTCAATTTCCATGCTAACTTGCGTAGAATTTTTCCTCCAACTATTTTTCTTGTCATATAATGGCAAATGCAAAGTTTTGCATCCTGTTTTATATTTTTGAAAGAAAAAATAAAAATCCTTAAATGCAATACGCACGTTTCATTTTTTAAAAAAATCTAAATTTTGTAGCAACGCATTAAAAAAGTCTAATAACCCGTAAAACATTAACCATTGAAATATTTTATATTTTAAAAACTATGTTCTCTTTACTTAAACATCTACCTTCATTCGCAGAAAAATTTAATACATGCATTTTAGTTAATATATAAGAAAAATACCGGGAAGAAAATTTATCATATCTTAAGGCTGCTGTGTTCTAACCTTATTCGGTTCGCTCACCTCAATGTTAAACCTATGGAGAAAATGTGTCCGAGGATTGCCGACTCGGATTGAAAGAACTTTCTATTTTTAATTGGACTCCGTAATAAAGAAACAAATTTTACAACTAGCGGCGTTTTTCATTTTTAAAAAATGCAAATATTTTTTAATTTAAGTTATTGTGAGGAAAAAAAATCTGGTGTAATGTGTTTTAAACGTTCCTAAATTCCTTTGGTGGACGAAATTTCTAAAATGAATCCTGTTGTAAGGTGCATAAAAGTTCAGGCTATCTGAATATATCCTTTTTATTCGTTTATGATCATTTATGTAGCTGTAAATAGTAGACAAATTTTCTCCATAGGATAATATTGAGGTGAGCGAATCCAATAGGGTTAGTACACAGCAGCCTTAACACGTGGATGGAAGATCTTCAACGTTTATTGATGCATCGCGTTTAAGGCTGTTATGTACTAACCCCATTGGATTCGCTCACCTCAATGTTAACCTATGGAGAAAATTTGTCCACGGATTGCCGACTTAGATTCAAAGATTTTTTTTTTTTTTAATTGTACTCCGTCATAGAGAAAGAAATTTTACATTTGTGTACATTTTTCGTTTTTTTTTAATGTAATTAATATTTTAAAATTTAAATTATTCGAGGAAAAATCTGGTATAGTGTGTTTTTAAACGCTCATAAATTTCTTCGGTGGACGAAATTTATAAAATGAATCCTGTAGCGCTTTACAGAAAAGTTCAGGCTATCTGACAATACCAATTTCATTTGATTATCAGCATTTATGTACCTGTAAATAGTTACATAAATGCTGATATAGTTACATAAATGCTGAAAATATATTTTAAATAAAAATTTTGGGGGCAGCGCTTAACCCCCTATAGAGAGAGAGAGCCATTACAATCCCACAAATGTCAATCCTAAGGGGGGTGGAATTCTCGAACTGTCAACTGGACTCCTCCCACCACAAAAGTCTGCAAGTAGTGGAAAAGGGAAATACGATTTTTTTTCTTAGTACATAGCAGCCTTATTACCAGGTGAGCAAGCCTCATGCAATAATAGAGAAACCAACGACATGGGTATCGCATGGATTTTCCTGAGACACCACCTTCGGCAGATGGGAAAACTCATCCCCGACAGATAAATTTAATTAAATTACAGTAATCCTATTTCATCGAAGAATTTCCTACAGGGTTGATAAACGTCTTGACCAGAAGCACGGCATTCTTGTTCAAGAGGATGTGCGTTACAGACACAAAAGACGCGAGTGTGCGCGTCCGAAAGTTGGCCACAGTCCATCTAATTTTTTTTTAAAAATCTCCAATGCAATCTTTTGTTTTCCAGCGCTACATCGGGCATGACTTGATTGTTTGTACGCGATCACTCCAAATACATTCTCGTGTACTGGTTTTTGTTTAAATTACAATGAATTATATTTAGTCTTAAGTCTCAGACTGACGACTCAAAGTGTTTCCTCTCCAACAAAATATACCTCGATTTCCTGTCCTACAATCAGTGGTTTAAAAGCAAGATATAACCTGTAAAAAAAAATTAATGATGAAAAAGTCAGAATTTTCGAAAACTGCTCTCTCTTCATTAAAACGTCTACTACCTTCATATGCATAAAAAAAAATTTCGAAAAAAGGCATTTTGCTAATCTGCGATTCGAAA
Source organism: Dolomedes plantarius (assembly GCA_907164885.2). Taxonomy (NCBI): domain Eukaryota; kingdom Metazoa; phylum Arthropoda; class Arachnida; order Araneae; family Dolomedidae; genus Dolomedes; species Dolomedes plantarius. The sequence goes on from OU015492.1 coordinate 136,568,741, forward strand.
AATCTCGAGGGGAAAATTCTTTATAGCTTAACACAGGGATTTTTTTTAAATTTTTTAATATAAATATTTTAATGCAGATAATAAGCCACTGCGTATTGTCAGCAGGGTTTTTTTTAATTTTGTTTTATTTTTGTATTTCTTCGGAGACTTCCGCGTAAAGTTTATATTTCTAAAAACGAGTTTCTAAAATATTTTTTCATACTTATAATAAATGGCGTCATAAGTGTGAAAAGAATTAGTCTTTCATTATAAAATGATGGACCGAAGTTCCCGTGCCTGTCATCCAAATTGCATCTGAAGTTTTCTCTAATAATTTGCAAGATCAAGAGGGAAGGGAGCAGACGCTTACCCTTTCGTCGACCCCATACCATGTGCACTTGAATGCCAGTTGACTGTAATCTCAATGGGAAAAACGTCACTTCAGACACAACTGTCGGAAATTATAACAACAATGATTACGCTTAATATCTAGTTGTAGGCTTTGTCCTTAATGAAATTTAACACGTTAATTTCATCATCAATTGACGCTATTGTGCAATTCTGTAGTAGTACGAACTGTATCGAAGGAAAGCAAATGAGTAGGGGCTGAATCCTCTGCGGGCGACATGGAACCGAAGATTATAGAAATCTCTTTTTATCGCCGACTATTACGGTCACAGACTATAGATAGGAAATTACGATATGCTTTCAAAGCTAGGTATTTAAAATGATGAGTTGTGATCGGGGCAAACAGCTTGCCGTTGGGAAAAAGATAAGTATCGTGAAGGTTACTTGATTGTACTCAATGCATTGAAGAGTCTGCAGAAATATATCACTTATGAAGACCTTATATCTACAATAATTATCATACATTCAAAGTTTAATTAATGGCTGGCCGAAAAAAAAATTTCTCTTTAATAAATTCTTTCCATTCAATGAGAATTCAATAGATTATTAAAAAACAACTCTCATCTTAAACGGTACCCAATTCTCCGAGAGATAACTACGAGGACAAGATAATTAAATTATACGTGAAATTATTGTTTTCTAGTAAAACTTACAACTTCCTCATTTACGTAACAATATTTTCGAAACGTATGTCTTCAAACACTCTTTAGCTTGTAGATTTTGTTTAGTACAGCTGGCAAAACAAAAACAAAAAAATTCTAAGTAATTCATCCAAAAATTTCGGAGAATTTTCACGTCTTTATTTATATTTGATGCTTTGCAGTATTTTTATACATTTGCTTCATGAATGAACTGCATAATTTAATAAAAGTTTGTTTGTTTTTTTAATGAAATACTAAATAAAACCTATCCCAACCATTATTCTATCACTTCCATCAATCGTCGTTTTATTTCATACTTGCATTCAAATTTATACGATTAAATTTGGAACTTTAGTTTGAAAAGAAAGTTTTCTATGTAAGGGAATTCTTGTAGTTGCTGAAGTGGGGAAGAAAAAAAAACTTCCCCACTTCAGCAACATTCATTGCTGATGGGGGGAATTCATTAAAACAATGTGAAAAGTTTTAAACCGATACTACATTTCAAGGACAGACATGTCTACAATTTACTCTACATTGTACTTGAATATGAAAATACACAGGACTGCTAATATACACTATCTACCAAAAAGTATTTGGGCACCTGTGATTGAAAAGAAAAACAAAATTTATTCATATTCAATAGTTGGTAGAGCCCCCACGAGAGGCAATTGCAGCCTCAATCCTCCGAGGCATGCTTTCCATGAGTCCTAGTATGATGGCTAATGGTATTTTCTTCCTCTCGGCTTGGAGAAGACATGCAAGTTAATTCACCGATTTTGGACGGTTGTTGCACCCTTTAATTCGGCGATCCAACACGTCCCAGAGGTTCTTGATAGGGTTCAGGTCTGAGCTCTGGGCAGGCCAATCCATTCGGTTAACCCCATTGTCACCATACCAATCCATGGTAGACTTCGCAACATGACAGCTGGCATTGTCGTCCTAGAAGTAACATCAGTCCAACCCGTAAAATTGCCACAACGTAGGAAGCACACTGTCATCCAAAATAGTGCAGTCAGCGTTGAGTTTACCATGAATAGGGACCAAGGGTCCCAGTGCATACCAGGAGAAACACACCCAGACCATAATTCCGCCTCCGCCGAACTTTACTGTGGACACAATGCATTCTGGCAAGAGGTGTTCTCCAGGCAGACGCCAGACCCAGACCCTGCCATCCGAACGATAGTGGTTGAACCTTGATTCGTCACTCCAGAGAACTCATTTCCACTGATCTACGGTCCACTTTCGACGTGCTTTGCACCACATTAACCGAGCAGCGCAGTTGGACTTAGTGATCAAAGGCTTGTGGACGGAAGCACGACCTTGAAAACCAAGCAGATGTGCTTCCTGACGGGCGGTATTCATCGAAACAACACTCCCAGATGCTTGTTGAAACTCCTGGAGTATGTGGGCCATCGGTTGGGTGCGATTCTTCCGAATTTCTCTGGACAGCACCCGTCGGTCTCTATCTCCCAGTTTCGTGGGTCTGCCGACTCTGGGCACATTCCGACACACAGCGCTCACCTTCCACTTCTGAATCACATAGGCCGCTGTCGATTTGGGGTATTTCAGCTCGCTAGATATGTCCCTTTAAGGAACGGCCATTTATGTGATACCCGTCTATTACACCTTTCTCGAAATTAGATAACTCTACACTTAATGGCATCTTGCATGCGACTAATGCCAATGTTGTTTCCTACACGATATTTAACGGCGGGGGCGTGGCGTATATCAGAACCGCAGATATCGTCATTTACATGGTTGTCCAAATACTTATTGGTAGATAATGTACAATTAGGCTGGCATACTACCTAGGTTAATTTTTTCACCTTCTCACGTGTTTTTCGTACTTAATATGATTATCCTAAGTTAATTAGTTACCTTGCAATACAATACAACAAAAACAGCGCTCCGTGTTTGCTGGAATACGGTACTCCTGAGGCTTGAGAAAATAAAACAAGTTTCGCTAAAATCAATTTTTAATTATATATCATTGTGCTATTCCCCATGGGGAGTAGTGGGAAGAATGTTCGAGTAGTTTAAAAGATGACAAATCAACCAAAAAATTCCATTAAGCCTTTTTTGATGAGCGAGGGAAGTTATTTCTCAAATCAATGACGAAAAATTCCAAAATACCACGAAAAGATTGAATTATTCAAATAAATTAACTGTCATGCCAGACCTCTTGAAATTTGCTTGTCTTTCATAACCTACAAATAGTGGGTGACCCCCAACATGTGATCGATGGTGTAGTTATTAATACTTCTATACTATTACATGTATGACTGAAAATCTCCAGAGCTGAAAAAAAAATTTCAAAAAAAATAAATAAATTTGTTAAGTAATGTGTGTAAAAGGTTCTATGTATATGTAAAAGACCTCGCCTCTTCTTAATTTAAGTCACTTTATTTTACTAAATTTATTCAGCACAGGCCTCAAGTGTTCCTCCACTGAATTCATGAGGATCGGTTACAAATTTCAAACACCAAACAATGCTTTACCTTTCATAACAAAGTGCCAAGTGAGCATTTTTAGCCGTGTTCATACTTTGTATTTTTTTCACTTTGCATAGGGTTTATCGTTTGATTACTTCTAAGTTATTTTGTCTATGAATCATAAGTAATATCGTTCAGCGACAATGATTTGCTATATTTCAGAACAAACTGATAAAACTGAGTCAAATTTTAGAACACAACAAAATCCCATTCGCAAAACTTTTAACTCTTACTTTAACCTGCAAAAAACACATTACATGTAGACCATTTGTAGGCTGACCATAAACCAATCAACATTTTTTATGGCGACAAAACGGGATAGAAAAAAAAATTTCAGATACTCTCTTCTAACGAAAACTACCACGGGTTATTAACGTAGGATTACTTATTGTTGCTTACCTCTTTGTATGTATATATGTATCTATCTATCTATCTATCTATCTTTATATATATATATATATATATATATATATATATATATATATATATGTCAAATTTTTTTACACATCTTGGTACTTTTCTGCTTAACTTGTCCAAGCGATAGACTGGGTTTGGCGCGCTGCCAAAAACATAACTCGCGAGGACGGGCGGACGGTTTTAGCGTCTGAAATTTGCCTTTCAGAAGGACCATTATGGAGGAACGTAATCCTACGTTAAAATTGTATATTGGGACTTTTACAAAATCAGTAAACAGTAAATTAAAAGAGCGAAACTTATGCAAGGTATTTTTTTTTTAGATATTTTAGAAGCAAAAGAAAGCTAGATACACGCTTTGTGCTCATAAGGAATATTTTTACGGACATTCTATGAAAGAAGGGTTTTAAGTGCGACGCAGTATAACGTCTTTAATTCCGTAGCAAGGATTCTTCCGTCTGACAGTTCTTTGGGCACGGAGACCCTGAAGTTTTGAGTACCGTAGTACATAAAGATGTTTGAAGCCGTTTAGAATCGGCTTTAAGCTTAGTTGTTCTTGGTCTTTTTGGTACCTCGTGCAGCAAAAGGTGATCGTGGCGTTCCAAAATCAACCAATATTTGGTCACTGAAAACCAAGGCTCCGCAGTACTCTAGAGACATAGAAACAGAAGATTTGTAGAAGAAAGAAAACCTTCGATCATCCAAGCTTTAGAAACTGGAGTATACAATAAATCACCATTATACTGAATAATCCTGAAAAAACATAACATGTTTGATAGAAACCTTGTCACGGCAAACAAAAACAATATTTAGACGAAAGATAGTCAATTAATGTCATCTCGTCTTTTCGTCTAATTAGCACATTTAAAAAGATTAAAATGAATATCCAGTTGAACAGATGTTTCAGAATACAAGAACGATTATTTTATTTTCAGCATTAAGTTTGTTGTAATATTTCGAAGATATTTTAGATTTAAATTTACCGAAAATACGTGGAGTTCAATTCACCAGTTTACGGTGTTAACTGATATAATCTCGGTTAAATACGTTACTCAGATCAGTCGAGACGGAAAGAAATCGGTTCTCCTTGACGGTTCTCAAATCATATAGTTGCATTAGGTAGATAGGTTCTATTTTCTTGGTTCTACTTTTTCATGCACACAGGCCCCGATTTTCCATTAGGCCCCAAAATTTTAATTTTGAAAGGAAAAATAGAGAAAAATTCCAATTCCAATTTTTTTTATTTTACCTTTCTTAATAGCAATTTTTTTATATATCCTTTCAAATTTGATTGATTGATCATATGTATAGTTATATGTATAGTTCATCATATATATGTTATAGTGTATATAAGGGATTAATAAGTTTTTCTAGTTTCATTGTATTGGTGTTTTAATGATGAAGTTAATATGTTGTATCGCTTTTTGTTATTTGATAATGTTTTAGGCTTCTACGTTTCAAATAGCCAATTCTTGGTAAAATGGTCCTTTCACAATGATTCATGATTCATTTTTTTGTGTGTAATTTTGGAAATTTTACGCCCACATTAAGTGTTGGGGGGGGGGGGATCCCAAGTTGGGCCTATAGTCAAGAATTTTCTAAATCGGGCCCTGCATGCACAATAAGTTTTATAATTAGTTCCCACGATAAATCTACACTTCTGTTCTTCCCCTTACAGAGTTGATTTCGGGAACAAGAAATTAAAGCAGCTTGAGCACGTGCTAGTCTCCTACCTTAATACCATTTTTGTAGCTCTACGAGGAACACGAAATTTTAAAACAGCGCCGAAATGTGATAATTTTTTGCGAATCGTAAATTTTAGTTCGAGCTAAATCATAATAGTCAACTTTAATGTAGCTCAAAAAGTGCCACCAAAGACAGCAACCATGGACTGACCTGAATACCAAACAATACGTTTAACGTTTTTGTTTTAAGCGGCAGGCAGTTGTCTCGGACGGTAGGTACTTCTCCGACATTGGCCAGTGTACACCCGAAGTTTTGCTGGCTATTTCATTACGGGAGCACAATATAGGTAAGCCAGCACTGCTCCCTACGAGAGGGACGACACGGAAACGACTAAGCCATATTCGGGATTTGAACCCAAGCCCAATGCGTGTCAACTCAGAACGATAACCACTATACTATGTGGGCGGCATACGTATTACATACTTATAAATAATTTCATGCGTGGATTGGTTTAGCTCTCAAACATTACATATACATTCGCAGTCCATTTTGAGTTACCACCGTTTTAGGCAATAAGAGTTAGGTTAAGTACAGAAAAGTACTACTGTCTACTTTCAGAAAAGTACAAGCATTGTGAGCCCGAACAGCGGGTAACTTTCACTGTACCCCCAAGTATCCACAGAAAACTTAAAGCTAGACAAAAATCTCAAAACCTTGAACTCCTGGACACTCTGCATGCATTAGATGTACCATAGGAAACACAGCTTCATATCCATAGTAGGTTACGCGTTCCTGTTATGCGTTTTCCACAAGTTTTAGGAAAGTAATAATTTTCCACTGACATAGTATAGTTTTATGAGCAAAAACGCCTAAGATTTAATAACAGCAGAACTCATCTAAGGTAACCAATTTCTCAGGACATACCGATTTCTGAAACAATCATATCAGGTGTCTTGAAAGAAGGCTAAGCGGGATGCCGTCTGGACAAAACGAAAAATTCAAAAATATAAAATACAGTGGATCACCGTTCATAAGACTTAAGGAAATCTCTAAACGGCGAAAATTACCTCAAAAATGCCGATGCTACATGATAGACCCTCAATTCAAGTAATGGGGAAAAAAATTAATTTCTTATTGAATGTTTTTATTAATAAGAAAAATGTACATTGAAGATCTCGTCTCCCTTACTCTTAATCCGACCAGGAATTTCCCATAAAGAGAAACATTCCGACTACAAAACAGTAACTCCAAAATTCTGACATGGAAATTCGAATCTTCAGGTAAGGAAATTACATTACTCTACGCCAGTACATACTGACGCCAATTAACTTTCCCACACCGCTAATTAGCCTTATTCAGCGATAGGTGGCGCTATCGTAGTTGCAGCCTACATATTTCATTCTCGTGAATTCATTATAAATCAGCCTCTAGCTATGGTTTTAAAAGTAAGAAATTTGCACCATAATATATAAAATGAAATTTACAATTTCAGAAATTCAAAATTTACACCCAACGTCAGTGTTAAGATAATTTTGAGGCACAATAACTCATTAAACCTTCCACACTTTACACAATATTACACATAATTCATAAAAGAAACATTGTGTTCATATAAACTTGAGATGTTTACAGTAAGCTAATTTCATTTTTAAGTGATGAGGTATACTGTATAACAACATTATTTTAAAAAGTATGGGGATATCTGTAAGAAACAATCTAAAAAAAAATGCACAACATGCATGTTTTTAATATTAGGTTATACTGGCAAAACAGAAGTATATCTCAGATTTTTCTGCATGCAAACTGATGAGAGTCTGCTTGGATGAAACTCAGAAAAAAAAGAGGCAAAATGATTTCACATGCAAAATTTTATTTTATCTTGAAAAATAAGCACAAAATACAAAAACTCATAAAGTAGCTAATCTGCCACACAAAACAAGGCAAAGCAAAACTGAACAAAATGAATTTATGAAACAAATTTCATGCTATAAAACTATGCATCAGAATTACATTTTTATAAAGCAGGATGTGCTTTGTACACATTACTTACAAAATAAAATATTCAACATGCTGCTATAAAAATACAAAAAGCAATAACAAATGTTCTAATAATCCTATTTTAAGCCAAATAATTTCATTCATAGAAATTCTAAACATTTCGATTCATTTTATAAAATAGCATTTAAACAATAAGCAGAACGAAAATTAATTTTGCAATGATCACAGTACCAGATAAACTGCAATTTAAAATTACAAATAAGTTTAAATGAATTTGTATAATTTATCAGAAATATTTCTAAAATCCCCAGAACAGCTTTCATTTGTGCAAAATAATTTAATATACAGATTATTATATATACATTATCAGCTTATTATTTAAGTCTAACATTACTTTACATTAATTTAACAGCTCATAGCATTCAAAATGACATAACTGAAAACCATACATAAAGCTATAATACCTGAAATTTTGAATTTTATTTTTAAATTTTAATATTGTTGAAGTTAAACCTTCAAACAAATTCTATCTTAAAAGCAATGTAGCGCACTATAAATCATTCATAAATTTCAAATGTGCTCACTTCATCAATATGTATACAAACACTTTAATTATTAGAAATATTTTATTAATTTAAAAATCTGATTAATTATTGACGGAAGCATTTCTGCAAAACAAACCAAAATTTTTTAGCTAATGCAAACATTAATTAAAATTTCCAACTTGATGAACATGATCCAGAACACATACAATTTTTAAGTAAAGTTCATGCAAATAATCTCTCTGCCCTTCATATTACCGTGAAAATGCTTTCTACTTACTGTTATATAAGAAAAAGAATTTTAAATGTATAATCAGATACAAATTTATTTTCACTCCTATTCCTACAATTTTATGATTAAGATTATACACTGGAGTATTGTTAACGCAATAAAATTGATGTTGATAATGTTAAACGTTGGCTCAGAATATATAGAGCACATCCAATATAAATTAAACATTTTCTAAACGTTATTCATAAGGTGTTATTTACGATACAAAATAACCACGAGAAAAATGATTTCAAACTTAAGGATTAATGTAATAAATCCTAGTTAGTTCTCAGATTATTTGGTTAAAAATATTACAAAACGTAACCAAAATTAGAAAAACGATAAACTGATATAAGGATTACATTTTTTGTCACCTACATAAAACAAATAAGTGAGCCCCTTATTATTCTTAATAAATTCTTACATTATATTCCTAAGAAATTTGTAACTTAATCTAATGGGCCACAGGCATAATGAAAGTCAATAAACATTTAACGAGTATCTAAAGTTGGTATGACAACAATTTTTCTATGCGATAGCACAGATGATCTTCGCGTAAAATTTAGCACTATTTTTTTTTTTTTTCAATGGATGAACAATCTTTCAAACAGAATTATAAAAAAAATTATTTTTTTAAATTCTGTATTTAATTAAACACTGCAGGAGCTTAGAAGAGTAATGCGAGTAATTATATCATTACTTTTGGAGCACAATAATGAAATAAATATCACAAAGAAAAGAAACTAAGAAATCGAAACAACATCGGACACTCTAATATATAAAATAAAAAGCTACTTATTAAATAACTGCTTATATTTTTTTGGCAGACACAACTTTAAGCCTTGAAGTATTTCTAAGCCTACTTACAAATTGTGATAACTTTCCGAGAAGATCACGCAAATGTTTATACCAAGAGAAGAAAGAGAAAATTCAGATTAAAAGCCACAGTTCAAAAAATATAAACGAGCTCACAATAAAAATTACCCCACAAATTTACGTTCAAACACCATTGACAGAAAGATTATCTTAAAGCTGGTTTACTTGTAATATTTGTATTGATACTTACAAATTGTTAAGTACTGCCATCTAGTGTTAATAAAATTAAGTATTTTTATCAACATAGACACAGTTAAAGCTAAAGGGGAAATTTATAAATTGTTATAAAAAGTCGATATTTCAGGAAATTAATTTTAAAGATAATCAAATAAGAAAGAAATATGAACGAAATAAAACTTAATCATGATTTAAACTGATAAAAATCAAAAGTATGTCCTCAGATTTGTAATTTATTTTACATGTAATCTTATGAATTATAAATAAGTGTTTTTATTTAAAACAGTTTTATGTCAATTCTAAATCTTTAAGTTTTCCGTAATTTTTTACATTCTGTGGGTTAATTTTCCCCTTATTTACTTTTGCTTTTTTTTATTTCCTTTGCCACTGACAACTGTCGATTCAACTGTCTATCTATGTAAACAAATGGCAGCCATAGTTGACGTTGCGGCATGTCATACATAAATAAAAACAAATTTGGACGATTTCAGCACTCTGTCCAAGTGTTTATTTTTTAATATGAAGACTCTTATTTGATCCGCCAGTTTAATAATGATTTCATGTAAAGCCTCTAGTGTGCAGTGCAAGACATTTTTTAAACTTATTGCTTTAAATAAATCTTGCGATACCTAAGAAAAAAAATTGACAAATCACCGTTTTTTCTCTTTTACTTATACCAATTAATGAAATATGAATTCGTTTATTTACGTTTTAAGGGTGAACTCAGTTTTTATGAGAAGAAAGAAAAAACATGATAATTCGGCACCTCCGTTTGTTATCTTAACGAAACGATTCAGAAAAATTTGAGTTAATGAATTTTTCACATTCAAAATGAATTTTACGGGATAACTTTCATGTGTCTTTTTTAATTTAATGGGATTTTTTTGTTTTTTTAACTGTTTCTTAAGAAACGTCTTTTGCCTTAATTTTATACGCTAAGTAGTTAGTGTGGTAAGAAAGAGTTTTATCATAGTTGTTGATAAAGTAGTGTTACATTAATATTTTGCTAAACATTGATGCTTGTAACACGCATATATATGTAGGGATTTAGATTTCAAAAATTTTTTTTTATTTGTGAAATACAGCTTTTAATGATTTTTCTTGTTTTTTTTTTACTGTATCTTAAGAAACGTTTTTTGCCCTAATTTTATATGCTAAGTAGTTAGTGTGGTAAGAAAGAGTTTTATCATAGTTGTTGATAAAATTGTGAAAAGTTAATTAATTGTACTGCAGAATGTATCTCTAACGTATGTATTACAAATAAATCCATTTTGTTTAAATTGCACATAAAATGCTTTACTTCAGTTTAAGCTTATACATATTACTTGTAATATCATAGAAGTCAACCGTGAATAGTAATAAAAATTATCAATATATTAAGGAGGAAGTGGGGAATCTTCCATGGTTTCATAAATGAAAATTTTCTGAAGAATCGGGTGGAACACCATGTGACAAATCTATACTATAATCAAGAGATAGAACAAATAAATTGCCTAAAACAGAGGTCTCGCCTAAGGTGCTGTCCTTTGGTCTATCATGAGTTACAGACATTTAAAATCATCTTTTTGTATATATTTGTAATCATAATATTTAAAGCTTTAGTGAGGATCCGAACTTAAATTATCAAATGTTTCAATTTAATTATAATCTTCTCATACCTCTGTGATTATCTGCCCTCTCAGGATTTTATATTTTAAATTCAATTCAATGATCTGTTTAATATAACATCAAAAAAATGTTTATAAATCAGTTATGATGCATGTGATTTACAGTTCAATTTCTTTATAGTTATGTGTTGTTATTATGAATTTCAAAGTAACATCTTATAATTAAGCTTATATGTAGATAATACAGCTTTTCTTTTTCTCCCCATAATGGTGACATGAGTTATTTGTTTCAATCATAATATACTGTGCAATTATTTTGTCTATGAAATTAATCAAGCTTTTGAAATTTTTATGACTATGTCATTTCTATACATATTTATCTACATTAAGAATTGAATAAAGGGTGTGTAGTATCCTTAAAACTATTATATGAAATTTAGGATATGAATTTATTATAACTTTTGTTCACAAATAGTCACAAGTTACTTTAATTTTGTTAAATGTCATAGATATTTTTAATACATTATTCATAAATTTTAGTCTTTACATTCCATTATGTTCTTTATCTAATAAAGAGTTCATCTAGATAAATTAACATTTACTAAAAAATTAATTACATCGTAATATTTAGTATATGATAATCAAAATATTTTCAATAGAATCTTTTTATCTTATTTACAAGCAAGGTTTATTAGCATGGTTGATTTAAATATTACTATTATTTTGTTTGTACACTTAAAATATTTAAACTACATTAGTAATTTTATGTGAGGAAGAAATTAATAATTCTTCTATGTTGATTTTCATCACTCATCTTTATTAAGTCAATTTTATAACATATTTGTTTAGATATATCCAAGTATAAAGTTCATATTTTACTAAAGTTAGAATGTTCAACTTTCAAAAGTTTTTATTAATGAAAAATTGGGTTAAAATGATTCCTGAAAAGAAATAATGTACAATTACTATCCATATTTATAAAAATTATGAGCAAAACACATTGTTAGACTAAAAAGAATATACCAGCTTCTCTAAACCATCAAGGGTTACAATAATATGATACTAGAAGGACTCCCTGCTATTCAAATTATCAACAAGATAATGACTATATTTTAGACGACTTATGTACTTTTAACTCATTTGTAATTAAGTGAATCAAAGTATCACTCGATTCATTTTTATGTATTTATCAATTCTGCTACAATAGCTAGAATTCAAGGGTTTAATGATATGTCTGTATTATTAAATGTACTCTACCTAAATATTTTTGTATTAACATTCTACAGCAGTTTTTTTTTTTTTTTTAGTGTGTGTGTGTGTGATTGGTATTTCTCAGACATTTGTTTAATGGAGCAATTTGTGCAATAGCTTTATAGTATTTTACTTCCTACTTTTTAGAACTTCACCATAAATTTAAACTTAAATATTGGTTTTTGTCAGTTTTATTTTAAACTATATATTAAATAACTGGCATTGTATATCATAAACAGTAACATATTCTTTATAAAGATTAAGTGTATTCATAATAAAATTTGTACATGAAGAAAAATTGGATTATATCATTTTTATTTCTTTTATATATATAAATTATAATTTTAAATAGTCCCTTATGTATATACACCCATCCCTCGATTTATGTGACAGATACATTCAGCGTTAAAATGAAACTGTGTAAATTGAATGCAAGAACACAAACCATGGGGGAAATAGAATGCTGCTGGGAATAAAACTATCCCACGCTGACTGATAAATTTATGCACACATTATTTTAAAGAAGTGTTAACAGGAAATACCTGTATAGAAATTCTTTTTTAAATTTTAACCAGGTTAAATCAAAAGCGTATAAATTGAGTATCACATAAATCAGGGGATAGGTGCACTTTTAATTTGAACATCATCCCTCTATTCTGAGTTACCTTCCCTATTCTCTTGGTTTCTAAAAATGAAATTGGCTTTTTTTTTTTTTTTTTTGAAACAATCAACTATTCTTTCCTTATGAGGTTTTTCTTCTACATTTACCAGACATCTTGAAGCAGTAGTTTTGGTCAAAATGTTAAGACTAGGTGAAACCTGAAGTCATTGCTCAGCAGTTCCTTTTCAACATCCAGTGAAGACCAATTAATCAAGATACATGAAAACCTTAAATATGCTAAATGCTTTTCCTTACTGCTCTCCACTACAAACAGATTGAGTTCAAAATCTGAAAAATATTGATGTAAAGAGAAGCTTGTAATCAAATTTCTCATGATGTAGATAGTAAGTTTTAAGTTTAAGATTTAATGAAAGAAGGTTCACCTTCAGAAAAATTATGGCATATGTATATATATATTGAATACAAAATATCACCAAAATTGGCAATGTACTTTTAGCTTTGTATATATTTGTAGTTTTTTGTTGTGTTCTTTAAATTATAATTTTATCAATTTCAATAAGAAGGGTTCACTCAGGGCCAATTTGTATCAACCTCTGGCCCAGATCCTTCAAAAGCAATCCCTTTTCATGATAAAAAGAATACTGTTCTTTTTTCTACTATCAAGTTTCATATATATATATATATATATATATATATATATATATATATATATATATATATATATATATATATATATATATATAACTGAGTTAACATTTTTAGTGTTAACCTTGATTGTGATATATATATATATATATATTATGACATGTAACATTTATTTTTATTCCCTAATTTTGAGCATTTTTGGCTCTTTAATACATGTGTCAAAACATGCAGATAAAAAATGGCTATCTTAAACAAAGGAAGTATTACAGTGAACTTTCTGTTTTCATAATGCAATTCATAGTAATTTTTTTTTTTTTGTTTTTATGATCATAGTTTAATTCTTTAAAGTTCGATAAAGTGCTATCAATTTGAGCAAGTCCCAGTTGGCAACATTACAAATCAACAAAAATTCAGATAATTAGACATAAGTTTTAATAATATATTTTAAAATGTCAAAAGGGATAAAATGCGCATGCATGTTATATAGTGAGGATGATCCAAACTTAGCAATGATGAGGACCTATTGTTAAAAGTAAGCTATGTTTATGTGTCATATCAATGCTCAAAACCTAACATACATTCTTCAATGAATCTATTCCTTTTATTCTTTTCTAAAATTAAGTGGTAAAACTTATGACATAATTGCAAACTTGAGCAAAATCTATTATTGAAAAATTATTTAAACTGTTATTTCTGATGAAATAACAGTTTAAATAGTAGTTTATATCTGTATTATATTAAAGGGTCCTTCATAAGACCAAAATTCAGTAGGAAAAGGGTAATTTTGAAGTAAATTTTCTTCAACTCTTCCCTTTGAAAGTAATTCTGGTTGCATCACTCGATTACATGTGTATATAGTCATAGCACTTTTTTTATTACATTTAAATTAGATGAAAAAATTGGATGTTATAATCTTCTACTCCTGAAAATAATTTCATGATATGCACTTTAATATCTTGATAATACATAGTAAACAATTTCACTTGTTATTAATTCTCTAGTTTATAAATTGTATTAAAATAATTGTCTTTTTTCTTTCAGCACTAAAAAAATTGGAGCAGTTTGGAAGCTCTCAGAATAAAACCGAGACCATTTGATGCATTTATATTTTGATAGTTTTGTAAATCTATGCTTTTGTGTCTGCTATTTTTAAAACTTTCTCTTATTTCTCCTAATCTTTAAATTTTATATCATTTTTGTGATATATATAATTTTAAGATTTTTAATTCATATTGGTGCATAAACGCAAATTTGAAGAAACTGAAAAACTAAAACACAATAATTCCTATATCTTCCTATTTAATATAAATTAAACACACTAACTTCCTGTTATGTCAATTTGCTAAATAAGAAAATTTTGAAATTTATATATATCATAAATTTGAGTCATAAAAGCTACTGCTTTTTTATTATAAGTGTATTATATATATTTTTTTATGACTTTAAATTGAGCTTTATTCTAAAGTTACTTTTGTAAACTTTTTAAACATTCAAGTAAACACTTCATTATATTGGTATGTAAATTGAAACTGTATACTCTGATTTTTCATTTGCTATATATTTATTTTGTCTTCTAGACTTAGTGCAGAAGAATTTAAGTACAGAAGAAATAAATTTTTTAACATTCTGCAAAACTAGAATTCCTCGTAGGAAAAGGGGAGAAGGATTAGGTAAACGCTTCATCTGCCCTCATTGCTGCTATTCAACTGACCAAAAAGGAGACTACAAAAGGCATGAACTCATACACACTGGTGAGAAACCTCATGAATGTCATATTTGTAACAGAAGATTTACTTTAAAAGGCAATCTTAGATCCCATATGAATCTACATATTAAAGAAAGCAGTTTAGCTAAACTATCAATATAATATATTTCTTAAAGAATTCCAAGCAATCCAAGAATACAGATTATTGCTCCTTTACCATTCTGTATGTTTTGCTTAAGTTTAAAGAGTAAAATCAGCATTTTATACCCAACTTTTAATTTAGATGCAAAGATATAAATGATCTTATTCACTGCTGCTATATGCATATATATATATATATATGTATATATATATATAGATCTCCATTTCTGAAGTATATCTTCATGTATATGGTAATCATAGCAATCACTGAATTTCAGCAACAGCCTGTAGTAGCATAATCATATTCTTAAAATTCTAAAGCATCCTCTCCGTTACTAGCTATAATTTTTAACCATTCAAAATATCATATCATGTACGTCATATTTTAATATTTTACTCATATTGTGATATATCATTAATAAATGTGATCAAAAGATAAGTATATTGCTTGTTTTAAATCACTTTATCAATAATGCTTTAACAAATATACACTTTAAATATCAAAATGTTAAAAATTTTTCCTTTAAGTATATGAAGATGAGTATTTAAATGATAATTTTAATTTGTACATTAATTTACAAATACAAAATTTTCTTAATATTTTGATACATACATAAATGATAATACATCTTATCAATAGTATTTTAAATAAAATGACAAATATGGCATTGTAAACTATATTTTTGTATAAATCTTTTCCCACAAGTTGAACAAGAAAAAGGTCGTTCGCCTGTGTGAGTTAAAATGTGTCGTTTTAAGGTAGTAGCAAACTTTGAAGTATAAGGGCAAAAAGTACATCTAAATTGTTGAATTTTTGTTTGAGAAATTTTACCTCGGTTGAGAGTTAATATGTTTGTTGTATCTGAAGAGCAATCAAAACCTGTAACAAAACAAATGGATCATTGAAAAATTATGATTTCAAAAACACTATATTTTCAACAAAGAACACTTTTTTATGCAAATAAGGAAACCATTATCGTTAATGTGAGAAAGTTAATACAGCAGTTTTAGTTTTACATAAATTGAACTGAATTACGTATACTCCAAATTTATCACCAGCATATGATTAACAAATATAAGATCATCATCTCCAACATACCCAATAGTCACTGTCTGAGGTTCCCACCTAGTTATGAGCTTCTCGGTATTGCCGTCCTGCTAGCTTAAGTGACCCCTCTTATGAGGGTGTTTTCTATGTAATTAAATCAAATATAATTTATACATCAACATTGTCAGTTTTCCTGCTGAGATAATCATCTTAGTTATTTAAATAGCATTTTAATCATTGTTTACTGAGTTGAATTCAATGGAAACAAAAAAAAGAAAAACAGAAGTTAAATCAGGAAAATAAGTCCGTATCACTACACAGTACTTGCTTACAAAATGAGTAGCAAAGTATAACTTTTCATTGTTACCATTCCTTTTAAATTATTTCTAAATGTTTGATTATTAATAGTAGATTATTAATAGTAATTTTAAAGTTCTAAGTTTTCATTATGCAAATAAGGGCTCAACTATTATACCACAAACTTTTTTTAAGTATCTTTTTCATGAGTTCTAGTTTGAAAATTATTATTTACTCTGCCATTGAAGAATCATATTATTGTGCTGTGATTTTTTTTCATTTTTAAGTGTTGGCTGAAATTAGGGGAAAAAAATGTCCTCTTCCAATGTTGCAGTACGAGAGTAAAATTAATAATGCTTTTCGTTACATTTACCAACATGGTAATCATTGGTTGAACATCTTGGTAACTAAGAAATATTATTAATATGGAGAGAATTTTAAATTTAGAACTACATGATTAAATATTTCTCACCATAGCTATAAAATGAATAACTGTAAAACTTTTTGATATAGATATAGTGAAAATTGTCCTCCATGAATGTAAAAGAAATAATAAATATTATGCCTAAAAAGTGCACTTTATCCTGAGGGATGATTACGTAGAGATCTATTAATATAGTCAAGATACCAACAATATTTTAATTTTATTCATTTTAGAATCATTTAATCAAACTTATCTGAATCAAAGAGCTAATGTATGAACCTAAAAGTATGTGAAAAAAGGTTAAGTAAGGTAAAAACAGTTGATATTAGTAAAAACCAGGAGAAGTTCAAGAAAGCATTGCCAAGCTAAGAATTGGAAATTTCAATTAAATTAAATAAAATCAAAGAATTTATCTGCAAATTAATAATAATAATTTCATATTTTGGAAAGAAACAGTTTGGAATAAATCTTTTTAAACTCAGTACAGTATTATAAAAAAATGTTATATATATATATATATATATATATATATATATATATATATATATATATATATATATATATATATATATATATATATATATATATATATATATATATATATACACACTATAATCATAAAATTAAAATTAATGATAAAACATAATATTTATATATTTTATGATAAATAATTTTAATTTGTTTTTCTATTTCTATCTCAATGTTAGTGACTCTCCACATTATTTTGAAAACCTTCGATCACATACCTGAAAACATTGATTCATTGGTTCTAAATACCTTTCTTTTAAAATGGGGAGGGAGGGGGTGTCTATCTTTTTCTGCTTTTAACATTTACTCGTTCTGTGTTCTTGATGCCCAGAAGATTATATTTATGATATTTGTCATCCATCAATCACAAATTACAAATGATAATATCTTACAGAATTATAAAATTTAACTAAATAATTTGCACAATATATAAGCACTATTTCATAAATAAATTTTGTAGAAAAAGTATTTAATACTTTTATATTTTTAAGAATATTTTTCACCCATAATTTATTTAAAACAGGATAAAACATAATGACAGAATTATAAAAATTAACTATATACACAATATGTATGTTCCATATGATAAATAATGTAGAAGTAAATAAAACTGCCTCAGTGTTTCAGTTGTCGTTTATGTCTTGATAATTGGATAGAATATCTGAATTTTTTGCCACATGTCCTGCACTTAAATATTAACTCTCCTGTATGAACAGTAGTATGAATTTTTAACGAGGCTTTTGTAGTAAATTCCTTCCAGCAAATAAAACATTTGAAGGCCTTTGAACTAAAAGTTGAAGCTTGCATTGGTGATGGTGCAATATAATTTCCTCCATCATCATAAACTACAGAATTTGGGTATTCCCTCCTCCTTTGAAGTAAACCTATTAAACCAAAAGGATAAAAATGATAATAATCAGTATGAAATTGCAGTTTTTCCAACTTTGGAGCATTATATATATATATTAAATATTTATAAGATTTTCTTTGCAATTAAAATTTGCTTAAATCATGGAAACTTTTGTTAATCTCCAGCTTGTCTAACAGCAGTTTTAGACTTAAGCTTCTTTAACTGTGACTTCCTCAGCAAGATACACCAATGAACATACCAAAGATATGGTCATTCTATGTATGCAAAATTATTGTATATTTTTCTAGTAACTTTTTTTTTCTTACACTAATCCAGACTGAAAAGAATTAGATCTTCCACAAAAAGTAGGGCTTATTATATTAGCTAAAATAAGAGAACAAAAATAAGCATTCCATGAATAAGCTTTCCACACATAGATGGGAAAATGTGCATCTCCAGCATGTTCAACAGCATTTTGAACCAAAGTTTAGCTCTTGTTATGAGCCTCTCTGCAATGTCTACATCAGGTATGTCTCTTAGTAAGGAGCTTAACAGTAAGCATGACATTTAGATCTGAGACAGCTATTAAACATACTGGAGTTGCACATGCTATTTTTATACTTAGTAACACCTCATCTACGGTTTGCACATTTTTTCCCTCTTAAACTTAAGGCTTAAGTGCATCAGCTGACCACCCAGACATTCAATCTCTAATTGCATATTTTAATAGCAAATAGCAAAATACTTACATTTGAATTCTGTTACTTGCATCTAAAAGTATAACTTTAAAGGTGTAGTACATTTTTTATTTATTTATATATTTTTAGATTTCTAGCTTAAAAAATCTATTGCTTTCAAAAAATTATTTTAATTTCATAACATGAGATATCAATAGTTTAATGTCCTGTTAAAAAAGAACTATTTCAAAATTTTGAAAAAGAAGCATTTTGTTTAAAGATCAACTGTTTTGAGAAAAATCAGAATTAAAAACTATGAAATTGCTAATTTATTGCCAGGAAAATGTTAAAAGGAAAATTGCCCATAGTTGAACATAGAAACTGAATATCTGTGGGGTCAACTGAAGTACCAGTATCAGTTTCTTGGATCTGTTTTACCATTTAGCTCATGGAACAATTAAAAATGATTAAATAAGCAAACCAAATATGTTGTCAATGGGTCAATTAACTCCTTAATAACCAGCATAATAAATGCAAAATATTGTATTCTACAAATAATTTAAAACACAATTTCATAAAGAAATTGCATACTGAATGAACATTTTTATGTAATATGATAAACAATCAGGCAGTTTTAATGTTATTACAGCAAATTATTATTTTGTCAGTCTGGAACCAGCACCATAAACTGAAAAAGTATTTTGACCTCATTAAACTGCAAATTCTGATATTTCATGTCAAGCATTTTAAAATTATTTTATTTCGCAATTAAGTATCTTATTTCAGCATTTTGTTTTCTAATTTAATGACATTTTATAAGCTCTATATACAGTAAAGTATTTTTCAGTTGAATCTTTTCTTTTCTTTCTTTCCCCCCCCCCATGGGTATTTGAATGCTATCAGATATATAACTATTAAATCCTGCATAAATCTTAAATACAAGACATGGGAAATTTTTATTTGATATATAGCATTCATTCAATTAGACAAAAATAGATGCTTTCTGTGATTTCAGTAAGTAGCACTAATTTATATGTTCAAAAGGTAAAGACAGTTAACTGTTAAGTTGAACTGTTATAAAAGAAAAAAAAAGCATCAAATGAAAAAGAAATCAGAAGCTTCTATGCAACAAATTACTGAAATGAATACACATAACATAGATTAGCTTGTTTCATACTTTTACACAGACTGTCAAATTTATATATTTGACACTATTACCATTCTTATACTCTAAACACTTTAAAACACACACAAGCATAATTTTTTTAAAACCACATAAATTATACTGAATTTTTTTAATTTTTTTTTTAAATATAGATAATTAACACCAGAGTATATTATATTTCATGTGTGTTTAAGGCAATAGTAGATACTGTTCACATGAATATTTAAATAAATATAAAATTTTAAAAATTTTAATAAACAACTTTAAGATCATTTGTTACTTAAAAGATTTATCAAATTTAGAGATATAAGTGGTTTCTGTGAAATAGTAGGGATTTAGGTGAAATGTCTAAACCAGTTCTCCACAAATTCTATACATTTCACTCAGTGAATCAAAATTAGTATTTACTTTTTATTTATGATAAAAAAATTATTTGTTTTATTAAGTAATATTAGCTAAATACATAATTTAAAGTAGAATATAAACAGTTTCTTCTCTCTCTAAAATGAGAAAAATTTCTTATATTTTCAATGCATTTTAAGCAAAACAGAGAATTAAAATCACAATGTTTAACATTCATAAGCAGTAAATCATCTCCTATGATAGCAAAACATATGACGGTACATGTTGCCTTTCTGAGTAAATGTTTTTCCACATACAGCACATCTATGTGGACGTTCTCCAGTATGTCTAAGAACATGACGCTTTAAAGTTGTAGCAAATTTTGTCTGATATGGACAAAATGAACATACATGATAACTGCCTTTAATATTATTTTCAAAAGATAAATCAGATGGTATGCATGATGTTTGCATGCTCCCATGAAATACATCTGAAAAAGAATTCAGCATATTACTCCAAAAGTAAATTAAAAGGCATAAAAATAAAAAATCTAAACATATAATTAATAGTACATTACTAATTACACAATAAAATGAATTTAAAAATAAGTTCTAAAATGCATTTATATTTTGAAAATAGAAATTTAATAAATTTCCAGGTGTATGCATAAATATTAATAAGTATTAAAAACACATGAACATGGTCATTTAAATTCTAAGCAAACTCTCTTAATCAATCATGTATATAAACTTTTCTCTTGTATTTTAGCTTTATATATCAGTATTTTTAATAACAATTTTTATATAATGAAAAAAAAAATTTAGGTAATCAGTGTAGAATTTTTTTTTCTTTTCTTTTTGCATATTATAATGAATGAGACATTTTAATTTTGTCTTTTGAATTAAAATTATATCATACAAAATACTTTTATCTTGTTGATTACTATCATAATTCAATCAGAAATTTTAGTATCTATTTGATATGGACAAAATATCTGTGATATTTTTGATCAAATTTACTTTACTTAATATTTTGTCTCAATCCCACATATATTTCTTCAAACTACTATTAGTTTTATGTGACAAATTAAAAACATTTTAAAAGATTTGCTAGCTTATTAATATATTTGTTTCTATTCAGACTCCGACCCATGTGGTGCCATTATAAACAGGAGCCACATTCCTCTGGCCCACTGCCATCTATGAACCTAGTCTGGAGTTGTTCTGTCCAGAGGACATAATAAACTTTTGTTTCCTCTTTTCTTTTTTGTTGAACACAAAAAGTGTTTGTACTTGTTGATTAAGTAATTTCATTCTGGAGTGGTCAACTCGGAAAGCTGTAGTTGAGGTTTACGTTGTTACTGGTCAGGATTGTCTTTTTCTCAACATATTCATTGTATCAACATTGTTGCTGACTCAATTTGCAATCTCTGTGAACTCCAGGAAGTGTGAGATTAGCACAGCTTTTTCAATGTCAACCACCTTTTTTTTCTTTTTTTTTTTTTGTGGGAACAGTACTGAGAGGCAAGGAATTGAATGGATTAATAGATGTTGATGTTATCAATTTTTACCTCTCTTGAAGGAGAATTTTTTCTATAGAAATTGAAAGAAAATTCAAATTGCAACATAGAAATGAAAGTATATGACCTTAATCATATATTTTCAAACTGTTTCATAAAAGTTTTTAAAAATATAAAATATTTCTATGAATTATGAAACTTTTTAGTTTGAAAGATCTTAACTCTTACACTCACATTCAGTACCTATAATTTTGTTTTCTTGCATATGATAGAAAAGTTTATACAAGTGATGTCAAATAGATACATCATTTAAAGGTGACAAAAAAATTTTTAACAGAGGAAAATAGATATATTTTTTATTGCACTGAACTCTTAAGATAAACATATTTAAACATATTGGCGATATAGATATATTTTCATGAAGAAAAAACAGATAAAAAATTTTCCTCACATTAAAACATTTGAAAATTTGGGAATTGTATGCCTAACATCTGAATACATGATTTCTCTGAAGAGAAAAAGACACAATAGATTCTAAAACATCCCTCGAAACATACTTTCAATAAGTTTCAAGGGAAAAAAAAATCAATACACATAAATTTAATATGTTTATACACATTAAATTTATATGTAAGAAACATACTCCTACAATAAAAATGTAAATTGAAATTTTTAAATAAATTTAAATATATTGCTTAAAATATAAGTTATAAAATATAAGACTTTTCATCCCTCAAAAAAACTATTTATACAATACATTATATGGAAACAGCAAAACACCTACAATATGCCAGTCAAGACACATAGCAATATAGAGTGCTACAGATAAGATAATTATATATCAAGAGATTAGATTCCTAAATAGATTTTTGATAGTATATATAATAGTTGCAAATTATTGTTTTACTCATACTTATGTATAAAACAATATTTTCAACTATTGTATGTAAACAATAACAAAATAGTCAAATAGTGATAAGGAGCAATATTAGAAATTTTACTTATCAGAAATTCTCGTATAAGAAGCTTTGGTAACCTCTATCTATGTCTCAAACAAAATAAATTTTATCATGATGTATAAAAAAAACAGATGTGCTCATACACATTAAATTTATGTGTAATGAACATATTCCTGCAGTAAAAATATAGAAGTCAAAATTTAAAAGATAAATAATCTTTTAAATATTGCTTAAAAATGAAATTTATTCAACGTTTCATACTTAAATATCAAATAACTCCCATATAAAATTTGGCACAATATTAAATACCTGAAAATTTAATTATTTAAATTTGTATTTACATGGTACTTTTTCCCTTATCAAAATTCATAATTTAAGTAACAAAATTTCATAAAAAAAGTTAACATTGTTTCTCCCTAAGTAGGAAATTTATAAAACTAGAGATACATAGCTGAATGAAACTCGTAATTTTATGAAAAGGTCATTTCTTGGCATAGTAATAGTTTTTAATTGCGAATTACTTTAAGAGTGAAACTAGCCCTACATAATTAAAATTGATTTTTAAAAATAAATTTTAATTCCTTTTCAGCCAAACAGATGCTAGTACTAAAACTCCCAATTAAAATAGAATCAGTTATAAAAATAAGTCTGAACAAGTTTTTAACATATCAAAAGGGAGAAGGGCACATGTAGAGTTTGAACAAATGGTACCCTCCTGAAAATATCCAGGAGAAATCTACATAAATAACACTTTATAGACAATATATAAATATAAAAATTTTAATCAAAATAGAGTGAGCAAGTAATAAAAATAACTTGTAAATTACTCAAAATGTAAATAAAAAATGTTTCTAAAAAAAAATATATGAATATAAGGTAACAAAATAAAATAAAAAAACAATAATAGGAATTTTTGAAACATTATTTCGTGAAGAACCTGAAATAATTCACACTCTGAAAGGTTTTAGTATTTTATTCATAATATACAATGGGTAATCACAGAAAAAAATAGAATAAAATTATTAGTTAAAATATAATTTATCATATGCTTTCATTACCAAGATTGTTTATCACAAAGAAAAATATAGCATTTCTTTAAATTGTAAACTAACAATACTTTTAAAATATCACATGGATAGAATTGTTTAATAAGAAAAAATACAATAAAATTTTATGGATCATTTCAATTCATGTATACAGAACAAGATATGGAATTGAAATTTCATTATCTCAATTTGTAGTGGAACAATCAGGATCAGTATCAGGAGTCATATAATTAATGAAGCCAGAGAGAAACCAAATTATATAAATCATATTTATAACTACACCACTCACTTTTTTTTCTTCATGTATGTCAAAAGAAACTATAAATTTTAACCTTCATATCCTAACTTGGTACACAACTTTCTGGCTAATTATATTTAAAGTAAGTAACAAATTAATAGTGGTATTAGATTAACTTTCACAACTACAGAAGAAATTAAGTACATAACAATGAAAAAAAATTTCCGCAACTACATATTTTGTCAGTTTTTATCCCCATGGTTTTTTTACATTTTCAATCTGACTAAAATGATATAACATAAACATCAGTCATTATTTAATTCCTAAAATCCCAATTCAGTGAAACCCAGTTAAGCTTTTATATATATATATATATATATATACAAGTTTTATGATATAAAATTTGAGGGTAAATTTAAAAAGCGAGCCAGTGACAACTGTAAATTCTATCATACAGAGAGTGATCATCTGGAATAGTTTAATTCTTATGTACTCTACAAAATTGTTCAGATCAATACAATATGTTAATACAAAGTGAATGACAAATTATGTATGATTTTACTGTTTCATTGAAAGCATTGAAATAATTTCAGATACACATACTACAATACTAATTCACAATTGCATATTATCTTTTTTTTAGATCAGGTTTTTCGAAGATCAACTCGAAACCCGTTTCTCTCGTCGTTAATAATTCTGCAATTTTGATCTCCTAATTCCTTTGGGATGATACAAACAAATCCTAGGTCCTCGCGCTGCTTAGAAACTTAATTAAAAATTATAAAAAATTATTGTGCGTCAAACGACAGATAATATTCGGTAATTAAATTTACTAATTAACTAACCACTTCGAATCAGAAAAAAAAAAAAAAAACTATCAGATTTCACCGAAATTTAGTCATACATTTCTTACGGTACATCGAAGAAAATTAACATTGATAAGTGTCATCTTTTAAGTTTAAATAAATTTAATTATCTTCATATTAAGAAACTTATTTTTCTCTAAAGTCCTTGTCACATTTTGAATTATCAGCATTTTTATTTTTTCAAGGCATTATGCACAGAATAGTCAGCTCACTTATACCCTATGTTGTAATGCAAAATTAAAATTAATTTCATTCTAGAGGAATTTAATTTTTCATTAATATACCGGCCTCCGGCAGTTTACTGTTGCCAGGATCGATGCTGCTCGTTCGGCGGTGTGCAACACAGAGGAAGGAAAAATCATGGAGTCAATTCAGATCGCGTATTAGAGAAATGTCATTTCTTCCTTAAAAAGAAATAGTATTTTTCCTTAAGATGATAAAAAGTCTTAGATCCCAAATTTAATAGGTAGAAAAGGTTTCGCCAATTACCTTTTTGAATGAGAACTAAACCTGTAAGAGTAGCTGTTTATTTCTAATATTTCCCTTGAAATGATGTATAATCCAAATGATTTTTTTAGTCTGAAAGTTAGATAAAATCATAAAATATGATCTAAACACATGAATGATAGAAATCTGTTTGTGTACTTGTAAAATATTCAACAGTTGGCAGTGCCCGTAAAGATAGCACTCATCTAGGCTGTGCCTCTCTGTCATGAAAGTTCGGTAAAAGTGCTATTGTGGCAACACCCTAAAAATGTATCTTCCCAGCCAATCAACAATCAACAATTCTGTCTCTTACCGTGTGTAGTCACTCATGGTTTCTTCATACGTTATTTAAGAAGTCGCGAGGAAAACGTGGTTGATGTCCCAGAATCAAAACATTTTGTCTGAGATTGTAATTATCCTACATTTCGAGCTAACCTTTACTTTAATACTTATTTTACTGCATCATTAATAACCCTGTTTATTTAATTACCGTTTTTCCTGTGTAATCTCTATTAATGTGTAGAATTTATAATTATGTCGGTGAAACAATATGCCGACTTTTTGCTGTTCACTTAAATTTGATTGCTTGAGTAATCATCGAAAGCTATATCAGAATTTTGGCATCTTTTTCAGGTAAAAACATTAGAAAATGCCTCTCTCTTGTCGATTTTATGCTCAGAAATATCCGGAAGTGGAGGATGTGGTGATGGTGAAAGTACGATCTATCGCAGAAATGGGTGCTTATGTGTCTCTTTTGGAATATAATAACATTGAAGGCATGATTCTATTGTCAGAACTTTCCAGAAGACGTATCCGATCCATAAATAAACTCATACGGGTCGGACGTGATGAATGTGTTGTAGTTATTCGAGTGGATAAAGAAAAGGGTAAAATGTTTTTTATTACTAATATAATTAGCATCTATAGGGTGAAGTGGTGTAACTGAAAACGCAGGCGTAAAACCCTAAAAAGTATAAATTTTTGAAAGAAATTTCAAGTGTACTTTGTAGGAAAATTCTTGCTCTGCTGTTATGTTTAGTTTTTATTTACAGAAAAAAAATTGTAAAAGGGAAAATGTTTATACTTACCTAACCCTTGGATTTTAACTAAGGTACCTAAGTTCGAGTACTAGCAAAAAAAAAAAAAATAGTCCTAATAAATTAACCGTAACACATAGTTATTTTGAAAATTCCCACTTATTCATTAATAAATGAAGAATACAGATAAAATATGATAAAACCATTGTTTTGCAATATTACTTCAGTACTGCAGAGTTTTCACTTGCCCCATAAAAATGTTATGTCATGGCAAGTGAGAACAAAAAGGTTGGGGCATTCAAGTAGGATAGATGTAAATAAATAGTAAATTGAACTAATAGGCTAGAGAAAGAGAAGTTTTGTTATGAACTTTTAACATACATTTGTTACTCTAAAACAAGTATATACAAATATACTTATTTTGTTAATATTTGGAGGTTGCTGACACTGCCAATTTGAACAACAAATACCTCCACAAAGAAAGAATGAAAAAATAAATAGCCATTTGTTCAGCATGAAATATCTATTCTTTCACTTGCCCCACTTATTTTGCCATAAACATCTATGATTTATTGGGACCTGTGTACTCACTTGCCCTAAGTGCGAGGAAGTGAGCACACAAAATGGAAAAACTATATTTACAGCAAAAAAAGTTGCAAATAGATTTTATAAAACTATACATGTAGAACTTAACCCAAAGTATGTATGCAAATTTTCATAGAAATACAACAGCTTTTTAAATCTTATTTTGATTCAAAATGGAACTAAATGATTTTGTGTTCTCACTTACCCCACTTCACCCTAGTAGATTTTTTTTTTTTTCCTCATCATTTAATGTGCTGTGTAAAGAAAACACCACTAGCTATTTATAGTGAGCAATGGTTAACAACAATGCTGTTGGACCTACTTTAGTCAGTATATCTGAAAAGAATGTAATTGCTTTCTTCATGGGCGGCACCATACAAGGGGGCCCAGATGCAAGAAATATTTTTGAGAATCCACCAAATAATTTCTCAACGGTAAAAAAGTAATTTTTTATCGTAGGAAAGAAAAGATAATAGAGCTAATGAAATTATAAAGTAAACATTTAACATGTTTAAATATTGACTTTGTTAGTGCCTGCCATCAATAATGTAAGAAAAAATATGTTTTTTGTAATACTTAACATGGAAGTGAGTTAAATTGATCTGCTTACATTGCAGATCAATGGTAATTTTCTAGGACCCTTGTACATCCTAAGACACGGGCTCATTCTACGTGTTGCACCCTTACTGTGGTTGGCTCTGGATAGCTAGTCATGAAATATATGCCAAATTTATTTTCAGTCTTGAACTTTGTTCAGTTTTATGTAGTCTATGCTCGTAATAATCTAGTGTGTATTTATGTATATAGCTGAATACCTGTGCTTTACTACGGAGTACATTTTAGGATAATTACAATGAAAAAATAATGAAATTGCTTTTTTAGAGGATTTTCTTTTAAACAATATTTTTTTGTTTTTTCATTGGACGGAACTAATATTACCAGGCTTGTCTGCAAACTTATACGTGAGCAAGCTGTATAAAACTGACTGGGGGTGAAACAATTTTCTCTGAAATCTATGCCAGCATATTTTAAAGTTTAGCCTTGATACTTATTTATTGTCATGGCGAAGCATGCTTTGAGGGGAAATTGCAGTTTTATATATAGGTTTAATTTAATATCCATAAAACATACTAATTTGAATTAAATTCTTAAAAAACTTACCTCTCAATTAGTCTAGTGGTTAAATTTTATCTTGTACTGTATTTTAATGTTTTTTGTCTATTTCATTATTATGCACGTGATGTAAAATTAATTTAAAGTATCCCAAAAAGAAAAGAAATTTCATGATCAGCATTTAATAAATTAAATTCTAAAAATTATTCTTTAAAAATTCACCAAAAATCAGAAAATGGAGGTAAAGATTTGAAAAACATTTCATTTTAAAGGATTTTTTTATGATCTTTCTTGTGATATAAGTTTTATAACCCTCAAATTATTATTTTAAATGCAAACATAAAAGAAAATGTTACTAAAACAACTTAAAAATTTAATTTAAAAAACTCTAAGAAGAATTTTTCAAAAATCTTTCTCAGTGCACCTCTACACTATAGGAAGAATTGCCATGCTAAATTTCAGCCCTTTAGATCCAGCGGTTTGGTCTGTGCATTATCTGTCAGTCATAGAACTCTTATTTATTTATTTATATATATATATATATATATATATATATATATACATACATATACATACAGTGGAACCTTGTGTAACGAACATAATTCGTTCTAAAATCTTACTCGTTAAGCGAAATAATTTTTCCCATATAAATTAATGTAAAATACGATAATGCGTTCCATGCCAAAAATTACTCAAAATTTTTTACATGTAACATTTATTATTTAAAGAAAATTACTTATACATAAATTGTTAAGGAGCAAAATCATTCATATGTAGTTTATTATTTAGGATGTTATGACACATATCTAATTTTTTTACTAGAAAACCATCTAGCGACATTTGTTTTTCTCGGCGCTTCAAAATTTGGTGAAAATGTATCACCACATTATCATTGAATAAATTTATAGCATGCATAGCCACCATCTTATTAGGGTGATGCTTTTCAACGTAAGATGCAACATTTTCCCATACTTTTATCATATCTTTTATTGCGACAGAAGATTGTTGCTTAGCAATTCTTTGGTCAGCTCTTGATTGTGCTCTTCCACAAGCTCATCAATATCATTGTTATCCACCTCCAGTCCCATGATATTGGCTTCTTGGACCATCCATGACTACCCTTAAATACTTTTTTTCCAGCCGTTGATGATCCTGGCATGTTCTTAATGAGGTCTGCGAAAATAACTTTCCCTTTCTGACAAATTATGTTTTCATTAATAGAATCGGCTTGTAATTTGCTTTTCGTTTATCCATATGAGAAGCAACTTTTCAATATCGTCAAGAATATATAACTGTTGCATGAATATTCTTGTCACTCCCTTTGAAGCATCTATCTCCTTACCTTAATCTTGTCCTTGTTCTTAGTGCAAACAGTTGATATAGACTGATTGTATATGCGTGCTAGATCAGCCATGCTCACATCTCGTTCTTGCATTTCCACTATTTCATGTTTCATTTAAACGTTTATTTTTTTCTCTTATAGCTGCCTTCTTGTGGTTTATTCATCGGGAACATTTTTGCAAGGGTTATTTAACTTTACACAAAAAATTTCAAATAATGTCTAATCACAAGTTTGGGAAATTTGTAATCACAAACGGCACTAACATGGTAGTGCAACTAACCCTAAACACAGACTGAAGAGGGGACTTCTTTCCATGTCGCTCGTTAAGGGAGCCATTTTTTTTTTACAATCTATTTTGCTCGTTATGAGAGATGCTCGTTAAGTGAGGTTCCATTGTATGTATATATTTATTTATATGTATATATTTATATATATATGTATATATAAATGTATGTATGTTCCTACTTATCTCTGGAACACCTGCAGCAATTTCAACTAAACTTGATACACATATGACTTACAATCTGGGAAAAAAATTTGTGGCGGTAAAACACTCCTAGCATCCCTAGGGGTGGGGATGGGAAGGGAGTGACATGTAAAAATAATCGAAAACAACTGATATTAGCATCAAATCCATGGTTTTTAGGGTTGCTGAGATACACTCCCGATGCTGTTTAAGTGCAAGTTTAGCCCCTATCGGCATGGGCGGGAGAAACAAAATAACTGAAAGTAGTGTTGAATCAATAATCTGGTTACAGGTGAAACAAAATAACTGAAAGTAGTTTTGAATCAATAATCTGGTTAATTTGTATTCAAACATATTTTAGAACAGGCATGGAATCTAAAATTCATTTAGTCACAGACCTAAATTGCTCATTATGTATTCTCACAGTTGTAGAGTTTTAGCTGACCTTTTTTCTACAATTTCTTATCTTCTCTAAATAATTGATTTAGAATTTAATATTTTGGAGATAAGTTTGAAATTTATCTGAAGGTTTTAAAAAAGGGGTATAGCTTTAACAAATCACATCTTAAATTTTTTATTATGCATGCTTTTTTCTTTAACTCTTACGTTGGCTCATTGGTATGGAAGACCACTGTTGCACCTTTTGTGAAGGGTGGGGTGGAGTTTGTGACATAATCAGTCAGATCCCGACCTGTAAATACAACACATCAGAGATTTTCACCTGCTTGTAGCTTGTTGGTATGTTTAATCATTGTAAAACATAGTTGGTCTTTTGGTCATTTATTGAACTGTTTTAATTGTTTGCCAGTCTGTATGACCGATAAGCCTTGACTGTACTAATTGTCTGTCAGTCTGCATGCATTTTAGTTCTGAGGTCTATGTTTTATTGTTGTAGCTAATATGGCTGGAAGAATTCCTCCTGTTTCACAATGAACCAGACATCCTATCTCTCTCGTACTATTACAGATTGAGGAATCAGATTCTGAAATTCATTCAGACGACTCTTACATTCAAAACAATTGTACTATTCTTCCTCAAATCTCTGATAATGAGAAAAATAGTGATGAGGAAGAACAGTAAGATTTGGAGGATGGAGTTCTTTTACAAGATTACGAGCAGATTGTCACTATTTCTGAACAGCAACGACAAATCACAGCTCTTATCTTTGAACAGCCTTCATCGACCAGTTATGGGAACGTTTATATTATATCAGACAAGGAGAGTAGTGGAGGAGATGTTCTACGGAAACTAAAGGGTCACAAACCACAAAATCTCGCCATAGCAAATGATGATAGTTCTGAGTATTCAGAGAGTGGTGACAGATCAACATCTTGTGAAAGTACTCAGTATCGAGGGGAAAAGAATTGTTTTACTTGGTGTTCAAAGCCCTTGTGTCCTATTGCCCAGTCAGCACCTTGTAATGTGATAAAAGTGAGAGTAAACAAGTTAGAGGGTCCAGTGCTGGCCTTGGGGCACGACCCTTCTCCAGAGCATGTTTGGCATTTACTATTTACTGACTAGATGATTCAAAAAATCGTCATTCATACCAATAGCTAAATAACAAAAATGTGCTCAAACATAGAAAATCCTTCAGATCATTATTACAAGGACATTATGTTAGAAGAAATAAATGCACTCATTGGAATAATGATTCTTTGTGCAATTTTTAAATCATCTCAAAAATCAATGACCTCGTTATTCTCCACTACAACCACTGGATAACCAATTTTTCGTAGTATAATGACATTGCAACAATGTTCCATACTAATGAGGGCCTTGCATTTTGATGATTCTTCTACCAGAGAAAATAGATTTGAAACCGACCGAGCTGCATGTATCTCAGAAATTTTCAATGAATTCAGTTTGAATAGCCAAAAGGTTTATAGTCCTGGGGCTCATGTGACTATTGACGAGACACTCATATCTTTCAGGGGCAACGTGGGTTTTCATTTATACAATCCTAAGAAGCCAGCCAAATATGGCATAAAATTGATGGGTCTTGCCGATGCACACAATGCTTACTTATATAATGCTTACATCTACACTGGGAGAGTAAAAGACGGGGCCTCCCATTCTGATAGAGAAAAAAAACTTTTAATTCCTACCCAGACTGTCCTTAATCTTGATGCATTTGCGGCACAAACAGAAATGTCACTTGTGACAACTGGTTTGTGTCATTGGAATTGGCTACGGAACTGTTGAACCACAAATTTACATTAGTGAGAACAATAATAAGCCACAAATTCCTGAAGAGATCATGCCTAATAGAGAAAGACCCATTTTATCGAGTCTGTGGATTTTCAGAAAATTATATATACTTTTCTCATTTGTGCCGCCCTCCCCCCCCCCCCCCCCAAAAAAAGGGGGGGGTTACCTTTTATCACTCTGCATTCACCAATGCTACCATTAATAAGCCAAAAATTATATCATTTTATAATTCTACGAAATCTGTCTTTGATACACTAAATCAAAAGTGTAGTGTTTATTCTTCCAACCAAAAAGCAAGGAGGTGGCCTTGAGCAGTAATGCACACACATACACTAATTATTCAGGCATCCTTAAGAACTGGACAGATATACTTTCATGAAAAGGGTGGTCCTGTCATTGTGTCATGATTACGTTCAGAGTAAATTGGTGATTCCCAGTTTACCTGAAGATTTACGTAAATTGATTTTGGAATCAGCAGGCAAGTCAACTCAAATATGAGTAAGACTGAGCCAAGCCAAATCAAGATAATTAAGATCTAGATAATTTTAGGTCCAATTAAGATCTAGATATTTGACAAAAACTAATTGAATGGTAACTTTGTGTTTCTCATTGTGTTGTGCTTAGAAAATATTTTAAATAAATCATTTAAATCTGGTTCATAAAAAGTTATTTTTAAATATTGTTTTTGAGTTATCTTTAAGTGTGATTTATGATTCTTAAGATGGCTTAAGTAAAATAAGATGTCAGATCAAAACCTCTTTTCATTCAATGGTAGTACCTTCTCCCTCCTCACAAGAAAATGTAATTTTCACATTCCTACCCCAAAAAAATTTACTTTTGATTACTTCAAGAAGGATCCCCCCCTCCCCAGAAAGTTATCCTGTTAATTACGAAACTTTTTATCAAAATACCCCCTCCTAGCTTTCTTTTATTCCTTGTTTATGGTATAATCCTATAAACAGGGAATAAAGTTCCTTGTATTGTACCATCATTTAATTTTTTTTTTTTTTAAAGTGTAGAATTGTTATCTTGTCTAATCTAAGCAAACTATAGTATAGGTCAGGGATCGGCACCGCGATGCCAGTGAAACAATTTTAGGGTGTCCACCATTCAAATTTTGAAATTTTTTAGGTATTGGAACAACAAACGCTCGTACTTGTAATGATTAATTGTAGAAAAAAAATTAAAAATCACCCCCCCCCCCTTTTCTCCTCTTCACCCAGTGGTGCTTGCCGAACTCCCGCATTTCTGAAATATGCCCTCCTAGTTAAAACTGTTGTGGACCCCTGGTATAGGTGATTTGTGTGTGTATGTATATATATATATATATATATATATATATATGTGTGTGTGTGTGTATAGAGGAATATGTGAATAGTGTATTTCTGTTTGGATTTTAATTAATAATTGTAGGTAATGATTGGTAAACATCTTTTATCATTTCTCTGTGATTGATATAAAGCATACACACAAATATATATGAGTATGGTTGAGTATATTCATTGTTTCTTCAATTTTAGGCTATATTGATTTATCAAAAAGAAGAGTATCACCTGAAGATATCGAAAAATGTGAAGAAAAATTTGCCAAAGCTAGAGCCGTATGTAATCATTTGGTTGCTTAATTAAACTGTGCACTAATGTTTGGTTATTTTTTTTCTATATTGAAAAAAAAATTTCCTTTTTAAAAGAGCATTGTTATAAATATGTTATTCTTATGAATGCCAAACATTCTATAAAATTGTAATCTGAAAGAGATTTTTAAGTTGATAACTTTAAGCCTTATGAAGTAACAAAATGGGCACTGGTCCTTGGGTTTTTTTTTTAACTTTAATATTATGGCTGCATTAATATTATTTATTATAATGTAGATTTCTTTTTATTTTTTTTCTCAAAGGTTAATAGTATTCTCAGACATGTGGCTGAAATTTTAAAGTATGAATCGGATGATGACTTGGAAGAATTGTATAAAAAAACTGCTTGGTATTTTGATGAAAAATGTAAAAAACAAGCTAGTTCATATGATATATTCAAGCATGCAGTTAAGTAAGTCATAACTCTCTTCCTAAACATTTAAAAATTATTATTAATATATCGTATATTAACCCCTTGACAAGCATACTTAAATTAATTTGAGCAATGGATACTAGCAAAAATGTGCACACTCAAGTTGACTTTGAGAGAGTTTTGAGTATTATCCTCTTTTTTTTTAACAAATTGTTTTCCTGTTGCATGAGTTAAAAATATTTTTTACATATTTAGTTCTTATAATATTTTCATTTTAATCATACACTTTTGGTTTAGCATTGTTCTCTGATGTAGTTTTTTTTTTTATAAAATAAGGCTAAACTAATGAGCCCTATATATAAAAATTTACAGTTCGTTTATATTTTGCTAGCATTATTGCCCGGTGTTGCCCAGGTAGATATATAGATATAAAATTTTTCATGCATTCCATCAAAAAAATACTGGGGTGCACCCACCCCTCTTATTTTTCCATTACTTTTTCCATTATGACGTCAAAATGACGGGTTACCTACTAGTATATATATAGATTATTATCTAATGCTTAGATGTACAATAAGAATAGTTTTGTAATTTGCTAGTATGAATTTAAATTCTTATTAATATTTCCTTCACCATTTGTTTTCTGTGCTGTTTTTACATATTTATATATGAGCCATTTCCAAGCAAAATTTGTTAACTCCACTTTTTTAATATTTTAAAATTTTAGTGTCAAAGCACTTTATTGACTCCTAACTTTTTATATTCTTAATGAATTTCCCTAATAATAAGGATTAACATCACTGATGACAAAACTTTTTTGACCATCGAATAATAAATAATTTATTTCAGAAGCTAATCTAATTAACTCCATACTCTAATGTAAATCGTTTCAATAATGCAATTCACACACAGAAGCAAGTACTTCATGTTAAATTGTTTAGTGTTTGTTGTTTCATCACAAAAAGTAACAAATTTGTCAGCACAGTCTAGCTGCCACAGAAATAAATACTTGTGAATTATTAAACAATTATTTCAATTTTCTTTTTGTGTATTAAAAAAGGGATTTGAAGACTGAATTTGATATTATTTCTTTTTTTCCACTTGCTAAATTTACTAACTCCCTTAGTCAAACAAATTTGTATTAATAATAAATGTTCCAAGGATATTCTATCTAATACCTTTTATATGTCATTAGATAAAATCTATATCTACTGTAATACCTTCTACAATGTTTAATTGAATTTATATTTTAAAAGGAATTTTAAAAACAATGTATATTATTTTATCACTTTTGTCTTCTTTTTGTTTTATGGAGTTAATTGATTTGGAAAGTGAGCAAGCAGCTCATATCTCTCTGTTTGTATGTGTATATCTGGGAAAAGAAATTAGTGATGTTATAAATCTTCATTTCACCAGTTTTCTTAAGCTGGTTATCCTTTATTTGTTAATTTCCAGTTTCAACATTTTATAAACAGTTCTTGAGATGTGGGTGTTAGGACATATCTGAGGCTTTTCATCATTTTCTAGACATTCAACAAAAATGTGACCCACTAATCAAAAAAAAATTCTGTATAAATGTTAAATTTTCCTTGTAGAAGATTATCTTTATAAAAACTTTTTTGAAAACCTCCCACTATATATATAATTTTTTTTAAATTTGAACAGGAATTTTATTTTACTTCATCACATATGCTTGCTGCAGTAGTTCAAATGAACCTCTCCAGAAGCCCTAAATTTGATAGGAAAACGAAAGAAAATTATTTTCTTTGTTAATTCTCATTTCTTTACCTGGGAACAATCTATGTAAATCAGTGAACTATTTGTGATAAAAGTTAAGGTTTTAATGCAGTTCAGAATTGCCATTTAGTATATTTTATTTCAATATTAAACAAATACAAGTAAATCATTCAATAAAAACCTCTTTTTTTTTTTAATATAGTGATCCATCAATATTAGATGAGTGTGGTTTAGATGATCAAACTAAGGAGACTTTATTATCAAATATCAGACGAAGATTGACGCCTCAAGCTGTCAGAATCCGAGCAGGTATTGTAATAATATAAGGCAATGCAATATTTGTTCGCTTATTAATCTAAATATGTATTTGTTGAAAGACTTCCCTCTTTCTTTTAGATATTGAAGTTGCTTGTTATGATTATGAAGGCATTGATGCTGTTAAAAATGCATTAAGAGCTGGTATAAATTGTTCTACGGAAGATATGCCTATTAAGGTAATATTGTGCTTTATGATAATTAGTTTCTCACTCTCTCTCTCAAATGACTAATAGTAAGCATTAACATCAAGTTACATTTTAAAATGTGTATTACCTGTTTTAAATACAGTGGAATCTCGATCTATTGTTTTCAAGGGGACCAACTGAACTTACCGGTGGATGCGGGAACATACAAAAAAGTATTAACATACCTTAAAGTTTGATATCCCTAAAATATATTTACTCACATACATAAATGCATACATACCCGTAGTGTAACTGAAGATAAAATTACAAAGTTGTACTGAAATCCAAAATAATAATAAGAAATACACGTAGATACACAGAAATTTTGATTCAAATAAAAGTACTTAATCATCGTTTGTATTTTGGCGGTTTTCTCTCCACAAGTAAACAATATTTTTTTTGTGTTGCAAATTGCATTCTTTTCGGTATCGGTTATTGTGTGAGAGTATAAAGAAGCAGCAGCCGTGAATCATTTGTAACTAGAATCATTCCATTGCATTGGATGGGGTCTGACATAAGACCACCAGGAAGTTCTGCTTCCGGGTAAAACACTCATCGGCCAGTGTAGACTTGCAGTAATCAGAAACTTCTCACATACTAGACTAAACACCAGGGCGCCTCCATCCCAAGGCCAACAAAAAAGCTGACTGTGAGCTATTGCTGATAAGAACAGAAATGTTGAATAGTCTGTGAATTTGGAATGAGTTGCCGAAAATAGGGTACTCCAGGGGCTAAAGAATTAAGGACCACCGGAACAAATAATGGGAGTTGTACAATAAAGCGAAACCAGGCTAAACAAGAGAAAACAAATACGAGACCCTGTTTCTCAAATGTTCTGCTCATTGTTTAATTAGAGCGTCATTCTAGCTCAATCCAAACATTTACATTTCAGGTACATTACATTTCATTTCAGTTATTATGAAAAAACGATCGATCCGATAAGTTAATGTAAAGCTGCAATATTCTGAACGAATATTGCGGGGAAATGGTGGATCAAGGAATGATCCATGCGGTCTTTTTTGCTTGTTTTCTATGGAATTTATTCGGGACTGGGTGAAATAAACGATACATGTGGGAAAACAATCGATCGAGATTCCATTGTATATGTTTGAAGAAGTATCTCATATTGGAGCTTTAATTGTCATTTCTCTCTTTTATTAAATTAATTAAGCATTAAATTTTGTTTCTAATGTTTTTGGTATGTGTTTTATATGGTGTTTAGGCTTTTTTTAATGTGTGATATATTTTATGTAGCATGTTTTATTATTGAAATATTGTTTGTATTTTTTAATAATTTTAAAAGTTATTTGTTCTGTATCTTTATTATTATTATTATTATTATTATTGGCTTAAACATCTCCCTTCAATATTGTTAAGGAAGTTATCTGATGTATTTAATCTCAAAATCAACTGAATTTTCAATTTAAAAAAAGCATAGTCTTTGTCTGTATTTTTAAATTTCCTGCATCTGTATAATTAATAAAGAACTTTATTCTTATCATCAGCAAATGTAACAGTGTGTAACTAAATTCATTAGTTTTTGATAGCTTAATTCTTCCTACTTTTGGTTTTCGTACACTGTATAAAAGTGCACTTTATGTATTTTAATTTGCTTTTCCTCTTCAATTCTTGTAACAATTTATTCTTGATATAGATTAACTTAATAGCTCCACCCTTATATGTGTGTACAACTACTACCATGGAGAAAACTGATGGTTTAAAAGCTCTTCAAAATGCATTGAACAAAATTGAAGCTACCATTCGAGAATCAGATGGTGTATTTAATATTGTCACTGCTGTAAGTACAGTTTTATAAGTGCTTTTTTTAATGAAACAAAAATTACTTTATAGTAATTTATGTTAAAAATGGTTTTTTATATTAGAAGCATATTTACAGGTAGTCAACTAAACAAGGGGAAATGTGTAGCATAACTCTACATAGGACCTGCTGTTGGGAAATATGGGTGTATGGCCAAATTTCACTTTTAATTTTAACTTGAATTTTCATGTGAGTAATATACATTGCCTAAAGGATGATTAGTGACACATGATATATTCTTAAGATCATAGCATTAAAAAGGTTTCAAGATGCCATAGATATACTAGAGGAGGATCTCTGCCATGGGAAATATACACGGTGTCCCAAAAGTCCCCGTACAACTTTAAAAATTTATTACAGAAAAAATAATAGGCCTACAGCAAAAATAATTACAACAGTACATAGAGTAACTTAAAATGTTTTTTTCTGTTCATAGATGGCACTGCATGCACATGTAGATTGTACAGGCGTTACACACAGATGATTATGCAAAACACTTCGAATTTGCAGTTGAAATGGTGCATCGCCAGGAAACCGATAAACTGTTCCTTAATCGGATTTTGTTTTCTGACGAATCGACATTTCATGTTTCCGGACAGGTATAAACATAACGTTCGAATTTGGGGCTCAGAACAGCTACATGACGTACGGGAAATGGAACGGAGCAGTGAAAAAGTGAATGTGTTGTGCAGACTGCTTCACAATCGTGTCTTTGGACCCTTTTTTTCTCCAAAAACACAGTCACTTCGAGTAGCTACTTAGATATGCTGGAGATTTATGCATTTCCACAACTGCAAGAACTTAACCGAATATCAGATTCCAGCAGGACGGTGCCCCTCCTCACTGGCGATTGATAATTCGTGAGTAGCTGAATAATTCATTCCCGCTGCGTTGGATTGGCAGGGATGGCCCCATAGCTTAGCCTTCCCGGTCTCCTGACATCACTCCACTGGGCTTTTTCGTTTGGGGTTATGTAAAAGATGCTGTGTACCGAACGAAAGTGAACAGTCTCATGGAATTGAAACAAAAGATCCAAACAGCTGTAACTACTGTTGATGTTAGAATGCTCAATTGTTAGTGGATGGAATTGGAATATCCACCTGATATTCTTCATGTTACGAAAGGATCTCATGTAGGATTATAATAAGGTAGTAGAAAAAACTTTTTACTTTACTCTATGTACTGTTGTAATTATTTTTGCTGTTGGCCTATTATTTTTTCTGTAATAAATTTTTAAAGTTGTATGGAGACTTTTGGGACACCCTGTATAACTTTCGCTTTGTTCTCTGTGACACTTATCTTAAAAGTTCTAATTCTGTGAATAGGGGTCTTATGATAAGGGGTACCGAAGATATCCCTTTCATTGTTCACAAAGTAGGAATGTAGTTGATCACCAAAAAAAACTATCAAAAATGTTAAAATAATTCTCAGCAGATTTATTTTATTTGAACATAATAAATAAAAAGATGGAAAACAATTCTTGATTTTTAAAAAATGATTTTGAAGGGCAATATGACATCACCATATTGTGGAACAATTGTTCCAGGCTGTGTTACTCTTTTAATTAAGGTAACCAGCTAGCAATACACAAAATATAGGGAGATCTGACCAATCTGAGGACGAGTTTTTAGCAGCAAACATGAAGTTTAAGGGGGCCATCACTTATATGTTATTAAGTTCAAGCCTCATTGAAGAAGACTCACCATTCCTTTTTTTAAGGGATCATAATGTTCTGCTCAGCTCAGGGCTTGGGGGTTTTCTCCATCAGTATATTTTTCTTACCCCCACCCACCCCCCTCTCCCGAAAAACAGGGCTTCTTTCCCAAAGGCCAATTCTCCCTGGTTAATCTCTCCTAAATTTATCCTCATCCTCATCCTCATCATTTGACTCACATTGGGTTCAGATGATATTTCTCTCGCTTGACTCACATGGAGCCTTTTTTCTAAGAAAATGGAAACCTGCTCCCAAATAAGTCACCAAGCAAGTGACGGCATAGCAAATTCCAAGATGGCAATATCACAACCTGTTGGAAAGGATTGAAGTGTCCCGATGAAGATTCCTTTGCAACAAGGTGTATTTTCATTTCTGG
Organism: Dolomedes plantarius; assembly: GCA_907164885.2. Taxonomy (NCBI): domain Eukaryota; kingdom Metazoa; phylum Arthropoda; class Arachnida; order Araneae; family Dolomedidae; genus Dolomedes; species Dolomedes plantarius. The sequence goes on from OU015492.1 coordinate 136,609,547, forward strand.
GAAACAACCATCTTTAACAAGAAACAACATTTGGACAACATTATGCTCAACTAGAAGTTCAAGTGCTTATAGGAGATTGGGATGGATCCTCTAACACATTTCACAGTCAAAAGTAGGCAGTCCAGATCATGAATTTTCTGAGCTTATTCTATTCACAATTTAGTTATTCTCTTTTGATGATGGCAGTTGCTGAAACAGAATTACTTTCTTTGGGAAGGGATCCATTTTTAAAAAAGGAAATTTCATTTCTTAGGAAGGAATTTGGAAAATGAACACTGAATTATAAAATAATAAGGCTTTGTGATAATTTTTTGCTCTAAAACTGAAATAGAAACCCTTTGTTTCCTTATATGTATGCAATGTCTTAAGTTAAGTATCATCACATATAGTAACTGAATTTGTGGTTGAGGTTATCACTGGATGGTAGCTGGTGTAGCTATTTTTATATACAGATCATTGGGCAAATGCAATTAATTATATGCTCTCCTTTCGCTGTTTTCAATACTTTTTGTTGATTTTCATGCAAAGGCAAATTTTATATATTTGACCTTGTCTTTTATGCTAATGTATATTGTTAATGTGTTTGTTTTTTTAAAGCCTAAAGTTGTTACTGACCTGGATGAAGCAGAGCTTGCAAGACACTTAGACAAGTTAGAAATTCAAAATGCTGAAGTTTCTGGTGATAGTGATGTAGATGGTGAAGAATCTGAAGAAGATGCGAAAGAGGATCCTGAATAAATCAAGTTTATTTTTTAAAAATTGACTTGAAGATGATGCTTAAAAACTGATGACACTAACATATTTATAGCTAAGACTATTAAATTTGAAATACTTGAAAATCATCAATTTTTTTTATGTATGAAAGGCATTTTTATTTTTGGTATTGAATACTGTTTTTTAATCATACTGTTACATTCATCTACATAAATGTACATGAAGTAAAATCTACTCTCATATAAAGTCTTTTTTTTCCAAGTGAGGAGGTTAAAATTCTTTACTCCATAAGGTACTGTAGAAATTAAATGTCCAATTCAAAATTCTTGCCATTGTCAAGAAAAACTGATGTTACTGTAGGTTTAATTCGTAGATTTTATGAAAATAATTTTTAAAAAAAACAATTCAAATTTATTTTACATAACTAATTTTTTTCATCTCTTAGTGTCAGAGGACATTTTCATTCCATTCAGTCTAATTTATAATACATTCATGTAGATTATACCATAATAATATTTCTGCTTTGTATGGTGCTGATTTGGAATATCAGGCATGAGTTGCTTCACATGAGCTAAAGGACAAAATTTCTGCATCATCCTCAACACTGCAATAAACAGTTTTTTTGGAAATCTCTTTTTTAATGTGGTGTAAAAACCATACCAGTTTTTAAGTTAATTTAAACCATCCCTCATTATAGTATCTATGGGTATTTTTCAGTTTGATACACCACAGTGTTTCTCGCTGGGCCATGGACCAGTACCGGGCACTGGCATCAATGATACCGGGTCACAAGAAGTTCTGGAATTTGTAACTTTAGTTTTCTAAGCATTTTCGATACATCATATTGTATTGTGGAAATATTCTGAATGTTTTGAAAAGCTCAGACTCAGAATGTGTAAATAATGTTAGTGTAGAGCAAATGTCAATGACCTAGTCATGTATTTTTAAACATGGAAGTATTAATGAATTTTCACACATCAATATATCTCAATGTTTGGGGAAAAGAATACCGCTGTTTATGACCTGGTTTAAAAATTATCTGCTATCCTATTACACCAATGGGCCGCATAGCCTTTGTTCTCAAAACTGATCTGTGTTGCATCAGTTACCAATAAAGAAATATAGAGAAAAAATTTCATTTGAAATTGAAGATCAAGGCAGCCTTTATCACGTTCTCAGATCTAGTAATACTGATCTGTTCCTTCATAAGTTCAAACCCAAAAGTTGGGATTTTTTTTTTTTTTATTATTTTTTTAAGTGATGGGCCTAAAGATTTAAATTTTAACTAAGAATAAGAGGCAAGGGACTTTGTTTAATTTTGGTGTTGAGAAATCTCGTGGTGAAGGTGTTTGTGATGCAACAGTGATTCCACCTCAAGCCTACGGAGCGATCTCCGTGATATACAAAGGTTGGGAAAAACTACCAACACACAGAAAAGTCTGCATTCATTTGTAAGCACATTGACAGGTAGTAAAAATTCAGTTTCATACAATACCCTGGCACTGATTGATAGCCACGACGTCTATGTATTATTTGTGCTACTGGAAAATGAATCTGTGACACCATCTTGATTTTCCCATCTTGATTTTCCATCTTGATTAATGAATGTGTCTCAACACATTCATTAAAAGTAAATCACGTATTTTTCAGAAAACTATTTTGGAGTAGGAGAAATCTAATTTATCTTTTTTTTTTGGGGGGGGGGGAGTACGGTAAAAGTTTAAGCATTTTCTTTTGGATAAAATCTAAAAAATAATTATTTTTATTTTTTTGTTTTGGGGGGTCAGGGGCAAAGTGCCCCAGTTGCCCCCTCTGGGCGGCCCTGATTTTTAAACATATTATAAACCCTCGCCGACTTGAAATCCCTAAATACCTTAAAGGGAAGTTTGAACGGGAAAAACAGGGAGGAAGGAAATTTCGTGTCGGCGAAATGGCGGGGACACCCTGTTAGGTTTTTCAAGGCCGGGCCCATAACCCTAATGGGTTTTTCAATGCTGGACCCATAAATACAATGTTAGGTATTTGGCAGGAAACCTAGCTGTGCATAACGGCTAAAAAAAAATGCCGTTAGCTCTGCACAATAGCTTAAGGGTGCGAAGTCGTTATAGATAACAAGTGGAAGTTAGCCAGTAAAAAATAGCTAGAAGCTTTTAACTTAAAACAAACGTGTGTGAGGTATGAAATTTAAAAAAACGACAAAGTTTAACGGTATCAAAGCATAAACAATGCACATTTATTCAAGAAACAAAAAAAATAGTCATATATATATAATAGAAAAACAAGTACAGTGAGTTGTATAATTAAAACATTTCCAACTTGGATAAACAGAAGCAGTTCAAGACAGAGGTGAAAAAAGTAAATAACAAAATTGTTTTTACCCCATTTGTACCTCTAACTGGTGAAGTTTGACTTGCTGTGAAAGTCCTTGCTTATGAGAGAGAGTCTCAACAAATGCAGAATGCCTGGAGAATAGGTGACGGGATATCTGTAACAAATTCCGGGAACTCACACATACGGCTTTAGCTGTAGCTTGCACGATGAGGAAAAACAACACCAGCTAACCAACTCGGCGAGCACCTCGGGAAACGCCCCCTAACTCGACGGGAGCTTCATACTTTGATGATCCATCCGTCATGGTTGCTTTACTTCATACTATAGATTCAACTCTTTCTTACTTCTACCACCGCTACTATGCAGCGTCTTGCTTAAATCGCTCTTCCTCTCATACAGCACCTTGCTTCCTTCTACCTCTCGTATACAGCCTCTCGCTATCAACCTGCAATACTAGCACACATGGACTTGGAAAAAAAGTTTTCGTGAGGTTCCAAATAGGGCTAAGAAAGCCCTTTACCCTCTGTATGGATATGGGAAGCACTGAAGCTTTTCACGCATGGTTCAAGAAGAAATGAATCAAGTAAAAAAATTACAAAATAAATTAAAAGAAGTTACAAAAATAAAAATGTTGGAATTTAGTAAGTTAAAGTTAACACAAAATTATATCAGCAAGACATGTCCAAAAAAAAAAGTCCCAATAGAAGATAAAATTTAAAAAAATGCAAAATATAAAGATTAAACTCTCATAAGTCGAAGACGAGCCACAGAGGACCGCGAGCAAGCAGCAAAGATATTAAACGCTGGGATCAAACCCAAGATGGGAAAGAACTATCAAGCAACCCGTGCTTGAAAACAGTCCGAAAAAGGAAGCAAGATGATGAATTTTTATTGCAGAGGTTAAAAAAGATCAAGCTTCACTACTGGTCGAGAGCAAAATATGTCCCGCAACCTGATTGGTTGACGAAACAGGATCCCGGAGCTTGGAAGAAGATATTATCAGGGACGACGGCTCACAATTTGACCATGAGGATTCGCAGAGGCATAATACACCAACGAGACGACACACTACCTTTTTTAAAAAAAGCGTAAGAGGATATGACTGCATATAATTAAAAAAAATGGCGGGGGGGGGGGGAATTTAAGGGAAACGGAATGACATAAAGAAAGAAATTTTAAATTATGGGAAAGAAGAGTTGGGAGTAATCCCAGTGTCAAGCACTAGAGTCGCTCTAGGTCTACGATTAAATTCTCTATTGTCATAATCAGGAAGATTGGCAATTTCTTCATTAGGGGTGGAGTAAAGACTATTATAAAATTTAGTGGCGAGATTATAGTCGGACGAATGGGTTCAATACTTAGATCTTTGTAGAGGGAGTAGTTAGTTTTATATCTATTGGCTTTAGTGATTAGACGTAAGGTTTTATTTTGTGTGCATTGCAATTTCTGGACATGACTGTTAGCCACTGACCCCCATACAAGTACTGCATAAAGAAGTATAGGTCGAAGTACTGTTAAGCAGAAGTTTATTTTTTATATTTCCTTGTAAAGCAGAAGTTTATTTTCTATACTCATCTCCTTCTGGAACAAGAGGTGGGCGATATCTTTTCTAGCTTTAAAAAATTTGCAGATATTATTATTATTTTTCTTCCAAGTAAGCTTACTATCCATGAAGATACCCAAATATTTCACTTCCCTTTCAAAGTGGATGAGCTGACCATAAACGTTAACTGGGGGTGGGGGAATCCTATTGTATGAAAAGAAGATATCTTTTGTTTTACTGGGATTTAATTTAATACGCCATTTATCAGACCAGCGCAATTCAACAGAAAAGTACCAAGATGCATCAAAAAATGGTAAGTAAATAATTCTACATTAATAACCCGCGGTAGTTTCGTTAGAGGAGACTACCTGAAATATTTTTTTTTCTTAGAAAAAGTGGGGGGGGGAGAAAAGAAAAAAGAGAATGCCGACTTTTCACCCATAATTTTTTACAAACTCCGCTTCTACTTTCGGTGCCGGTAGCATATATATATATATATACATACACACTGTCACAAAAAAATATATGCACCCAGAAGGAAACGAGCTACTATCACGAAACTTAACATGTATGTAGTGTATGAGGAGATAAATGATTTCAAATTCAGAAGAACAGACCGTTTTATTAAGAATATATGGCAACAAAAAGGTTACAAATCAGTAAGTAGTAAATCCACCTCTGGCAGCTATGCAAGTCGAAACACGGCGTGGTATCGAATCAATGAGATCACCTATGACCTGAGGAAGATTGTGCCATAATCTGTGCAACTGGGCAGTTAATTCACCAGTATTCCGGGACTGCTGCAGTTGCCTTCCAAGCACGTCCCAGACGTGCTCTTTTGGCGAGAGGTCTGGTGACCTGGCAGGCCATGGGAGTACGTCATATCCTTGAAGACATTGTTGGGAGAGTCGCGCAGTATGTGGACGAGCATTGTCTTGCTGATAAATGGCACCTGGGCGACTTGATAGCATAGGCAGTACAACTGGCATTAAAATCTCGTCCACGTAACTGAGTGCCGTCAAAGTGCGTTGGAGGACGACTAGAGGTGATCGTGTGTCCCAACAAATCGCTCCCCACACTGTCACACCTTGTGAAATCGCCGTATGCCTCTCGACAACAAATGCCGGATCGGACCGGTGGCCTGGCCGCCTCCACACGCGCATGCGCTGGTCATCAGCATTGAGACTGAATCGAGATTCATCGCTGAAAATCATACGCCTCCAGTCGGTCACACTCCAGCTTGCCCGAGGTCGGCAAACATCCAATCGACACTGCCTATGATTTGGGGTCAGTGGTAGACGTCTTAATGGACGTCGGCTCCTTATACCTGCGTCGGCCAGTCGTCTCCGAATGGTTTCCCTTGATACCACCAGATGCCTGGAAGGTGGTAAATGGCGTCGAACCGATTCTAGCGACTTGTTGGTGCGGACGTGGCGGCTCTTATCATTGCGCAATCCTCACGCGCATTTGTGTTCCTGGGACGCCCTGACCCTCCGCGACGGCAGACTATCCCTTCCGTGGTCCATTGTTGCGAACACCGAGCAACTATCACATCGCTCCGACCGAGATGGCGGCCGATACGCCTGTTCGACCAATCTGTTTCTCTGAGGCCTACTATTCGCCCCCTCTCAAAGTCCGAGAATTGTTCGTACTGTCGCGGGTTACGTCTCAGAGGCATCTCTAGTCTCCAGAAAGCACACATCGGGCCCGACCTGGCATGGGAACGATAGACTGATCCCGACGGTGCAGATAGACCCGCAGCAGGCAACCACCCCGCGGACGACCCAGACAGGCGCCCCACCCCTCGCCCACATTACAAACCGCACAAAACAAGAGAAACAGACGGATAAGCCAAGAAAAATGTAGAATACGACGAAAAAGCTCTGCCGGAGGACACTCGCACAGGCTAAACTTCGCAAATGCAAACCATTAGAAAAGAAGGAGGCAGAACGACTCAAACGGAACGACAGCGCAAAATTAGTGGCTGCGAGCAAATGCGCGGAAGACCAGAAGAGGAGTCACCAGGGGCGTAGCTACCGTGGAGCAGTTGGAGCGAACTGCTCCAGGCGCACGAATCATGAGGGCCGCAAAATTTGAAAGAGTGAAATAAAAATTTGTCAAAACTTTTGTATAAATAATCTCAATTTGTCAGATTAAAATTGAAAAAATTATTTAAATTAATTTGTCAGATTAATTTTTTCTATAAAATATACAAAATATAAATGAAATGTATTTAAGTAAATAAAACTAGGCAAGGCCTCGCTTTGAATTTTTGCCCAGTGTTAGACACTAGATCAGGGGTGGCGAACCTTTATGGATCAACGTGCCATTTTTTCTAAAGAAATGTTTAATGAGGCCATAGACGTGCCGTCAAATAATTTTGACTTAGTGATTATTGGGAAAATAATAAAACTAAATACTAACAACTCAAAACTCTATTCACTAACAAAAAAATACAGTTATATGTGTAATTCAAATTAAAGTAACATTAGTGTGACTTCTGTTGTTGCAGATTAGATGACAAATAACTTATATTAGGGTAGTAAGATGTTATTTTTAGCAGAATGCATGCTGAACTGGAATCATCTTCCAAACGATTTCTAAGCGAGTTTTTAATGTTATTCATCTCTGAAAATAATGACTCGCAGGCATAAGTAGATGAAAATATTTTCAAAATAGCATGAGCCAGCTTCTTCAAGCAGTTAAATGTATCTGGAATCGAATTCCATGTTGCCAAAATTTTGTTACTGGAATTTTTACTTATATTGCTTGTTAGTCTTTCTGTTTCAATCAATTCAAACTTTTTCCTTGTTTCAACAAATTTTTGAATCCATATTGAACTAGACTGGAAATCAATCAGCTGCACTTCAAATTCTTCAATTTCCAACCAATCGAATTGGGACAAGTTCAATTTATCAAATGAAATCACATCAGGGTACATAATAAACTTGAGCGTTTCCGATAATTCTTTGAACTGAGAAAATCTCGCGGAAAATTCCTTAATTGAAGAATCAGTTACGGAACTTAATTCACCAATAACTTTTTCTTCGTCTGCTTTCTCATGTACATCTAAATCTTTGATATTTTTTTTCAAGTTTGGGAAATATTTGTAGTTTTTTGTAATAAAATCGTTCCTGAAAACATACAGTTTAGCGTCAAAAGCGCGAATGAGATCCATCATGACGATAATTGTTTTTTTTTTATGCCTTGAAGCTTTATGTTCAATTCATTGAAATGTTGGCATATGTCTGTAAAAAACATCAATTTTGAAAGCCACATAACATCCATCAATTTAAATGCAAACCGTTTTGATCGGTGGCGTGCCCAAAATATTGTGTTGCGTGCCATCAATGGCACGCGTGCACTAAATATTCTCTAACGTTACCAGTTGAGTGTCTTATCAGGAAAAGGGAGATGGCTGGAGCATCTTCACCCCCTATGGCGAGAGTCATTACAATCCTTCAAATGTTATTCTAAACGAGCGGGGGTAGAATTCTTTTGTATTGCTGATTCGCTTGTGTGTACATGCGACTTATCGGTCAACTTACTGACTCCTCCCACTACAAGCGTCAAAAACATGCAGGGGTCCAAACAAAGATTTATTTTACATAGCAGCCTTAACATCGGTGCAGAATAGAGGCAAATATTCGGGGATTTTTCGAAAGCAAGCTTAGTATTTAACGCTTTATATTCCCATTGTTTACTTTGTGCAATGTAAGAATTTCAAGATGATTCTTGAATGAATGTGTTATTTTTAAAATTTATTGAGACTGTGGATTGTAATTCATTGTTCTGTTAATGTGACTTCGTACAATTTATGACTATTATTTTACTAAATTACTTATCTACAGCGTGTTGTTGGATTCACCGACGTATAATTTTAAAAGTAAGTGATTTGTTTATGAAGTATGTTAATTGATGTTGCAACATAAATAATAATAGGTTTTACCTAACAATTTGGCAAACATTTTCAGCAGCAGCATGTTATAAAAATACAAATGTGTATTTTTATAACATGCATGAGGTAATTTTTAAAAAATCGGCACAGGAAGAAAGAAATTTCCATTATAAATAATTTTAGATCTAATTAAAAATTGCGTGCTAAGAACTACACAAAAAATATTCAAAATGAGTGTTAAAAGAAACTCATATCATTAGAACCATAAATCTTAGGATGCTTAAATTTTGCACGAAGGTTGCTATTATGCCCTAGGTGCTCGTTAAGAAATCTTTTTAATAAATTATAATTTTAATGGGGCTAAATGGGGGCCTAATCCTCCTCCCCAAAACACACACACGCACACTGTATCTCTAGAACCATTTGACCTAGAAAGCTGAATTTTTGTATGATAGTTTCTCTTAGACAAAAGGTGCGCACAAAGAAATATTTTTTTAAATACAAAATTTAAGGGGGTAAAATGAGCTTAATCCCCTCAAAAACAACAACAAAAACCTACCTCTGGTACATGTTTTCTAGAAAATTAAAATTTTGTATGGTGTTGCTCTTAGGCCCTAGATGCTCCCTAAGAAATATAATTAAAAAAATCTTTAAGGGGTGTAGCTTATTTTACCTGTGACTTTAGAGTTGTATTCAATACTCCAGGTAGCGTGTGTCACAGGATACGTGAAATAAAATTAACAGCCAGACTAGCGATTAATTAAATTAAAATACACTTTTTATTAAGTGCGCTTGGTTAGATAGGGTGATTAACAGCGAACTGACAGTATCACCAATGTACAGGAAGTCAGACAATTTTATGAACAGCTAGAAAAAATTTACGTTTTTTCAGTTCTCTTAGACGTTGGGAAACGAATCAAACCAACTTAGCAAAAACATTAAAAAGAGTTTGTCCAACACGATTGTCATCCCGTGTTCAGGCCCTTGTTACCCACGTATTGGCTGGTCATCGGGACTCAGTTCGAAGCGGGACTCATCACTGAAGACAATTCTACTCCAGTCAGTAACATTCCAGGTCGAATGTGCCCGACACCACAGCAGACGGGCTTGTCGGTGTATTGAGGTCAATGGTAGTCGGCGCAAGGGACGCCGTGAGCTCAGCCCCTTTCTCGGAGCCGCCTATGAATGGTACTTGCGGTCACTGAAGCACCAGTTGCACGTACGATCGATGATAATGATGAATCTGGGGCTGTGAGTGCCGCTCTGACGATTGCTTGGTCTTCACGTTCTGTCGTTTCTCCAGGCCGACCGCTTCTTTCTTGACGCTGTGCTCGGCCATGGTTCACCCATTCCTGCCAACATCGTTTAATAGAGGCATCGCTCCTATCCAAATGTCGAGCGATTCGCCGATTAGACCAACCGGCTTCTTTAAGCCGAACTACATGTCCTCTCTCAAATGCTGACATCTGCGCATATTGTTCGCGCACCTGTATGCGAGGCATAGTTACTGTCTACCTGAGTACACGGAATGAAAGTTGCAAAGAATTTACGACCTGGAATCGAAATTTCTCCTCTTTAATGTCCTGCCGTTGCGCAGTTAAAATGTGTTGCAGCGTCACATGTTGATTCATTGGCCACCAAACTTTGAAATTTTGCATTTTCTGTCGAAACCTGTATGCATAGCAATTTGTGTCCAATTTGCATTACCCCTTCTTGGTGTGTCGATTTTTTTTGGAGGGGGGGGGGGGGTTCTAAGGGTGTATTTATCATTGAATGGAAAAAATTATGACGAGCAACGTGTAGCTAAAAATTTGATATATCATTTTGAACAATTTTCAACAATTATTTTGATGATTGTACAAAGTAAAATACTCGAACCTATTAATACAGTCTTGCAAATGCTGCAAGGTACTCATGAAAATATAGAGAAATCCGTTGAGATGTTTTCATCACTCCTAATCTAATTCCAGAACTTAAGGGATAATTGGGAGTTTGGTAAAAACGATGCCCTTGAGTTATCAGCTCTATGGAATGCTGAACCTTGTTTTCCTCCAAAAAGATTGCGTCGTGTGAAAAAATTGTTTGATGAATTACAAGTAGTAGATGAACGCATTGAAAACAGTGAATAATGTGTTTAAAGTCGAGGTGTTTTATAGAGTAATGGATTTAATAATTAATCAATTAACTATTAGATTGAAATCCGTTCGACATTTATAAACACTTTTTAAATGTCTATCACCTGCATATCTCGTCGCGTCACCTGATAAAAGTATCGTGGAAGGATCAGAATTGTTACAATCGGCATATCTTTCCGATGTTTCGCCTAGTTTGGGACCTCAACTGTTTCAATTTAAAATGTGCTTTTATATTTAACCCTCCGTCGGGCGCAATGCAAATCCTAACACGATCGGGCGCAATTCATCTGACAGATTAATGTATGCAATTAATGCAATTTTTGAGTGTAGGTAAAGAAAAACGTATCAAACTGAACTTTTCACTTATATTTGCGTATAATTATGCTTTCAGATAATATTTTAATATTTCTTTTCAGTTTTCATTTACAAATTTGAACAAATCATCAAATAGTTCCCAAAAAATTTTTTCTCAAAAACATAACTCAGAATTTACTTCAATTTCATAAAACAAGTCCACATAATCATAAAAATCAAAAAATCAAAATAATGAGAAGTTTTGAAAAGAAAAGATACAACCTTTGTGCTCGAGGAATAAACAGGAAAACCAATGTAAATAAAGCACAAATAGCAATAAGATGCAATTATTTTGCATACGGCCGTTTCGAAGCTACAAAGGAGCTTCTTCATCAGTGCAACGAACTTAGTGGCAGCTCAAAAAAACCGAAGACTAAAGCCGGCCACTCACGTAGACTTCCGTCATCTGTGATGACGGGCTTTTGGTACCTCAGGCACCAAAAGTCTCCGTCAGTGGGGTGTCTTGGTGAGACGTCAGATGATAAAAATGTTGTGTCTGGAATTTCAGTCCAGACCGAATTCCTGGCGCCAGAAGTCTCCGTGAGTGGGGTACTGTACGCTAGATACCAGGCGCCTGAAAGTTAGCCGGCAGTTTACCGCATGTTTTCGAACATAATGGAAGCTGAAAAATTATTCTTTAATCCCGAATTTTTAATATCGTTCATTGAACTGTATAGAAAATTACCGTGCCTATGAAAGGTTAAATCAGAAGATTATTCCAATAATATTTTACGGCAAGAGGCATGGGAAGATTTAGCGAAGTGTTCCCAAAAAATCAATCCAAGTGCGGATATATCTTGGGTTAAAAAAAAGGTGCACTCCATGAGGGGATCATTCCGCAAAGAAATGAAAAAAATTGCGGCGTCTTCCAAGAGCGGGGCAGGTACGGAGGAGTTATATAAACCCAAGTTGTGGTACTATGAGCACCTACTATTTACGAGAAGCGAGGAAACTATAAGGCAATCTTCAAGTAACGTTGAAGACATGAATGAAGATTTGATAGACGATTCTTCTTCTGTTCCCGTCGAATGTGCAATGCCAGGAGAAAACCCAACTAATGTCACAGAAAACGTAAGTAATATTTCCAATAATTATTTTTAATACAGTTTTTTATCATGGTTAACTCATGGTCAGGCACTTTTATGAATAAACAATTTTTCAAATAAATAAGTAAATAAACAAAATTAAACTTATTACAAAATGTCATTTATTTCAAATTTTTCTAAATATTTATTTTTTTTGTAATTTTTGTAATATTATTTGTTTAAAAGCGGGGAGACCACCTTTGCTCTCACAAAAATGCACTGATTTTACTACCAAGCTTAATGTGTTGTCAAACAGTTAATTTGTAATTAATTTAAACCAATTTTTTAGAGTGAAATGTACAAAGCTTTATCTAATAGAAAACAAAAGCAGAATTATTGGGAGATTATTAGAAATTATTTTATATAAAACAAAAGTTAATGTTTTATGAATAATGAATACACTGCGTGCAGATTTTTTTTTAAATATGAGATATATATATTAAATTATTTGTATGTATTCTATCCGTAGGTAATATTTTAATCTACACCTAAAATAACTACCCTATTTCACATAAATATATTTTTAAAACATTCACATAAATATATATTTATAATATATATTTTAAATATATATTATTCACATAAATATATATTTAAAAGCATCGTAATGTACAAGAAATATCATAAAATGTTGTTTTAAAAAAATGCTGTAAAATTTAATATTATGCACTTACGTAAATTTAGGTGGAAATTATATAAACATACTAGATATACTTGTATACAAAATTTTAGCAATTTGTGACCATTAGTTTTGAAGAAATAGTGCGCACAAGTTTGAAAATAAGTTTTCAGAAAAAGCCATTTAAAGTTTAATTTTCTAAAAATCACTGTACTATTAGCTTTATACATTTGGCCATAAAATCGGTTCTAATTGTAGTATCGACTTCTTTTTTTTTTAAGATTTCTTACATTCCATTCTTCAAAATTAAATATAAATAACAATCTAATATATAAAAATGAATGTTTGTATCTCTGTAATTGTATAGAAATCCACAGTTTAGGAGCAACGATCGTGAAATTTTACATACAGGCGTCTTTAAAAACAGCCGAGGGTCTGAAGAACTTCAAAAATCGAAATTAATTACCGTTGATTTTTAATTAATAAAAAACCAAAAATTTTGAAACTAAATGTAAGATGTTACACTTTGTGGAATCACCCCTCTGAATATGGCGTCCACGTTAGGGTTAGCTGGCAAACAGCGAACGAAAAGATAAAAATAAATAAAATCAAAAAGTTTCAAGTTATATATTAAACCAGAATAATAAATGAAAATAATAATCTTTCAAGTCAGATTTTATACTCTAAAATAAATCGGATCCAACGGCATATTGACACTATCACACGCGATGGAAAATTCGAATCAACCACGCTAAGTGTCACAAGATCATTTTTAATCGCTACTGCAACCCCCCTCGCTTATGTCTTTGTGTCTATTGAAGAGTTAAAGACTAAGCTTCTATCCTGCTAACTTATTTCTAACTTAAAACTCCTCTTACTCCATAAATACATGTATATTCACCAACCCATAGCAACTTTCCAGTAATTTTAGTACAAATATTTTCCTATTTGCACAATACAGCAGCATGTCATTGTGGCGCATTCGGCAAGAGCGTTCATTTACTGCGCTACACGACGCGGGTTCGAATACGGATCGTACAGATTTTGCTAAACCTGTATTTTCAGCTTTTTTATGGAGGCTTTTTTTATTTCAGCTTTTATTTTATTATTTTTTAAATTATTATTATTATTAATTTTATTTATTATTTTTTTAAATTATTTTTATTTTATTTTATTATTTTTTTAAAATTATTATTTTTATTTTATTTTATTTTTCATATTATTAATGTGTATAACATTTCGTATACTTTTTTTTCTATGTTATTTATACTGTGTTTATTTTTTTAATGGATTTTGGTAGGTTTATTATAAATTTATGTATTTTATGTTTTACTTTTCAGGAATTTTTGCTCCAATGATAAAGGCTAAATCTTTTCTATGTTATTTATACTGTATTTAGTTTTTAAATTGATTTTGGTTAACAAGCATTCGACAATTTGACATTTTTCCTTTTCAGCTTTTAGTGGTTTATTATAAATGTATATATTTTATGCTTTACTTTTCAGGGTTTTTTTGCTCCAATGATGAAACGCTAAATCTAGCTGAATTCTGAAGAAATTATTGTAAATTTATGGTTTTTTATGTTGGATTTTCTTTTTATTCATGTGTATAACATTTCACATGCTTTTTATTCTATGATATTTATACTGTGTTTAGTTTTTAAATTGATTTTGGTTAACAAACCTTCTTAAAATCCCGGGCAACACCGGATAAATTATCACCTGTGTAGGTTGATAATTTATAAATTTTAAAACTATTACCACATGTATATTTACAGATCCACAAGAACTTTCCAATATTTTTAATTAATAAATAACCAACAACTCTCGATTCACAAGCGTTCAGTAGATGGCGCCACTATTTTAATTTTTTTTGTGTCGATTTCGTTGTTATGTGACGATAAATTTATTTAAAGTACCAGATAAAGAAATCACATGATCAGCGTTTAATAAATTAAATTGTAAAAATTAATCTTTAAAAATTCACCAAAAATTAGAAAATGGAGGTAAAGATGCGAAAAGAATTTCATTTTAAAGGAATTTTTATGATCTTTTTCGTGATATAAATTTTACAACCCTCAAATTATTATTTTAAATGCAAACTTGAAAAAAGTTACAAAAACAGATTAAAAATTTAATTTAAAAAAATCTAAGAAGAATTTTTCAAAAATCTTTCTTAGTGCACCCCTACATTATAAGAAGAATCGCCATGCAAAATTTCCGTCCTTTAGGTTCAGCGGTTTGGTCTGTACTTTGTATGTCAGTCAGTCAATCAGTCAGTTAGTCAGTTACGGAACTGTTTTATACATATATAGATTTTTATTACTATCTTTATATCGTAACGTTAACTTCATGCGCACACATTATTTTTAACTGGCATTCAATTGGCTGTTAAAACTTTATATTTACATCCTATTTAAAAGAAGTAGGGTGTAAATTGTAGGGCGGAAAGTTGGTAAAATTAAAATTTTGTGCAATGTATTTTAATTTCTCGATTAAAAGTAGTTTTTTTCTAAAAATCAATTTATTTCGCTTGAAAAGCTAAATATTTTATGCACGCGGTTTATATTATTATTACTATCTTTATATCGTAACGTTAACTTCATGCGCGAGCATTATTTTCTTATGCTTTTTTTATTATTATCATCATCATCTTTATAATAGCTTTATTTTCATATGGTTTTAAGCAACTATCGTTTTTATTCATATTATGTTGGTTTTTTATTAATTAAAAATTAAGGGTAATTAATTTCCATTCCGGAAGTTCTTATCTTTATTTTCATATGCTTTTTCATTTACGAATTATTCAAATGTTGGTTAAAAAACTTTTGCGTAATTTATATATTTGTGTGTGTTTAATTATTGAAATTAATAAATTTATATTTCTGGAGAGGATGTTTCAGTTTTTAGTGGTACTATGATGAAAGGCTGAATATACCAAAATTCTGAGGAGTTTATTATGGAGAGAAAAGGAATTTAATATGTAGAGGATGTTTATAGGAGTTAAATGTGGAGAGGAGTTGAATGGTTTGCAGCCCTCAATCAAACACTTCATTTTTTTAAGAGGCAACGCTGCAGTCATATCATTGTTCTATTGGAAATTTCTGCTGAACCTGTAATTGCAGCTTTTTTTTACCCCAATGATGAAAGGCTAATTCTAGCTGAATTTTGAGGAGTTTATTATAAATTTATATATTTATAGATTTCACAAGGTTTTTTTTCTATGTTATTTATACTGTGCTTAGTTTTAAATTAATTTTGGTTAACAAACATTAGAGAATTTGACATTTTTACTTTTCAGATTTTAGTATTACAATGATGAAAGGCTGAAATTCTGAGACGTGTATAACATTTCACATATATTTTTTATGTTATTTATACTGTGTTAATTTTTAAATTGATTTTGGTTAACAACAAACATTCTTAAAATCCCGGGCATCGCCGGGTACTTCAGCTAGTTTAGATATATAATTGAATAATGAAGAGGGTAGTATGGATTTGGAGAGCCACGTGGAATAAATAACTGATGCAATACGACAATTATTATTATTGAGTAAACATCTTTATTTTTTAGTTTATTAAATGTATTAATTAATAAAAAGAAAAAGTAAAGAAAATGGTATAATTTTATAAAATTGTATTAAATCATGAAGTTTTGCCAACTCACTGTGCCCATGTTATTAAAATACTGTTCATAATTCATGTGATTTTGTTTGGCGTCCGTGGTGATATTTTGTTGAGTATTTTGTAAACCAAAATAAGCTGTTTGATTGTTTCTCCACTCGCCTGGAACAATAGCACCTGTGTGAAAATCTTCTAGATCAACTGCTCCCGGTGGAATATAGAAATTCCTTGCCTTTCTTCTCAAAAAGTTGTGCAATACACAGCATGCCATTATGGCCAAATCGATTTTCCATACACTCAAATTTATTGCTGTATGGAAGATTCGAAATCTAGAGGCCATAATACCGAAGGCATTTTCTACACAACGTCTTGCTCGTGGCACTCTGTAATTATATATTTTTTTTGCATCAGAATCCAATATTTTCCTAGGATAAGGTTTTAAAATGTGACTGTGGAGAGCGAATGCGTCATCAGCGACAAACACAAAGTTCAGTCCACATGTGGTTTCACTGTTCGAAGGTAAATTAAGGTCGTTGCTCATAAGTTTTCGATAAAAGACTGTGTTTTCGATAACTCCACCATCTGAAATACGACCGTTCGCACCTACATCCACCATGATAAATTCATAGTTCGCATCAACGATAGCCATCAACACGATACTGTGGTAACCCTTGTAGTTGCAAAAGTACGACCCCATGCCAGGAGGCGCGACTATACGCACATTTTTTCCATCAATGCAGCCACCACAGTTCGGTAAATTCCAAACGTCATTGAAAGCGTAGGCTATACGTAGCCAATCCTCCTTTTCTTTAGGGAACTTAAAAATAAATAAATAAAATAAAAAATCAGTTACAAAAGAAGTAAAAAATAACAACATATTTATATTTAATATAAGCAGCATTTATAATCATTGTTTACTGAGAAATATTTTCAAATCATTTGGTATCTGATAAATCAATTTACAAATAATAGAAATAAACAAAGTAACTTAGTTAAAAAAAATGTTGAGTCCGGCCGAAAATCGAACCCGGGACCTCCTGCTCAGCGCGCAGATGTCTTTCTACTTGATAAAGCACGACCGATTATCGGCCGGACCCAACAATGTTTTCACTTATTTAATTTGTTTACTTCTGTTATTTGTGAATTGCTTTAATTAGTTGCCAAATAAATTGAAAATATTTCTCAGTTAAAAATTTACTATAAAATTAATTAAAAATTTGCACCTTCGAATGTCGAAATGACAAAGATGAAAAATAATAATAAAATAAGGCAAAATGCATTAAACGTTTTTTAATTCTTTGTTTTAGATGAAAACCCCAGCTAAAAAAAGAAAACATAAACGGGAAGATCAACAGGCTGATGATTTCCAAGCATCGTTACTTAGAAAGGCGAGCCTAGTACTTGACAGCCAGAATGATGAGTACGATTCTCATGGCAGTTCGATAGCGGCAAAACTCCGAAGAATCGCCTCAGCAAATTATGATAAGTTTTTGTTGGCCGACAAATTGTTTAACCAAGTCCTGTTTAAAGCTCTGAAGAACGAACTTACAGCAAATTCAACAATTACAGATACAAATCCAACACCAACATCATTTTATCCCCCAGCTGCTGCTCCTTATTATCCCACGTGGTATGTTCCTTCTCAATGTACATCATACCAAGGATGGCCAATGCGGCACAATCTAGTTGAAAGCGCTGTAAGCAGTCCGACTTCGATGTCTACTGTGCAATCCCCTCCTCTAACACCTAGTACAACAGCAGACGAAGAAATCGCACAAGAAAGATATAATTATTATACTTCCAACTAATTGTGTTTCCTACCAATTTACTTCTTACAATTGTGTTCCTGCTAACTAATTCATTTAACTATAATTATTGATTTTAGCTCTTAGTTGTACATTTATTATAAATACAAACACATAAAAGAAAATGTTTTTCTTTTTCTTTAAATTAGAAAAAAAATTACCTTACCTTCATATACTTCTCTTTCAGAACTTTAATTATTGCTCGGCAAGTTTCTGGAATAATGACTCCAAGGTGTTGGGGAGATATTCCAGATGAAAACTTTAGATCCTCTAACGTTCTTCCTGTAGCTAAAAATCTGAGAGTCACAACTAATCTCTGTTCCGCAGTTATTGCATTTCTCATTACAGTATTTTTCTTCTGGATGAGGGGTCCCACTTGAGCAAGTAAATAATCAAAACATTCGTCGGTCATGCGAAGGTAGTTGCGGAAATCGTCAGGGTTGTTATCGCGCAGCTGACAATAACTGCATATCAGAAAACTTACCTCGATTCAAGTACCATTTCTTTGACCAAAAGCGCCTCTTTGATCGCTTGATTCTCTTCTTTTTCCCGTCACCGAACAGAACGACAAAAATTGCCGCTAATTTTTTACGAGAGAGCATAGTAAGCGTCATTACATAACGACAGACCTAGATGAACTGAGCTAAATCGGGTATCACGAATGTGCGAAGGCAGGTGGACGAGACGGAAAGCATCCGGCGCCTCAGACACCGAGAGTCCCCGTGAGTGGCTGATGCCAGGTATCCGAGGCGCGAAAATTCCCGTCGTCCCAGATGACGGAAGTCTACGTGAGTGGCCGGCTTTAGCCAATTGCATCTTATTGCTATTTGTGCTTTATTTACGTTGGTTTTCCTGTTTATTAATGAAAAGTTATTCATGAGCCAGATTGAAGCACTGTAAGGCCTCTTTCAGACGAGGTACATTTCTTGATCCAACTGACTTGCCTTGTTTATTTTCATGTAGTTGACTGCCGTGTGAGGTTCTTTTCACACGAGGCGCGGCGCCCAATTCAAGGCGAAACCTTCTCTTCTTTGGTTGTGGCAATGCTTCGTCAGCAGCGACACGCAGGCGAAAACGCGACTGAAAAATGATGTGGAAAAAGACAGTTTACTACATTAAATTATGTGTATATATTCTATCCATAGGCCATACTTTAATCTACACCTAAAATAATTACAATATTTCCCATAAAAATATTTTTCAGGCGAATGTATTGTAATCTACAAAAAATATCAAAGGAAAAAAAAATTTGCTGTAAAAAATTAGTGATATGTACTTAACTAAATTTAGATACAATTTGTATAAACATAGAAGATATACATGTATACAAAATTTTAGCAATTTGGGACGATTAGTTTTGAAGAAATAGTGCGCACAAGTTTCAAAATAACAGTTTTTAGAAAAAACCATTTAAAGTTTAAATTTTCTATAAATTACTTTACTATTAGCTTTATTCATTTGGCCATAAAATCGGTTGTAATATTGACTTCATTTTTTTCATAAGATTCCTTTTATTCCATTCTTCATAATTAAATCATAATAAAAAATTGAGTTTTTTTAAGGTTTTAAGGTGATTTCCCTCCTTACATTTTTAAATTTCAAAAACTTTAACTTAAATATTATACCTTTCTTCTACACCAATTTTATAACACAATATTGGTCTTTGATTTATAATGATGTAGGGAAATATAGATTTAAGAAAGCATCATAACATGGCACTCAGGTTTTTACTTACAAAAATACAAAATGTATTATTTTTATATTTGCTCTGCTAATTTTTTAAATCGCATTTCTTTTATTTGTAGGACCATTATACCTCATTCTTACTTTAAAAAAATTATAATAATTAAATTGCACACCTGAAAGGGTTATTGCAAAATCCTCCCTCATATGAAAACTATTCAAATTGTAGGCATAAGGCGATGTTCACATTTGCGAATCTAGATAAATTTAATTAAATAATGGGTAAATTCGCGCAATTTGGTGCTCCCACATATATTTTTAAGTGTAACAGTCATAACCTGTACTAATCGACGTAATGCTGTTTGATAAGTAATGTAAAGAGAGTGACGTATGTCACCATAGAAACATCAAATAAACAACCAATGATAAAGAATATATTTCGTTGAAATGACCAAATAAATATTTCTGTTCATTTTTTAATGATAATGCGGCTTCTAAATAAATTTTTAAAAAAATTCTAAAAAAGTTAAAAATTTTGTTTTAATTTTGGAGTTTTTAACCACCATTAACAAAAGAACAAATGAACTTTTAAATTTGAATGGTACCGACTACTTAATTGAGCAGGCATCTGTATTTATTTATGTCGATATTTGCAAGGGGACTGGGACGTCTGCGACAACTAAGAAGTTGGAAATTTGGGCTATTCTTTTAAAGCCCATATCTTATACAAATATGCATGTATCATTATGATTTTTTTACGTTAATTTAGTAAGACCTTTATGAATATTTTAAGATAAAAAAATTTCTTTTTGGATTGAAAGGTAAATTTAAAATAACAATATAAACAAACATACTTTTCCCCCTGAAATTTTTGAGGTATTCACTTTGTAACACTTTTTCAAAAATTTAGCGAAAATCTTATCTTGAAATCTTGTGTGATGATTAAACACAGTTTATTTTATATAGTTAACCCATTTAAATCTTTGCTACACTATTTTAAAAAATTATAAATTTCACTTATCAGAAATCTGCATATTTTGTCATACATTTTCACCATTTACAAAAATATCTTAAGGTTTAAAAATAAAAATATAGGTTATATGGTTATATTGATACAAGAGCACTTATTCTATTGACGTTTAAAATTACAGAGATGTACTTGCAACAGATTTTGCAGAAAGTGTACCATTACATGAAAAAGTCACATTTTGAGAAAAACGCAAAAAATACTTTCCCATTATATGGGATTTAAATGTATGTTTACATTTTCAAGTTGCTAATAATTGTTGTTAGAGTGTCAAAAAGTACATAAATTATATATATTTGTAATCTGCAGAATCTGCTCTATTTTTTAAGCCACAAATTCAAAAATAAATTTTTTTGAAGTCGGAATAAAATTTGCGTGCCAATTCCCTCCAAGCTTCACCCCTTTTAATTTTATCGCTATATTCATCACACCTCATGTCCCATATCGCGGGACTAATACGAATTTCTTCGATGAATTGTTCCACATTCAAACTTGCAATTGAAACGCTTTCCATACTGAACTGAGCTCATGCAGCTAGGCGGCTGGTGTGAAGAGCGTACCTTCAGTAATGTCTTTTGTGTTGAGTCTACTCATCGGGATGAGAGCGCCAGCGGCACAAGTGCCAAATGTCGAAATGTCTGGGCACTGAATTCACTCCGTGTGAAAAGGTTCCGGCGATTCGCATACATTTTCTATGGTGGTCACACTCCTTGACAGCCGCCCGGAAATCAGTTTGATCAACTATGTGCCTCGTCTGAAAAGGGCCTAAAAGCTGAATCATAACATTTTTCACATATCATCTTGGCATGCTCCAAACAAAATACTTCAACATTACATTTCAGACATTTATATTTTGAATAGCGAACTTTTTTCATTTGACGACATTTGGAACACCTCTTCCTCTGGCCGTCGTGACATGCAGATGCAAGCACCTCCTGATGTTGTGAGGTTGGCTGGAACTCACGTAGTTCATTTTGTAGTTGAATAGGCATTTCCCTTGTTTGAACGTTCCTCCTTTGGAGTTGTTCCAAACACAACTCGTTGCATTGAGCTTTCAAAAAACCTCGCTTTCTGTTGGAGTTTGAATCGGGATTGTTATTGAAGACATATATCACTTCTGCATTAGTTCCTGCTACATTTAGTAGTGCAAAGAAAACCACCTTTGGCCATCTTCGTACATTTCTTGATACATTATAGGTAGCGCACAATTTGTCAACTACATCGACTCCAGATTTGGTGGCGTTATAATCCAAAATCCTTTGTGGTTTTCATGTGAGTGCACCAACTTGGTCGTCATTGTGCATGCTTGAAATTACAACCACGTTTTCCCCTTTTTTCGGCACAAATGACGCAAGTGAGCAGATCTTTATAAAACCAAAATGACTACTATTTATAGCCCTAGATTTTGTGTTCACAAATTCAGGAGGGAGCTGGCGTTTGTTTTTTCGCAAGGTTCCCAACAATGACAACTTTTACCTACATAAAATTCTTGATCAGCCGTTTCGTCTTCACCAGAGCTCTCACCGTCTTGGTCAGTATCAGAATCCTCTTCTATTTCTTCTACATTTTCTTTTATTATCAGTGTCGGCCTCGTCATCTCCACTGTCCTCATTAGCCACTATTTTGTCTTCATCCCACAAAATAGATGGATTTCAGCCAAGTCTGCAGAGTTCCACAGGTCAAACTTTCGAGGAGGAGGTTCTCTTGTTGTTGAAGCCGTTGGGGGAGTAGATTGCTTTGATAAAGAAGCCATTCCTTTATGAAAAAAAACTAATCCTATTACACGATCGGGCGCAATAATCTGACATATTATTCTTTCATCTGAGGGTAAATAATGGTCAATATCACTGAATTAGGGGCTAGAACTTGTTACACATGCTATTTTAGGTATAAAAAAAGAAATATAAACAAAAAAAATAAAAATTCAAAAGTCAAAAATACTTACACGATAGGGCGCAATTCATCTGAGAGATTAATACATCCCTCACGACACTCAGCGAAGTACTGGAAAAAAACCGAAGATCTTCTGTAAGTGGGAGGGAGACAGGAAGCTACTAGGAGACTCACTGCACTCACCTCCGATCTCGCTGATTGGTGCGAAAAAACTTGTGACTTCATCTCACAGATTAGTTGCGCCCGACGGAAGGTTAATTAAAACCAATTGCTTCTATACGCGAAGTTGCTGAACTACTCTTAATTCCCACCGCAGCCTCAAGTAGCTTCTCTGACATTATTGCAGCAGCAATGATTTTTTAACTTTACCGGTGACGACAGCGAAATCAGAACGAAGTTTTTCAAAACTAAAATTAATGAAAACATATTTAAGAAGCAACATGTCACAACACCGTCTTAGCCCTTTGGCCACGATATCAATTGAAAGAGCTATAGCTTGTCAACTTGATCTGGAGAAAATGATTAACCAACTTGCAAACGAGAAAGCGAGAAAACAACAATTTTGAAGGGTTATTTATGTGCAAACTAAACATGCTCAAATACATTTTGTCAATAGAGTTTATAAAATATGTAATAATAATATTAGTGGGTACTCCGTACTTAAAGAATTATAATTTGTTTTATTATTATATTCATATTTATTAAATTGAATTTCTTATTGTTGAAATGTCTTGAATTTCAAATAAATTATTATTAAGTAAGGTTTTAAATCGAAATAAGAGTAGATAGAAAACAAATTTCGCCAGAGGACAAGCAAGTGGGCCCACCGATTTTACTTGCTCCAGGGCGCTGAATATGTAGCTACGCCACTGGGAGTCACCAAAAGTTACTGGCAAGGGTGACACAAAAAGATTAGAAGACGGCATCGTTACAAATCCCAGACTAGGAGACGACTTGGCCTAAATTTGGAATGGTAAATTTTGAGAGGGGACAGTCGCAATTCTGGGCGCAAGAGGCATCTCTAGTCTCAATACCGTCCATCCAAGTCGACAGATTTGTTTGAATAACCCTATTGCACGACCAATCATGCTTTTAAACTCTCCCAGCTGCTCATCTCATGCGTATATCGCGCTTACCCTTGTCTCATTGGTGTCGAAATTTTAATCATTTTCATATCTCTTATCAGACTACATTCCTGCCAAGTTTCGTGATAGTAGCACGGTTTCTTCTGGGTGCATACAGTGGCTCCCAAAACTGTTCGTATACTTACGATTTTCAATAAAATAGGGGTCTATCCCTTAATTAAAATGAATATTTCAGAATGGGTGTTTAATAATAAGATCTATAACCTATTCTTAACAAAACTACATGAAATATTTTGAAAACATAGTAAAACTTTATTTTTAAGAAACCAATAATCCAAAAGTAACAAAAACTTTATCTCACAAAAGTCATCGTACACTTGTAAAAAATCTCTACATATTAGTAAATATTCTAATTTTTTGTTAAATTAATATTTAGTAGGATATCCTTTAGCATCCACAACAGCTTTTAAACGTCTGGGAATAGATTGCTTTAGTTCTTTTGGAATTTTTGCATCAATGTTCATCCATTCTTCCATCATAATTGTTTTTAGTTCGCTTTTCGTGTGAATGTCGTGTTTTCGTACTCGAAACTCCAGTTCTCTCCAAATATGTTCTATCTGGCGATTGAGGTGGTGTTTTCAAAACTTGTGGACAATAATAGACACCAGATGCGAACGTTGAGAGCCATGTGCTTAGGATCGTTATCTTGATAAAAAAAAAACAAAGTTGTTTCCAATACCCAAATTTTGAGTTGATAATTTTAAATTGTCTCTTAAAATATTTATAAAAACAGCATGATTCATTATGCCATCAATAAATACCAAATTTCCTAGTCCTGATGCTGACATGCACCCCCACACAAGGATACCTCCACCGGCATGCTTAACTGTTCCTACTAAGTTCTTGGGATTAAGTTCCTCATTTTTTTCTTTTCCATACAATTATACGCCTATCAGCACCGAAAATGTTCATCGGCAAATAAGACATTTAGGTCCAGTCAATTTGTGCTCAAAAGGGGCCCTCGAGGGAAAATTTTGAGGTAGTTTTGATTTCTTCCATTTTATATGTTTTTTGGGGTGCTGAATCCGAATCTGAGGTTTGTTAACAAAATTTCGTGACGCAACATTGAAGAAAATGTAAAAAAATGTAAAAATTTTCATTTTTTGGTGGTTTTTTGCTTATAACTCGGAAACTATCAACTTTTCATATTTAACCTCATTTATCAAAATTAAAGTACATAAAATTCCCTACAAATTTCACAATTTAAGTTTTTTTCTCCGACGGACCGTTTGGGCTCAAGCGCTATTTGAAAATTGGCGTATTTCGGCTGGCTCCGAAAAAACCCACTTTTTACACTCCAAAACTTATCATTAAAGGCTGTCATTTAATGCCTCCTTCCAATACAATGTAGGATTTTCAAAATCACATTGTATTTAAATTCTGTGCAAATATAATTCCGTCTTGTACGTCTTTTCATGTTATTTATGCTCGGCGTGCCTCACCAAATGATTTTATAACTGCCCCGTTTGGTTTAAAAGCCCTCTTTCCTTCCATTCGATTCCTTCACAGACGATTCAAGGCCAACTACGTCACCGTGTACATGCGTACCCAATCAACACCCCCTATATCCGATATAGGGGGTGTTAACCCAGTCTCAAGTCCCTTCATATTGTTCACGAGGTTTCCTCCCCTCCCCCCCCCCAAAAAAAAAAATAAATAAATAAATAAAAGCACCGGCCATCCGATTCCTACCAGTGGCAGTGCGAAGGAAGTAACTAGTTCAGTGTTAGAATCCAACGACAACACGATTCAAAAGTTATATTTACGCGTAGTGTTAAAAATGGCTTCAAATGTGTTTTATTTGTGATGAAGTGCTGGATAATAACGTAGAGAAGGTGATAACGGTGCGGCAAAGAGATTTGAAAACGTTTATCGAGTCAAGCAAGAAGAGGAAGGATGGTGAGCATGTTCAGCTACGTGAAAAACCTGCAGTTGATGTTCATAAGCGATGTCGTACAAACTACATTAATAAAAGAATGATTGTAGCTCATTTGAAGAAGGCGGAGCAGGGTAAAGAGCAAGTCAAAAGACGTTCTACTGAAGCGCATTTCAATTTCAAAACTCATTGTTTTATGTCTGGCCTCGTCATAACACCTGACTTTATAGAACAACAAAGAAAAAAGAAAACCAATCGTAATATTGTGTATCAGGTTCGAATTTTGAAAGTCAAGGAAACTATCATAAAAAGGGCAGAAGAACGTGGTGATGAGTATGGACAAGCCATAATCAAACGTCTTTTGCCTGTCTCAGACTTGATGGTTTCTGATTGTCAGTATCATAGTTTATGCATCAGCAGCATGTGTCAGCAGCGATCCACTGAAAGTTAACCAGCCGTGTTTTTCACAGCAGATGTACGATAATGCTGATTTCAATGTACATACAATCGACGGATACAGCACCTTTCGAGTCTTGGGTACAGACTGAAGAACAGACTGAAGAAATACGCTTACATGATGCGGAAGGTATGTCTAATCTCACAATATATTTCATAATCACTCATCTCTCCTTAAGATATGATCACAAGTTGTTGTTTTCTCACCACCTCTTTCATTTTCCAGATGAACAAGCCCCGACTCTGACGACAGAACAACCCGAACCTGTGCCAGGACTCGCCGCCTTCGAAGAACCTCAGCCAGGACCCTCTAAACGGCAACGGCTCATATAATAATATAATATATGTTCATATGTATTGTAATACAATATAATAAAATGTAATAATTTTTCAAGATTTTTCTTTGGAATTTCAACTTTTTTGTAACAATTACAACTAATTTGTACAATTTCGGACTTATTTAAATAACTTGAACATTATTTTATTTTTGAAAAAATTACCTGTACCTCTACATATACGATCTAAATAAGGTATGTGCAGAGAACTGGGAGGAATTCACTAATTGACAGCCATTAATAATAAATTAGAATTTTGGAGTGGAAAAAGTGGGTTTTTGTGGAGACAGCCGAAATACGCCAATTTTCAAATAGCGCTTGAGCCCAAACGGTCCGTCGGAGAATAAAACCTAAATAGTGAAATTTATAAGAAATTTTATGTACTTTATTTTTGATAAATGGGGTTATATACGAAAAGTTGATAGTTTCCGAGTTATAAGCAAAAAACCGCCAAAAAATGAAAATTTTTACCTGTTTTTGCATTTTCTTCAATGTTGCGTCACGAAATTTTGTTAACAAACCTCAGATTCGGATTCAGCACCCCAAAAAACATATAAAATGGAAGAAATCAAAACTACCCCAAAATTCTCCTCCGAAAAACACAATTTGACTGGACTAATTATTCCAATAGGTTTGGGGCTTCTTTTTCAAATTAGTTGATAAGGCATTTTTTTAAATTCCATAGTCAGCTGCTAACTTTGTTTTACATTCGCCATTCTCTACTTTCTTTAAAATGTCTACTTTTGTCTCCAAAGTTAGGTTTATGTACTTTCCACGTGTAGACATCCTGAATTTTTACACGTTCACACCACACAATGAGGAAGAAAAACTAAACCACATTAACTTGTCTGCATTGCAGTTATAACTGACGCAGCTCCCTAGAATCTGTAGTAAAGACTAGTTTTTCTGAAATTCTAAGAAAATCGATCCAAAAAAAGGAAAATTGTTTTTTCCGTTTAGCACTAATAAGAAGGACAATAGCTATTAACGTTTAGCGGACATGCAATAGTCTAGGAATGCAGGCATATGCCTTTTTACACAGAAAAGAAATTTTGACACACAAAATAATAAATACAATGTGTATTTTCTCCATTAAACGAGGAAAAATAATTTTTTTTTGTCAAATTTTTAGTTCGAATTAACCGAAGTGATAAAAATTTAGTTCGAATTAATGAGATATTTTTAACATTAACTCTAATACAAGTTTTGGGGGCCTTTGGATTAGTTCGAATTAACCGAGTTCGAATTAACGAGCGTCCACTGTATATATGTGTGTGTGTGTGACCTTGAAAGACTGAAATCTGGAGAATGTCAACATCCTCCGGTGATTGTCGACATTGACATAGTCGCTTGGTGTATGTCCGACATATTTGCTAAATATCCTTATTTCTCACTTACACGTTTGTGTACGAACACTTTTGGGAGCCACTGTATATATATATATATATATATATATATATATATATATATATATATATATATATATATATATATATAAAATATAAATGATAAACGTTGATTTAAATCTTAAGAAAGCGAAAAAACGCAATGTGCACCGTCTTCTTCCAAATCATATCGCTGAACGTAGGACACGCTGCAGAATTCTATATGAGAAACACTTATCCAAAGAAAAGTGGAAAACAATTGTCACAATACATGAATCATGGGTGTATTTAAATGATTGCAACAAAAAAACGAGCCATTTATTATCATAAAAGGGGAGAAAAAAATTTAAATACATGGTTCAAAGAATCGAAAGAAAGTTTTTCTAAGGGATTCATGATTGTTGCTGGTTTTCTTTAACGGCAAGTTAAAAATAAAGAGAGTGGGAAAAAATGTCAAGATTAACTCCAAATACTATCAGGAACATATTTTATCGCCAATTTTTCTGAATGAAATACCATCGCTTTACCCAGAGTGCCATCAATCTGTGAGACTCCATCAGGACAAAGCTAGCAGTCACACATCAAAATCCACTCTAAATTTCCTAAAAGAAATGGAACAAAAAACTGGTATCAAGGCCATACCCTTCACTCATATTCCTACTAAATCTCCCGATGGATCAGCTATGGATTTTTGTGCTTTCGTACTTTTAAAATCTGTATTATCCAAACGTCGTCTCAAAACCCTTACAGGACTCTGGAAAGCTGTTCAGGAGGAATGGGATAGAATACCTCTTCTGACACTTCAAAAGGCATTATTATCCTAGAAATTGTGGTGTCGAAAGATAGTTCAGAATAAGGGATGTCAAATAGAACATTTAAAACACAAGAATTTTATGTAATTTAGTTTTGTGAATAGAATATACATCGTCTAAAAAATGTGTGAACAGCCTCTGTATATATATATATATATATATATATATATATATATATATACACTGCTGGCCACTGTAAATGCAACACCCTGAAGGAAACATGCAAATAACATGAAATTTACAACATGCATTAGCGGAGGTGAGATATGCAAATGATTAGAATTTTAGTGCAGACGCACATCACGCGCGCCTGTGGCGCCACTTCAAAGAGCTATTTAAGGCTTGGAGATTTCGACGATTTCAAGTTCGGCAATTGTGTTTTTCTTGTGGTTTTTTCAAAAAAAAACGATCAATTATGCCTCGTCGAAAACAGCGATCATTTTTTGATCAAGTATCCGAGTTCGACAGAGGAAGGATAGTGGCCTACCGAGATTGTGGATTATCTTTCAGGGAAATCGGTAGTCGTGTTGGACGAAACCAAACAACTGTAATGAGGATATGTGATCGTTGGATGCAGGAGGGTACGACGGACCGGCGTGTTCGATCGCATCCACCTCAGCGCACCACTTCACGTGATGACAGGCAAATTGTGCGCATGGCAGTGACGGATCACTCAGTCACATCACGAACCATAGCACAGCACATGCAGTCTGTAACGCATCATCCAGTGTCTGCGCGTACTATTCGACGCCGTTTACAGCAGAGTGGTCTGTCCGCAAGACGTCCATTGCTTTATCTACTCTTGACGCAGAACCACAGACGTCTCCGCCGCCAATGGTGCGATGACAGAAGGATGTGGACGGCAGAATGGAATGAAATTGTCTTTACTGACGAGTCACGCTTCTGTCTGCAACACCACGATGATCGTATTCGAGTCTGGAGACACCGTGAAGAGAGGATGCTGAACAGCTGCGTTATGCACTGCCACACTGGTCCTGCACCGGGTATTATGGTATGGGGCGGTATTGGATATCACTCTCGCACACCTCTAGTACGCATTGCCGGTACTTTAAACAGCCAGCGCTACATCTCCGAGGTGTTGGAGCCAGTTGTCCTTCCTTACCTTCAGGGCTTGCCCACAGCCATATTTCAACAGGATAATGCGCGACCACACGTGGCACGCATTGTCCAACGGTTCTTCGTCAATCGCCAGATTGAATTGCTTCCCTGGCCGCCTCGCTCTCCGGATCTTTCGCCGATAGAAAACATGTGGTCCATGGTTGCTCTATGATTGACCCAGATTCCATCCCCAACTGCCACAGCAGATCAACTTTGGCAACGTGTGGAAGCTGCTTGGTCTGCTGTACCCCAAGAACTTATCCAAAGTCTCTTTGAATCAATGCCGAGGCGTGTGGCAGCGGTGATCTCCAACAATGGCGGCTACTCTGGCTACTGATTTTGGCAGGAACCACACTTCACAGAAGTCTATAAATTTAATCATTTGATACTTGGTCAACATGTTATCTACAAAATGAATTTTGTTGTGATATCTCTTGTCTTTCTTGGTGTTTCAATTTGGGTGGCCAGCAGTGTATATATATATATATACTCGTATATATACAAAATAATATATATATATATATATTTGGTATTAATTGCATACATTGACCGTTGTATTTACTTTGAATGTACTCCGTAGCGAAGTGCGTGTTTTCAGCTAGTAGTGTATATGTTACCGGCAAAGTATGAAATATGAGATTTGTTACATACTTTCCCTAGGCATTGTATATAATACCTAGGCATTCTATAGAATGACAAATGCTATTTAGGCAAAGTATGAAAAAAGATTCTGATAAGGCTATTATATAAATGACGTGTATTCCTCAAAAATGCAAATGTTATTCTGAAAATGTAATAAGAGTGCAATTAAAAAAATATTCAAAATACGTAAAAAAATTAAAGTTGTACAAAATAAAATTTATGCCTTTCTTATTAAGGGAAACAAAATTTTCATATAAAAAATAAGGAATTAAAATTAACCTACTTGTTGTAACATGGTAGACTTGAATGACATTTTGAATTACATTTCATTAAATTTTTCGCGCAAAGACATTTCATATTTTAGCACTTTGTTATACACGTTATACACATACATTTGATGAATCCTTGGCCGCGTCCACCGGACTGAGCAATTGCAACTGACCGGAAAGGAATTTCATGGTCAGGAATATCTCCAACTTGCCGGGCTTCGGCCAGCTACGCTCAAGCCATCAAAGGAAGACGATGAATGAATCAAGTGAATGAATGACTCAATCGTTGTTTACAACCCATGGGGAGAATTTTCCGTTCTTCGCGTTTGAAGAACCGATAGAAAATTTGTGTTAAGTATCGTTCTTTAAAATTCACTGAAAAATCGAAATTTTCAGACAGAGACTTGAAATGAGGTTTATATGAATGAGAAAGCTTTCATCTTCCAGATGATGTAAATATTTTCTTTGTAAGATAAAAACCCGAAGAGCATAGACCGTAAATCCTCAAAAGTGCTTAAATTTGTCGAAAATTTGGGTTTAATATTTTGATGAAAATATTAGTCTGTTTTAAATTATTTTTAAATAAATGAGATCGTGTTTGAAGGAGAAATGTCTGTAGTCTTAGATTATATAAAGATCAAAATTCTACGATCATTTTTTGCCGAGATATCGGAATCTGAAGTTAAAAAAACATAAAATATCCCACAAAACACAAAATAAAAAATTTTCTAGAATGAAATTTAAAATTCTGGCTTCGAGGTGCACTTTCCCATAGTCTGCACTACCCGTGAGCCAAATTTCATGGCTGTAAGTTTCATAGGCCGCACACACGCACACATTGAGGCGGTACACCCGGAGAGTGTGACCGACAGATAGACCCGGACCCTGCTTTATTAATATAGATTCTAAGCAAGTTCTTAGGGTATAAAGTGAATTGTGATCTCTCATATACTTGTTTAAAAATTCTTTCAGAAGTTCCAAGTCGGTACAAACCATCCTCTGTCACACTCATTACAACTGCCAATATATTGCGCGAATCACCTTGCCCCTTGTTGACGTTAGGAATAGGAACTCACATAGTAGTTCCCAAAGAAGCAGTGGGAAATTTTTTCCGAATTCATTTTCATTTTTTTTTTGGCTTGTATTTCCAGTTTGGTTTTAGTTTTATGTTACCTTCTATAGCATTTTCAGTTTTGAAACAAAAGCTGCACAAAATATCCATTTCATCATCTTTACTAGCATGGCCACAGAAGGTATGAATTTTTTGACGATACTTTTTGCATGCAAGTACATCACTCGTTTCTTTTAAACGCACACAACAGGTATCAGAAACGGAAATCTCTTCGGTAAGCATGTCTTCATCATGTTGGTTTAATCCACTATCGACAATAATCTCATCCATGTTTTTTGAAACAGGCCCTTTTTCTTGCAAAATTTGATTAGTTTCACCGTTTTCATTTGTTGGACGCTTTCGATTGCTTTTTCTAGGTGCTTCTCTGTATTTCCAGCTGCTCCTATGTCTTTTAAACCATCTTCGAGTAGAAAAGACGTTGTAAGCCCTACTTCAGTTTTACAGCCAAAAAGAGCTTCATATGGTGTTCATTTGTTTCCACAATGATCAGCTCTATTTTTCATAAATTGAACGAAATGCAGTCCTTCACTCCAGCAGTCAGATTTGTTGTCCTGCATCCAAGTACAGAGTATATTTTCGATATCTTGATTAGCTCTTTCGAAACTACCCTAGCTTTGTGAATGGTGAGGCTTCCCATGGACGATCTTCAGTGCTGGCCAAAACTCCTTCAAGCTGGTCACCACATTATTGGCACATTCCATACCACTGTCAGACTATAATATAGATGGCGCTCCAAGCAACGACAATATACCCACTAGGTGGTAGGTTACTTCCTCAGCTCTTTTTGAAGTTGGAGACTTGAGAATCACAAATTTTGTGAGATGATCTTGGTACACCATAATAAATTTGTATTCTCTATCTGGCTGAGACTGAAAGTAATAAGATCTAGCTGACAACGGGAATGAAATTCGGAAAAAATCATAGGTATCACAACAATGCCCTTTTTAAAAACTTTTTTTCTGGCAATGTTCACAAAGGTGTGACTATAATATAGATGGCGCTCCAAGCAACGAGAATATGCCCATTAGGTTGTAGGTTACTGTAATGATGCGCCTTTAATTTGGATAAAAGTTATCTGAAATATTGTAGAAGAAATATGTAAAGGCGGCAGCATTACATTTTGGAGAAGTGTACCGGCATAAGAGACTTTTAATTAAAGAATAATACGGTGTCTTTTATGTTTGGGCAAGAGAGAAGGGGGACGAAAGCGGTTTGTCGGAGGTTTCCGATTCCAGACGCAGATAAGGGGATGGCACCAGGGTTTGACATTAAAGTAAAATACCCTTTTGTAAACGAATTTATTGGGCCTGTTTGGGAGGTAGACCGCAAGACACGTGGAGTTGACTTCGGGTGGTCTTGTGACGAAATTGAAGTGCACACCCATTTCGAGAGAGATATCCAATCGATGATTTTGAGTTTTGGATAGACGAATAAAAAAACATTGCAGAACGTGGAATGGCAAGAGGTTTTATTAGAAGGCGGGATTAATTTTAGACAAAGAGAATGAAAGGAAATATATACATGGTTCTGAGAAAAAAAGGAGAGGGATTAAGATATTGACGGAAAAGCTGTAGGGTCCCCGCAACCCTGTGTTGTCTTTCATAGAATTTTGAATCGGAGTTTTTTTGACGGGTCAGGCTGTTGGTTTCCCGTGAATCTAAATTTACGTGGAAGACATAAATCGGCAGTTGGTGGAGTGGAGTCAGCATCTAAGTTAGGTAGAAGACGCAATCGACAGCTGTTGGAGTGGAGCCCGCATCTGGGGTTACGCATAGACGTTATCGGCCGTTAATCAAGTGTAGACCGCACCTGAGTTTGAGACAAGGAGTTGATGGAATCATAGAGTGGAGACTACTTAGATATTCCGCCAGACGTCGAGAGGTTTTCCTCATCTTAAAGCCAGACGTGACCACCCCATGCCAAGGAAGGTTTTCGACCCCCGGACCCCATCGCATTAAATCGAATGTCAACAATCATCAAAGGTCAGCAAACTGAGTGAGTGTTTTGTATTATTTAGATTTGTTCAGTTCCCACGGCTTCGAGTTAGTTTTGGTGTGTTAGAGAGATAGAAAAAGAGTATAGATTGTTTCGGTTAGAGTCAAATTTTGTGTTTGTTGGGTCTAAGTTTTTACGCTCCCTAATTCTATAAAAGGTGGTAAATAAATTGATAAAATATTTTGATTAAATGATTGTGTATGCTTAAAATTTTGAAACATTGAAAAAGTTGGAATTTGAAAATTGAATATTTTGCTAAGAAGGTTATGATTATAAATGTTCGTAGCATAATTTGTAAATATTAGTTTTTTTGTAAATAAATTATGATCTATTTTAAACGTAATGAGTTGGTTTAATTTATGTCTATTTGATCTGTTCGTTATTGTCAATTAGTGTCCAGAGCTTTGGGTTGGATTCAACAAAATAACTTAAACACAACGCAACCAAATAATTTTAATTATAAATAAATAAGTACTAACCCAAATAAACTACGTTTCACGCCCAAAAATCTAATTTCAGGACAGCAATACGACACATGGTCCCGACCAGGATAATAAAAATAATTTGTGTTAGGCTAGAATCGTGAAAAAAAAATTTTTGCGTTAAAAATTTTTTTGTTCGTGGTTGCCGCGACCAGTTTAAAAGTTTTTGTTGTTAAAAAAAAATTTCTAGTTATTTAAAAAATTTTTCGTTAGGTGCATGATAGCCGGGACTATGTCTCATGGTGTGTTAGAGACTGTTAAAAAAAAATTTATTTTCAAGGTGAAGGGAGCCGCGCATTAAAATTTAGTTTGAAAGCGCGCGAGGTTGGAAATTTAAATGTGTATTTGCCATATTTAATATTGAAGGTATACGAAAAATTGTATGAAATTATAATTTGAAATTTATGAAAACAAATAATTGTTGTAGAGATAATATGAGGCATTTGGTATATTGAATATGTTGACTTGATTAGAAGAGTAAATGAATAACTAGTTTGATTTATATGTGATAATTGTGCAGATTTGATTGATTTTGGTACATGTGTTTCCATATATTGCAGTAAATTAATATTCTGCATTTTGAGGAGTATTTTTGGATACAAATTTAAATAGAAGGAGTTTAGATAAAAATAACAAAAATTGATTTTGATATAGGTTTGAAGTGTTTATTGATATATGATTTAAAGTGATTGAATTTATTTAAGACAAAGATTTGAAAATAGTGTGAATTGTTAGAACGCGTTTATAACATAAGAGTTTATATTGATTTCAGTAGATAGATAGTGGTGGTTAGTTTTTTTTGATAACTAATTAATGTAAGGAATATTTAATGAAAAGTTTTGACTAGTTGAGAAGTGTGTAACTTCATTAAAATCAGTAGAAAGATATTTGAGAGAGATTTCGAAAAGTAGAAGTGCTTTGTGTGAAGAGAAAGAGAAGTTATAGTTATATGATATTTGAATTAAGTACAAGCATTTGATTAGTTTGAGTAGTAATCAGTAGGATTATGCATAATTTAATTGATGAACAGTTAAGAGTGTGCAAATATATATAGTATATTTGAACTGTGGTGTGATATATATATTTAAATTTGTGATTATTGTATATTGTTTGTGCATATTTGTATTTTGGGGGAAATCAGTGTTTTGAGAATTTAGATAGTTATGTCAATAATAATTAGATGTTTGTAAAAGTAGCAATAGGGGATTTAAGATAAAAAGAAGTGGCTAAAATGGCAATAAATGCGGGATCCCTGTCTATAGACTCGTTACTCCCAAATTTTAGTGGAGAGAAGGAGGATGTTTTTGAGAAATTTTTTAGAAAATTTAATCAGACAGCGAGGGAGTTGAAGTGGTCTGAGATCGCTAAGGGACTATGGTTCTACTCTCGATTAACGGGCAAGGCGAGAAGAATCTGGGATTTATTAGAAGGGATTGAAGATGAGGAAGTTGTAGTAATGAAAAAGTTTGTGGAGTTTTATGGTATAAAGATGGATAGTGTGGAATCGCAGGTGATAGAGAGAGTTACGATTGAAGATGAGGAGCAGCGAAATGAAAAGAAATTAAATATTGAAATGGAGAGTGATAAACTAAATATTGAAGTAAAGAGTGATAAAATAAATATTGAGGCGGAGAATCAAAAGGAGAAAAATAGAGAGAACAATTCTATGATAATAACACCGGAGAAAAAAAATAGTCAGGAGCAGAAAATTAAAATTTTTGAGGGAAAGGGTGAGAGTGTGAACAAAGAAAAGACTCAAGCGATTGATTTAATGACAAAAATTAAACTAGACGCGAAGGCGAATCAAATAATGATAGGACAAAACACGGAGGAAATAAATAATGATTGTGAGTCGGAAAATACCCCAAATGAATTTAATAATAAACAACAAATAGAGTCATTGAAGGAAAGTAGTATGAAGGCAGATCGAAATTGTAAAATTAGCGGCGATCAAAGACAAAATAAAGTACAGACCAAAAATGAAATTGTTAATTTAGGACAAAGAGGGTCAGTGAAGGAAAATGGGAAAAGTGTAGATCAAACAGGTATGGTGATAAGTGATCAAAAGATACAAACAGAGAAATTAGATGCAAAGATGACTAGTGGAGAAAATGAAGTGAGTAAAACTACCGGATATCGCGAATTTGAGGTGGAAATGAAACCAATAAAATTTCAAACTGTGGAGAGAATTAGTAATGAGATTGATTTTCAATTAAAGGATAAAAGGGATAAAGATTTGCGTAAAACAAATGAGATAAAAAGTTTGAAAATAGATGCGCAGATAATAAAGGATACACACGAATTTGCGATGAGTGAAATTGCCGATTCTCGGGAAATATTGATAGAAATGAAACCATTAAAATGGCTAGTTGCGGAGAAAAGTCAGAGAAGGGGATGACTTAGAGAGAAATACAAGTTATGAAGCGCAAAATTCAGTAAATACGATTAGTGGAGGCAACAAATTAGGTTCAATAAATGATAGAATGGATTTGAAAATAGATGTTCAGAAAATAAAGGATAATTATATGTTTTTGATGGGTTCAATTACCGAATTTCGCGATTTTAAAGCTGAGAAGAGTAGAAACATCAAAATTCACACAGTACAAGTTGTAAGAAACCAGAGGCATAGCAAGAAAGTTGAGGAAATTTGGACGGTGAATGCAAAAATATTCAGAGAGAAAAATTTTCACACAGCGAGTTATTTACAGAACGGGATTAAGAGGATACAAAGGTGTCAGAAAAAGAGAAAAATTGAGAAGAGTCATAGAAATGAAAGTATAGGAAATAGAAAGTTAAAGAAGGGCAGTACGCGAAATTTAAAAAGAAAGACAATTAGACATTTGATTGTTGCAAAGAATGGGTTTAAGACGTGGAAAAATACTGCTAGCATTAGAGTTAGAATTAAATGGATGATGAAAAAACCCCGATTAAGAAAATTGCTGAAGTATAAGTTAAAAAGTTTTGGTTTAAGAGAAACGGGAAGTCAGGATATCCAGTTTGTTTACACTACGCGAGGGGGTTCTTTTGTTGAGGATCATGCATTTTTGAAAAGAGCAGAGGGCTTGGTGGATTTCTTTCCCCACTGTAAAAAGAGGAAACGGTTAGTCTGGGATGGCCTTTGTTTACGTTTTACGAAGGGGGTACGAATGTGCGTTTAGAGGGGACTTCGTGTCGTTTCTCCTTTCGAAACTTTGAGGAGTACGGTAGAAAGGAGAAAGAACTGGTTTAGCTGGGGTTTTTCACCAGGGATAATTTGCGTTTGAATGATAAAAATTTTGGGAAGCAGGTGTTTATTTTTGTGGGATACTGAGTACGCTAAGAATAACATAGGTTCACGAAAATTAGTGATGAAACAACATTCGCGTGGAGATACATTAAAAATAGGATATACAAAATAGATACAAAATAAGGTGACCTATAAATAATGCGTAGGTATAATTAAAAATAATGGAAGTGAATGGGGCTTTTAGAAAATGAATGGGAATCCTGGCCAGATTTGTATTCATTTATCTAAGAAGCGGGGAAGATACAGAATAAGGGAGCAATAAATAATGGGATCCGTGGATAGTATGAGAGTTTAGCATAATTGAGAAAAATAAGAAAGAAATAAAGTACATATAAAACAAGCAATTGAAAAAAAAATAAATGTGAATAAATTAAATGAATATGATGTCAGTTATGAAAATTCGTCGACAACAGGGTTAATGATCAATGGATACAAAGAAAAACGGAATAAAATGTAACTTACCTGAGTAATAGAGAGATATGTGGAATACAGCAGCGGAGTTGGAAAGTAGAAACAATATTAAATCCATCGGGAATGGCACACAGTTATGGAAAGTTCGGCGAAGGGAGATTATCGGTAGCAATGAGTGGATGTCAGTCACAAGAAAAAAAATAATAATAATAAATGAATAAATAAATAAATAAATAAATAAATAAATAAAAAATGTAACAAGTGATTGATAGTTTGGTTTTGAGAATGTAGTATTCTCAGATAGCGAACAAAGCAAGCTGAGGGCGCAAAATGTAGAAACTGGAATAAAAGTATTAGATATGGTTTAATACGAGATAAAAAAAAATAGAAAATAAAATAAAAATGAAAAATAAAAAAATCATAAAAAGATTGAAATGATACAAGGTTGTGAGTAAATTAATAGATTTAAACGCAACCACGTGAGTGGCGAGTAATTAAACAAAATCTAAAGAAGAAAAAAAAAAAGATATTTCACTACAAAATTTGAAAATAATCTCGGAATATGCAAGCAATCAGTTGAATAGTATGAAAGAAAAAGAAAAATGATACTTAGACATAAGTTTAATCCTGTATGAGATGTGATTTAAATCCAGAAAGTTTAAGTACGAAATCGTGGATTTCTTTAGAACGCACGAGGTGAAAGATTTACACCTTAAACCGTCTTGACCGGTTATGTTTGGGGAGTTGCAGTGGGACTACGTTCAAAAATATTTAGCACCAGGTGTTCGTGGACGAAACCAGTTTCTGTGGTAGCAGGTGAAGGTAGGAATACAGTTTGGGACTGGTGTTATTGTAACAAAAAACTGAGAATTGGCGCGAATTTATGAGAACGTAGCTAACAGGATATAAACATAGAATGATGAATTATCAATAGCTGAACGAAGTTTTCCGTTCGAGTTAAGCCAAACGTTGGGGATGGCAGTGCAGCAAAATTGCAGAAAGTTTTGGTCAAAGGGAATTTAAACAAAATAGGATGTACATAGATTACAATAAATAAATATTTTGACCACTTGATGGTATTGAATGGAAGTGTTTTGCCAAAATAAATAAAAAGAAAAAAAGATAAAAAATAGATAAAAAAATAAAATGTGTAGAGATTTGTAGAGTGTAAATATCGCGGGAGTTAGGAACTATGAATATTAACATGTATTTTGTGTATATAATGTCATTTGCAAAGTGTTGAAATTTTTTTTATAGTGAATCATGTGAAAATTAGATTGAAAGTATAAAGTCAGTATTTATGTGCAAAAGTGTTTTGAAAAATGTATTGAAATATATAGTTTTAGATAGAAATGTTAATATGGCAAATATACATAGATTAATTAATGATTTTGAATGTAATATAATAATAATAGAAAGGAAAATCTAGTGTATGTTTGATAGTGTTTTGGGACTGAACTTGTCAAAATATGATTGTGAATGCAAATGATTTTTGTCAACATTACGAACAGTAAATAGATTTGATCCGGATACAAGTTGAAGGAACTTTTGAAGGACATTCAAAAAAAAAAAAAGATTTGATTGCAGAGATTTTGCAGCTTTTTTTTTTTCTTTCTTCAGAAAATTGTATGTAGACAGTTTGTGGTGCTCTTCCAAACTGAGGTGGAAGTTTGGATTCGATGAAAAAGCAGGTGAATGTATATAGAAGAGAGTGTTATTGAGTAATGTGATGTTATTATAAAATATGATGTGTAAAAATTTTTTGATGTGACAGGTAATGTCCGTTACTTAACGGTAAGAAACACTGTATAGATGATTACTTTTGATGATGAGAAATGTATAAAATTTGTGTTGAGTATGTTGTAAAATGTTCGGAGAAGGGAGCGTACAAATGAAAGTTCTTTTAGGAGTTTGGCTTTGACAGGTTGTTTGGTTTTTAGGGTAGTTTGTTATGTTTTTTTCAGTTTGTAAGGTGTGGTTTGAGTTTTCGGAGAAAGGAGCGCATGTATTGATGCGCCTTTAATTTGGATAAAAGTTATCTGAAATATTGTAGAAGAAATATGTAAAGGCGGCAGCATTACATTTTGGAGAAGTGTACCGGCATAAGAGACTTTTAATTAAAGAATAATACGGTGTCTTTTATGTTTGGGCAAGAGAGAAGGGGGACGAAAGCGGTTTGTCGGTGGTTTCCGATTCCAGACGCAGATAAGGGGATGGCACCAGGGTTTGACATTAAAGTAAAATACCCTTTTGTAAACGAATTTATTGGGCCTGTTTGGGAGGTAGACCGCAAGACACGTGGAGTTGACTTTGGGTGGTCTTGTGACGAAATTGAAGTGCACACCCATTTCGAGAGAGATATCCAATCGATGATTTTGAGTTTTGGATAGACGAATAAAAAAACATTGCAGAACGTGGAATGGCAAGAGGTTTTATTAGAAGGCGGGATTAATTTTAGACAAAGAGAATGAAAGGAAATATATACATGGTTCTGAGAAAAAAAGGAGAGGGATTAAGATATTGACGGAAAAGCTGTAGGGTCCCCGCAACCCTGTGTTGTCTTTCATAGAATTTTGAATCGGAGTTTTTTTGACGGGTCAGGCTGTTGGTTTCCCGTGAATCTAAATTTACGTGGAAGACATAAATCGGCAGTTGGTGGAGTGGAGTCAGCATCTAAGTTAGATAGAAGACGCAATAGACAGCTGTTGGAGTGGAGCCCGCATCTGGGGTTACGCATAGACGTTATCGGTGGAGACTACTTAGTGGAGACTACTTAGATATTCCGCCAGACGTCGAGAGGTTTTCCTCATCTTAAAGCCAGACGTGACCACCCCATGCCAAGGAAGGTTTTCGAGCCCCGGACCCCATCGCATTAAATCGAATGTCAACAATCATCAAAGGTCAGCAAACTGAGTGAGTGTTTTGCATTATTTGGATTTGTTCAGTTCCCACGGTTTCGAGTTAGTTTTGGAGTGTTAGAGAGATAGAAAAAGAGTATAGATTGTTTCGGTTAGAGTCAAATTTTGTGTTTGTTGGGTCTAAGTTTTTTCGCTCCCTAATCCTATAAAAGGTGGTAAATAAATTGATAAAATATTTTGATTAAATGATTGTGTATGCTTAAAATTTTGAAACATTGAAAAAGTTGGAATTTGAAAATTGAATATTTTGCTAAGAAGGTTATGATTATAAATGTTTGTAGCATAATTTGTAAATATTAGTTTTTTTTGTAAATAAATTATGATCTATTTTAAACGTAATGAGTTGGTTTAATTTATGTCTATTTGATCTGTTCGTTATTGTCAATTATTGTCCAGACCTTTGGGTTGGATTCAACAAAATAACTTAAACACAACGCAACCAAATAATTTGAATTATAAATAAATAAGTACTAACCCAAATAAACTACGTTTCACGCCCAAAAATCTAATTTCAGGACAGACAATACGACAGTTACTTCCTCAGCTCTTTTTGAAGTTGGAGACTTGAGAATCACAAATTTTGTGAGATGATCTTGGTACACCATAATAAATTTGTATTCTCTATCTGGCTGAGACTGAAAGTCAATAAGATCTAGCTGACAACGGGAATGAAATTCAGAAAAAATCATAGGTATCAGAACAATGCCCTTTTTAAAAACTTTTTTTTCTGGCAAGGTTCACAAAGGTGGAACCTTGTTCGAATCAGTTCGATATCATGACATGTAACGTTTTTGTATTTGGTTGAAAGTTCTTTCAACATTCTATCACGTCCGCCGTGTCCAATAGCCAAAAAGCTTCATGAAGTACGAGAAATAACTCAAATTGCACCCAAATTGCAACGCCAAGGAAGACAAGAGATATCACAACAAAATTTATTTTGTAGACAACATGTTGACCAAGTATCAAATGATTAAATTTATAGACTTCTGTGAAGTGTGGTTCCTGCCAAAATCAGTAGCCAGAGTAGCCGCCATTGTTGGAGATCACCGCTGCCACACGCCTCGGCATTGATTCAAAGAGACTTTGGATGAGTTCTTGGGGTACAGCAGACCAAGCAGCTTCCACACGTTGCCAAAGTTGATCTGCTGTGGCAGTTGGGGATGGAATCTGGGTCAATCATAGAGCAACCATGGACCACATGTTTTCTATCGGCGAAAGATCCGGAGAGCGAGGCGGCCAGGGAAGCAAGTCAATCTGGCGATTGACGAAGAACCGTTGGACAATGCGTGCCACGTGTCGTCGCGCATTATCTTGTTGAAATATGGCTGTGGGCAATCTTTCCTTTAATGCTCCGCAACGGACTAAGGGCCTGTTCACATAGGAGTCCGGTAGCATTATACAGTTTTTTTAGGTTGAAGGAAAATTCAAGGACAACGGGTCACGTGGGGGTGAAAGTTCAAATGTCTTTTTCTTTGTGAAAAATCATTCGTTAGTGCACGTGGGGTTTTTTACTCTCGTAATGACTTGCGCGCAGTTTTTTTATTCTGATTTGAGTGAATCCGACTTCGATGAAGATGAATATCGTTTAGATATTTCCGAATCAGATATTTCAGATTTCAGTTCGTCTGAAACAGAAAGTGATTCGGATTCGGAAAGCTTGAATGATGCTCGTCAGCAGGGCCCTATTTAGAAAATTCTTGAGAATAGGCACAACTCGGGATGGGGGCCCCCTAACACTGATGTGGGCATAAAATTTCCAAAATTAACAAACAAAAAAATAATCATGAATCATTGTGAAAGTACCATTTTACCAAGAATTGGCTATTTGAAGCGTAGATGCCTGGAACATTATCAAATAACAAAAAGCAACACAACATATTAACTTCATCATTAAAACACCAATACAATGCAACCAGAAAAACTTATTAATCCCTTATATACACTATAACATACATATGATGAACTATAGATATAACTATACATATGACGAATCAATCAATCAAATTTGAAAGGATATATAAAAAAATTGCTATTAAAATGTTTTAAAAATTTTGAATTGGGAATTTTTTTCTTTTTTTCCTTTTAAAATTAAAATTTTGGGGGGGCCCTCAACATTTGGGGGCCCCTAGGACCGGGCCTAATGGACCTAATAGAAAATCAGGGCCTGCTCGTCAGTGGTGCGAGCTACATTCCACCAACAGAGAAGAAAACTAACCCAACACGACAGTGTATTGCTTGCTGCTCAAAAAAGACAGTAGAAGGAAAAAAGTAAGAAGGGAAACGAGAATCTACTGTCCAGATTGTGACGTTGGACTCTGTGCAGTGCCGTGTTTTCGCATTTATCACACGCGATCAAATATTTGCTACATAATTTAATTATTTATGCTATTTAAATATACCATATATATATAAGATGTGTAATTTGGTATAAAATCCAGTTATTGCAAGAGTTATATTTAGTTTGCGTGAATTACCTCCAAAATCTAGTGATTTCCACCATGCAGAAAGCCAACTTTACAGGTAATTTTTCCTTGTATTTAAATAAGTTTGTTTTACGTTATTTTTTAGGAAATGTTATTTGCGAATGCTGTTAATATGTTTAAAAATATATATATCTATAAAAATGAGCATTTAAAAAATTGACATTTTTTGACCGTCAAGGCCGGGATAAATTGAGCCGGGAAGGGGTTGAGAAAAAGAATAAATATTATTCACTTTCGAATTTCACTTTGCCAAACACTGCCTAGTAGGCGATAAGCGTATTGAAATAGAAAATTATGATAACACTTGTATAGTAACCTTCTAAATCAAAGATGCCAAATCATGTTGGGATTGTTTAGATTAATTCATTTCCGGTGTCTGTTAGCCGTGTACAATGACAACTTACGATATTTGTTCTTTTTTCAGCGGGAATTTAAATTTAATAAAACGAG
Organism: Dolomedes plantarius; assembly: GCA_907164885.2. Taxonomy (NCBI): domain Eukaryota; kingdom Metazoa; phylum Arthropoda; class Arachnida; order Araneae; family Dolomedidae; genus Dolomedes; species Dolomedes plantarius. Next base: position 136,653,453 of record OU015492.1, read on the forward strand.
GGCAAGATGCTTTGAAGTCTTCCCACTTAGAGTCGTTTCATTAAGACCCGTGTGGGATTATACATGCATGTGTTTATGCATCAATGAAAAATAAAACTTACGACGTTGAAATAAGTTTAATTTATTTTTTTTTCTCAATTCTCCTTTTGCCTATTTAAAAAATATATTCTCTTCTGATTGGCTAGTATTTATCTAGTATTTCAGTTATAAATCTGACTTTTTATAACTGAAACATATGAAATAACTGCACTTATGATTACTTCTGAATAATTTTCCTGTTGGCTTCCGAAGTAGATAATAATAGTTTATTTTAGTGTGAAAATTGAAGTTTTGATACTATAAAACATGATTAAAAAGTTTTAAACTCACTATCGCCATTATGGCTCTTTTCTGAATACCTGGACGAAAGGCTTATCCAATGATGACTACGATCAATTTGAGTTAGGGTGTTCGTGAAATTGGTGAGTAGTGGTTTTTAAGCTATAATTATTGCTGATTTAAGAGAATTTAAATTTAAATTAAAATTTTTGTTTTTAATGAAATTAAGGGCCGAATTCAATGTAACGTTTTAGCTCTTTAGCTAGTTAGCTAGTTAGCTCTTTATCAAACCTCAGTTTTGCTAACTGTTAGCACATCGGCATTCAAATGGCCCGTTAGCTCTCCGAGGAGGGAATGTTCGGCAAACCTCGGAAGCTTTTAAGCGAATGCTCTCAGTAAGCCAATCAGACAGCCCAAATTCATCGCCAGCGCGACATCAAATGTAAACAAACATGGAAACTTCGGAACTGATAAAATAAATATAATAAAAACGAGTAATGCCTGGATACGCAACAAAAGAAAAATGAATCAAATGATTTTAAATTTGTAGATAGAATACTTACAAATATTTTCATAATTCTATGTTCAACTTTATTTGAAATATTTATAATTCACTATGTTAAATTACCGGAAGCTTTATTTTTCTTTTAGCGACTTTTCTTTTAGCAAAATGCCACATTTTTTTATTTTAATTAGTAGAGAATACAGATGATGAAAAATATTAAAATATGGAGGATATGAAGTAAAATATATTTAAAACAAAGTTTAGCTAAATGTTAAAATATTGTTGTATTCAGTAATCTAACCTTCCAAAAGCTATTTATTTTAACATAAAAAAAAGTTTCTGATAAAATGATACACTGAACTTTATGTGATGTCCTTGTTTCAATTAAATACATTTAATAAAAGCTTTTAAACTAGTTATCACATTGATGTGTTTCCCATCTGAAATCAAACACATTTAAATCTCTGAAGTTTATACTAACAGCATGGTATTTAAAACTAACAGTATTGTATTTAAAATTTTCAAATATACACATTATATTATACAGACAAACTTTAAATTAAATAGTATTATTTAAGATGTACTCACCTGATTTTTCTCAGTTAAGATTTAGAACTCATAACATTCAAATTATGCATCACAATTAATAGTAGCCAAAAAAATTACAAGTACAGACACTGCTTCAGTATAAATACAGCACTGCACAAGAATTCATTTAGCTCAATCTTTTAAATGTTCATACAATATCCTTTTAAGAAAATCGATAGATTTACACTCTTTTAAACATATCCATGTGTAAATGAAGAAAATGCTAAATCTAGTTTAATTGAAGTACAAGGGAATACAACTGATAGTACTTTGTTTTTTTTCGACTATCACTGATTTTGGTTCATTGCAAATATACAATTTTAAGATATTCATTTCATTCCTTACACTAGGTGCAAATAAGCAATGTTTAAAAGATAAAGTATTTGAAGTACTGCATACTTAAGCTACTATCTTTTTTCAATTTGTGTCGATAAAAATTTAAAATTTCAAGTTATCTTAAATGTAGTCATGCAGAAAAAAACACAGTTTCACAAATATAACAGTCAAACAAAATTAAATATAATTAATTTCTGTATTAATCTTTTTCTTTATGAGGAATAGGGCAGTAAAATACTCAGCTGCATTGTAGTTTTGTAGTTTAATATTTTAATTTACAGAGTGACATATCTGTAAAGTACTGTCAATTACAATGGAATACAATTGATAGTACTTTGTAAAGTACAGCTACAATGCAGCTGAGTACAGTAAAATACTCAGCTGCATTGTAGTTTTGTAGTTTAGTATTTTAATTTACAGAGTGACATATCTGCAAAGTACTAACAATTACAATGGAATACAATTGATAGTACTTTGTTTTTGTCAACTATCACTGATTTTGACTCATACCTATTCAAAGATACAATTTTAAGGTATTCATTTCATTCATTACATTAGATTCAAATAAGCAATGTTTAAAAGATAAAGTAACGAAGTAATGCATAGTTAAATTACTATATTTTATTCAATTTGTGGCGATAAAAATTCAAAATTTCAAGTTATCTTAAATTTTGCAGTTATGCAGAAAAAAAAATACAATTTCACAAATATTTTAGAATTTTCTTAAGAAGCACACAGAGAACAGTCAAGAAGCAGTTGAATGAATCACATTATAAATATAACAGTCAAACAAAATTAAATGTAATTAATTTCTGCATTAATCTTTTTTCTATGTGAGAAATTCAGTAATTTAATCCACAATTCAATTAGTACAATTAAGTACAATGGAATACAATTGATAGTATTTTTTTTTTTTTTGATCGACTATCATTAATTTTGGTTCATAGCTATGCAACAAATATATAATTTTAAGGTATTCATTTCATTTGTTATACTAGGTGCAAATAAGCAATATTTAAAAGATAATGCAGAAATTAATTAAATGAATAATAATGAAGAAATTAATTAAAAGTAATGAAGTACTGCGTAGTTAAGTTACTATATTTTATTCAATTTGTGGCGATAAAAATTAAAAATTTCAAGTTACCTTAAATCTTGCAGTTATGCAGAAAAAAAATACAATTTCACAAATATTTTAGAATTTTTTGAAGAAACACACAGAGAACAATCAACAAGCAGTTGATTGAATCACATTATAAATATAACAGTTACAGAAACATGGTTTGTACCAAATTTCATAGTCCTGGCTGAAATTTCAAGACCCATAGCTAAGCCAAATTTGATTTTAGTTATAGTTTGATTAATTTTTAATAGAACATTATATCAGGTCAGGAATAAGCTTGTGCATTGTAAAATTTAACATTAGTAACTGTTTTTGAAAAGGCATGACTTTTTCTAACACTTAAATTTTGTTTACATATTAAGGAAGAAGAAAAAAAGTAGAAAAAGAGTAAAGTCCTGGAAACTGGAATTAACCACATTTTATAAAATTGAAACAAACAGAAATCAATGTTGTGCTCATGAAAATCATACTTAAAGACATATTATAGCTGTACTTTTTTTAGATTGAGAAAAAAGATTCTTGTAGGTAAGCATTAAATTACACACTGGCAAAATTTAACACAATAAAACAATTATTGCACACATGGGAGAGCAGTTTCTTCACAGACATACTAGATAAAATTGGTAATAAATGGGAAAAATCAATATCCACTATGGTTTTTATTAAAACAGAGCAACAGCCAGGAAGAACAACCCATTTTATATTCATCAAAATTTAATTTCCAGGGAACAGGTATTGGGCTTGAAGCTTGTAATTTGTCTGGGAAGAGGAATATAAATTTTTAAAATGCTTTCCAGCTTAGATACAAATATTTTGTGGTGTTATTACTAAGTTTCTGGTGATTGATACAATTCTCATTCTTTAGCACGAAGAATGATTAATTAAACGTATTTTCTAAAATTCTTCTGTGCTCTTCCACTACGGATATCTGAACTGAGAAGAGATCAAATGTTTGATAGTTAAACTCTATATTTCGTTTGTGTGTGCGAACTGTATATAACTCGTCCATTTTACAACACAAGCGAAAGCGGTTAAAGCTACAGAAATTCTCAAATCATTATACTAATCAGTAATACCATAATGTCTACTGTAAATTTCCAAATCATTATACATAACGGTAAACATGAAATTTTTTTAAAGTGCACGTAACAAAAGATTAATCTAATTAACAAAAGATAATTTGCTTATTTATAACGTATTTTACGTAACTGCTAAATAAATATAATTTGGAATATTCAAAAATACAAGAAAGAGTTAATTACTAACTTCAAAACAGTAGAAACTAGTCGAAACTTTAATCAAAACAATAACACCACCAGAGAAACCACCTAGCAAGCGTTAGCTAACAGGCGACCGGATATTTCGCTCTTTTTGGGCATTTGAATGCGGATCGGCTAAAGAGCTAACTAGCTAACCAGCTAAAGAGCTAAAACGTTACATTGAATTCGGGGGAAAAAGACGTACACACACAGAGAGAGCTGAGAGAGAGCTAAATAAAATGGGATTTTATTTAGCACAAGTGATTCTTCAATTACTGTTCATTAAATAGGAGTTTTTCCTATTTTAGATCTTATTTCTTTTCACTAAAAACACCAAAAATCTTTTTTTTTTTTTTGCACTATGCACTTTGGGGCTGTTTTATTATCTGAATTTGAGGGTTAAATTTCAACAGAATACTTGACATAATTTATATAAGCATCGTAGTTTAAATATTACGTTCCTCCCAAAAACAATTTAAAAATTCTCTTTATTTTGTTTATTAATTTTTTAAATCTGTTTTTAGATTATTATTTTTATCTCTATGAAATCAGTAAAGATTACGTATTTTTTCATGTTGTACGAAAATCCTTCTTTTCCCCCCACAACTGAAGTACTTTTTTTAAATAAATTGTTAAAGATGCATTTTATATTGTCTCATTCTATTCCAAAAACATTTATTAAATGCTATAATTATTGCTCTGGTGAGATATTTATCGCCAAACTAGAGATTAATCTGAAATGTACAAAAGCATCCGCACTTGGCAAAAATCAGCCAGCTCTGTGCCAAATGTTTGCGCACAAAGCGTAAAACAGCCGATTTCCAAAGAAACCTTTCAATTTCCTTTAAATATTGCATTTGGAACACGGTTAAAAGTATTTTTAAAATTAAGTCGACGTTCTTCGGTATACATTTCAATAGGTTTTAAGCGTTAAAAAAATATTGGCTTTGAAGTAAAAAATCCTCGAAATTTTCCTCTCTGGACGTGCGATTAGTTCTGGTCTCCAAAGCTGAAAATGGCGTCGCACTCCGATAGCGTATTATTGGTTTTGAAGTTGAAAACCATCGAAATTTCTCTCTAAGCACGTTAGCATGGGGAATGTTTATTTCTTGGCCCAAGAATAAGTGACGTCACACTATTCTGACGTATAGAGAAATAGCGAGATAAACCGACCGCTATGTTACTAACGAATTCTGTTCAGTGATGTTAAAAGTGACCCAATATATAAGCAATTATATTGATTAAATTGTACAGAAACGTTTGTGGTATTTGCAAGCTACACATTTTTTCATTTAGGAAAAAATTATAATTCTTTTTGCACTGATTCATTTCAATTTTTATTTTTTTTAATTCAAGAATTAATTTTTCCGGAGATTATGTAAAGTTAACTGTTAACTGTATGTTGTAACTATTGAAGCCATTTTCACAAGCGAAAGTCTTCTTAGCGTTGTAACAAAGGTTGGATCAGATTTATTAAGTAAAGGTTACCTAGACAAAACTGTTTCACCTTTTGTCTGAGAACTCTAAGATTTAATGATGAGTGATCGAGAAGTATGTAATTTAGTTATTAATTAAATTTTTCTACTGTGTTCATAACTTTGTAATTCTATTGTTTTCTCTTATGTTAAACGTTTTCTATCTGAGTTGCTATATAAGTATTCTAGGATGTATCTGAGGAATGCTTTCCTTTCATTAAACTAGAACTTATCGCTGTGGTAATTTTTTAATATATTGCCGGTATTGAAAGAGGTTTTTTTTTTTGCTGTGATACATGTGTGAAATTCTGGACCATATTTATATTATATTGCAAGGTAGAGATGCAATAGCAAGCTCACGTATAAGAAAACGTAGTTGTTATGCCTTCGCCATGAGAGACATTCTCTGTTTATAACACGATATCTTACCCGGGGATCTCATTATATAAACTTACAGGTCCTAAAACTCGTTCAGTATTTTTGATGTTATTGATTCTAGTTACTTTATTATAAGTATTGAGTCTTAAAAGTATTAAAATTACAAAAGTTATTGAGTACTTTTTATATATGGCATAATTTTTCCTCACCACACTAATGACATTTAGTCAGAAGCCAAGTTGCTTACCGCACAAAGTTCGATACCATTCTGAAGAATAGTTTGTAATTTCATTATTGAAAATTACAGTAATTGGGAGCGATATAATACTCGTAATAGGGAACCAAAAAAAGTTCTGTGAATATTTCATTTGGATAACCTCTTAATTTAGTAAGATTGGATCAGTTTTATTAAGTAAAGGTTACCGAAGCAAGTTGTTTTTCTTTTATTCTGAGATTTCATGATTAGTGATCGAGAAGTATGTAATTTAGTTATTAAATTTTTCTACTGTGTTCATAACTTTGTAATTCTCTTGTTTTCTCTTATGTTAAACATTTTCTGAGTTGCATTTAAAGAAAGTATTCTAGGATATATCTGAGGAATGCTTTCCTTCCATTAAACTAGAACTTATCGCTGAAGTGGTATTTTTGTAATATATTACCCGTATTGAGAGAGGTTTTTAAGTTAATAATTAGTTAGGATGCCAAAAATCTTTAATGTCCTTCAAGATGTCTTCAAAAGGACCCTCTTTTTGTCGTCGCCTAAGAAATTTGCAGCCAGTACGATTGCAAATGGTTGTGTGCCGTTCCGCAGTGTTTTTTCATGTCGCCATACGGTGCTTCATCGGAACTGCTCAATCTTTTGTGCGATTGTGGAGAAAGCTAATAAAGTTTGTGGTTAATTTGTTTCCAATTTTTATTCATGTGAATTTTGGGGTTATATTGCTGGGTCTCTGAACTTAATCGTGTTCTCTCATATGATTCATACCCGTTGATCTATCATTTTCAACGTTTCGTGTGTGACAATGCATTTTCAAAATTTAGTCCATCTAATACCTATTAAACTGATTTCCTAGGGTTGTTATGTTGGCGACTTTTCATACTCGCCAATGGCGATACTTAATAGGACAAACGCCAAATGCGCCCGGCTAACGGAAAAGTACCAAACATTGTTACAAATCTCGTAATATAAAACTTGTAATAGGGAACCAAAAAGGGCTATGAATATTTCATTTGGGTAATCTCTTAATTTTTGAAGTTTCGTTGACAATGGCTGAGTTTTTCTACAGTTCCAGTCATGCTTTAGGCTGTATAAAACAAACCCATGGATTCGTTTTGACCCCCCAGAGACTAAAATGAAGCAAGAAATAAATTTTGCAGAGTTTAATTCCATAGCTCTTGAATACTTTATGGATGAGATGCTATAGAGTTACTAACTCATTTTTTAAAACAAGGTGCTGTAAAAACATTTAATTCTAAGTATTTAAAATTAACTTTCTAAATATTTAAAACATCAAAGTGTGTATGTCAAAGAAAATGACAATAGCTGTCATTCATATCAGTGAGTGTTCTTAAATATTAATGACTAGGATACTGTAGTAATATAATGATTGTTTTAAACTTAGTTTTGTTCACTGTGCATGTACTTTATAATCTAGAATAGTCCAGATGCTGTCGGTAATAGCTCAGAGAGACAGTCTTTAGAGGAAAAGACTCCATCAGCTGAAGGTTCTCCTTCTCCACAAGAAGTAGATGAAGAAAGGCGGTCTCGTTCAAGAAGTCGTAGTCGATCGAGATCTCATTCTTTCCGAAGACGAAGATCCTACTCTAGATCTAGGTAAAAAAGTGTTATTACTATTTGATATTTGAAAATTTGTAAATGAACTCAGATTGAGCTCGCAGTTTCTTTCATTAATTTACAGCCAGATCTTAAGAAAAGTCTGTTGTAGAATATCAATTTTTTGCATTTCTTCATAAGTCATCTTGCTGGCAGTTATGGCCTATCGGTGTTAGTCCACTAGCATACATCATCATTGATAAAAACAAAGTATTTCAAAGAACCATAAGCACATCAAAATGGAGGAGTATATCTTGATAGAGTATACAGTTAGCAGATAACTATAATTTTCATAGATTCCTTTTTATAGTCAGACTATAAAAGATTGGTTTTAAGGGAATGTGGTTGTTGGCTGAATAATTAATGGTTTAGGGGTCCGTTCTGTTATGGATCATTGGAACAGCTTCCATTTGCCCCGGTTGCTCGCCAAGACAATTTTTCGCACCAACCTTGGCACCATTGTTGTTTACCCAGCCCTCCGCATGGCAAGTGATTAGGACTGGTTCTTAAACCCCGTCCCTTCAGACTACTCATTCGATAACACACAGCTTATTTATTAATTTTGGTAAATCAGAAGAAGCTGGGGTGGTTGGTGACTTTTTTGAAAAGTCGCCAAATTTGCGTTTCTGAGTCCGCCATTTTGGTTAATTCCCAATACACGGTGCCATCGTCCAGTCATGTTTAGTTATAAAAAGACTTTATATTTAAAATTAGGCATATGTTGAAATCCTTTTCCTCTGACCAAAAGATTGGTTATATAAATTATAATATTATTGAATTCCCATTGTTGGTTACTGAAACAGATAATTGTTTTTAGAAGTGCATTCTTATTTTTTATGTGTATAATGAGTAAACCCAGTGTCTTAAAATAAAAAATTACTTTTTTATCATAACTGAATTTTGAATCTTAGAATGTCAGTAGTTTCTTTTCAACTTCTTGTTCATAAATTGTTATATTTGTTATCTAATGGTAAAAACTTTGCATTATAAGTTTTTCAAGAATTTTCAGAAAAATATCTTTATTATATCAATATGAGTTTAGAAATCTTATATGAAATAGTGTAACAGCAGGTCTCTTAAGTACATTATTTTATTCTGGATGGTGACAAAATGGTTTTTTTTGCTGGCCTATCTCCAAATTTGAGTTGAAGTTGCCATGACTACACTACTCAATTTGGGATAGTTGCCATTCAGAATTGCCTTAAAATTGCAAATTCTGGTTTGTGTAACCCTCAATTAACAAAAAAAGCTGTTCTCAATTTCATCCCTATGAGTGTGTTTTATAAGTCAGGCTTGTCATCAGTGGTGAGATGTTGTTGCTGCTTATCCCACTTGACTGACGCATCAGATCAAGTCCATATAGGCTGTGTTGAAGAGGGGTTCGGCTTCAGTTTTTAATTAGCACCACAAGGGTCGGAGTCTGACTAGTGGTGAGATTTAAATAATTTAACAAGTGGTTTAGTGCACCAGTGATGAAAAAATAGTTTATTATTTTATATATGTAGTCATAAATAGTTTTAAAAATAGATTGTTACAAAAGGTATGAAAGTATAAATAAAAATATCTATGTAATTTATTGATGCAGAAAAGAATTATTCTAATATTGATTTAATCCTCTTTTTTTTCTGTTCAAAAAAATAGGTAAACTTTTAAAATGCTTATCTTATAATTATTTTCTCAATTAAATTATTTCTTTAAATAAAATTCCAGCAACAACTCACTGTTGCTGGATGTATAAATTTTATTTAATTTTGTATTATTGCATTGCATTTTTCTAAGGACCATTTGTATACAGTTATGCATGAGATTAAATAATTACATTTTGTATTTGCTGTTTAAAATTGTTTTAGAAAGCTTTTTCTTGAAATTTATCATTAGCCATGTAAAATATTTATGTATAAAAAATACCTTAGTTTAAAGTTTTTGTTAAATTAATTTAGCACCTAATAAGTGATTTTAAAGATAGTCATGAAATGCAATCTCTTTTGTCCATTAAACTTTTTATCATTTTGTTAAATATTTTCGGTACTTACGGAAAATCTAGTCGACCATAAAAGTTTGTGCAAATCCGCCAACCTCCCGGCCGAATCCCACAATCACTCAATGTTTTGTGTACGTACGCCGGTATCCGGATCTACAAAGTTAGACTTATGATTAACCTTGAAATGTTCGAAATTAACAGCTCTTATTTCGTCGGTTTTATAAGTTTTCCCTGAGTCGGAGTCTATTGTAAAACCTTCGATGTTATTCTTTTATCGCCTTCCTATCTGGAACTATTACGATAAAATATTCGTTGGTCTCTTTGCAAATGCCTCCAAACAGCCATTGCTCGAGGGTTATTCTCCCTGCATGTTTTTTACGCCTTGAGAAAAGGCTCTCAATTTATACAATGATGTTGGCTAAAGAAAAAATCGGAGGGGCCATGTTAATAGACTGTGTGTACCAACTTCTCATAAGTAATTATTCCAATTAATAACAGTCTTGTCACTCAACTCTAATTCTTCTTTTCCCCATTCAATAGTAGTCAATTCTCTGAGCCAGCTGTAAATAAATCTTATTGCAGTCACAAATGAAATGGTTGAACTCTCGAACCATGTTTCTTTCCGAATGGATATTTGCTTCTGACAAATCTTAATATTACAACGCCACTAAATCTGTGTTTTTAAATAAAGTGCCATATCATGGCCATTAACGCATTTTTTGGATGACGGTAAGATTCCATAGCTTTGAAAGAATTCTGCTTGTTCTGTAGTTGGTAAATCCCAAATATTTTTTACAACGCAGAGCTACAATAAAACTTAACAGCGACAGCTTTACTGCTAGAGCTAGACACTCTTATCAAGGTAACTGAATCACGTGTGGTAGGTTTTACCATTATTGGCTAAAAATCGCCTCTTGGCACCATTGCCTTCATTTGGCGAAAATGGTCGACTGGATTTTCCGTAAGTACCATATTTTCTGATTATTTTTCATAATTTTAATATACATGAAAATATCTTCAAATGTTTAATTTTAGCTACTTTTAATGAATTCTGAAAGTTAAGTTTACATCAAAATTGTTTCTTGATATTGCATAAATGAACATTTTAAAAATTTGTTGAAATTTATATAAAATTTCTTTTTAAGGCTTTAAATATGTTATTTGGCTGAAATTTTCATGTATATGTATTATACCATAAAAATATAAATAAAATTTTTTTGTGCAATAGAAATAATGAAAATCCTGATGAAGTTGAATCTGAAAGTCAAAGGTTAGTGTTAATTGTTTACATTTTGAAGGTTATGTATCTATATATTTATAAGAGATTGCCAGAAGGTGAATTCTCTGCTGCTTCACAAAATGTTTTTGAGTTAAATAAATTTTCACGCTTTGTACCTTTTTGAATACTTTTACTTCTGTTATATTTTCTTTGTATGTTAACATAAGTTTTGTTTGCATGTTCTTATTTTGCCAGTTTTTGTTCCTCTTTTTTTTTAAATGCATTTTGTTGGATTTAAAGTTTTATATCCTTTTATACTACATGAAATTTTGACACGTTTTTCCTTTCCTCCAATCTGTCTTCTCTATATGTGTGTGGTTTGACATATTCTTTAGCTGAACTAAAGAGCTTGATATATGCTTTGTTGTAATTCCTCTATAAAGAAATTACTTAGAACTGTTTTGTGAAAAAGTTAATCCTTGAACTGTTTTTACATTGATTTACTTTTGACATTATTCCCCCAATATCTGATAGGATATTATTTATTAGGATCATTGTCATATAAGTGCATATGACATATGAGCATACTGAACAAACTTGGTATTAAAAATGGATGTAGTTGTAACTAGATCGTCATAAAGTCATTTTAGGTGTAATTTGATGTTAAAGTAAACTGATCTTGCATGCTGGTCTCTGCATAAATTAAACTTTTTACAAGCATTTGACTCAATTTTTATCAAATGTGACCTGTAGTTTGTGGTATTCCTTATCTGCAGTACTAACAGGTATGCTAACAATAGCCATGTGGACTGTGAAGCCTGTGGATTTTTATTTTTTATTCCACTTTCACCAGGTAATTGCATTCCTCAATTATAGGGGATGGACTAATAACATACCCTTCACACATCACCTCTTTTATCATTTGATCACAAGAAGTGATTAAAATAAACTTACAATTTGCTTTTTCAAAGTTTTAAATTGAATTTATGGATAAGTTAACTCAAATTATTATTCTGAGAAAACAATGGGGAAATTCAATATTATCAATGCACTGGCAAGAATATGAAATTTTGTCAGTGCCACCAGGTACCTAAATTTACCAAATTTAGGTGTCTGGTTATGTTTGAAAACAATGTAAATGAAAAGAAAGAAAAAATCACTATAGTATATTGTCTAATGAATAAGTAGGCAATTTTATTCATGTAATTGAAGTTACTGGATAAGACCTTGCACCTTAATATGAATAAGTTGACTTTTGATGTTTTATGATTTACCACCTATATTTGTTCTAAACATATTAAGGGTGAGTGCAAAGAAGTTAAATTAGAAGAAAAAGATTATTTTGGTTGATTATAAACATTTTGCCTTTCAGTTTTAAATTATTTAATTATTCTGGAGCTTTTATGAATCACTTACATAAATCCCAAAAGTAATTTATTCCAGTTAATTTTAATGTTTTCATTTGTTTTGGTTATGATTATACATCTCTAAAAATCATATTCTTTATGGCTTGATTGAAGTTTTACTGTAATTTGTTATACATTTACCAGAAATTATAGAAATAGGACTTAATAGATTTTAAAATATTTTGAAAGTTTATATATCTCTGATTTGGCTTGATAATTTAATACTGATTCACAAATTTTGAAAATTAACTCAATTTTAGAGCTGAAAGCCAATTGACCCTTGATTGAAAGTCAATTCCCCTTGATTTTCAGGACAAGAGTAGGCTCTGGTGTAGAATTTATTTGAAAGAGAAAATTATGCCCTTTGTTTCCTGTACATTTATTAAGGTTAGAGAATCATTCCTTGCATTTGAGTACCTATTTATTTTAATTTTCTTTATCAGATTTTAAAGCTTTCTCATTAATGCTAGTATTAATCAGCTTTAAAATGTTGAAATGTAAAGCAATAATTGATAGGTCACATGTCCTTTATCACCAAAATATAACTGTATATGTAATGTAAAAGTGCAAAATATACAATGTAAGATTGTTTAAAAAGTATAGGGTGAGTAGAGTTCAAGAGATGTTAAAATCCTGATTAATTTTAATAATTTAGGCAAAACTTCGACAAAAGAATAAGTTCTAAATGTTGTGAATATGTCACTCCCCCCCCCCCCCCCCCCCCTTTCCCAAAGACTAATATCTTTTTCAGTCTGATTTCTTGACGGCATTATTTTGAAAACTTCCAAGTAATGTGTGGTACAGAGAACTTGGTTTATGGTGCTAATTTTGTCCCTGATGTCAATGTAACTTTGAAAACTGTTGTGTATTATTTCTTTTCCTCCTTGTTGCTTTTGTCAGACTTTCATACTCTTTCTATTGTCGTGTTATTTTTAATCCATGGCATCAATTCTTTACTGCTTGTATTGGCAGTCCCATCCTTCAGTTTCATTGTTGTAGAATGGCACTCTCCAGCTGCCATTTGCTTACCTTGGCTTATTATGAAGGCATTTTCTTGATCCACTCCTGACAGAAATAGCTGATTTTGCATTAGAAATTAAAAATGAGTCTTAACCCTTTATCCAAACCTGGTTAATAATTTTAAGGTTTTTCTCTTCTCTGATTGGTTTTACTTGTGGTTCATTTGTTCAGTACTATTGATTTATTCTGTTTGATATAAAATCCCTTTTATATGTATGTATTTTAAATTATAACCTGAAAGGAAAACTAGCTCATATTTACATGGCTGCAGCTAGACTCAGCCTGAAAGGAATAAAAATCAAATTTGGAAGCAATTGGGCCAAATCATATTTATTCGAGCAACATAAATACATCTCTTTATTTCAGAAGATAGCTCGGAAGTATATCACCCTTCAACATTAAATGCATGGGCGGGGTAGACATGTGAGCATTATTTGTAGGGTCGACAAATTTTAGGGCTCGCAATGCTAACATACTCCTGAATACACATGTAGAAATGCAAATGTATGTGATTCATGACAAGTTCTGTGGCTAAGAGTTTTAATGCGATAAATTAATATTACTGGGGATTGGATTTAGGAAAGGGAGTTTAGATGCTAGAATGGAGGGCATAAAATTTAAAATATTATATACAGACATATATAATACATTTTTTCTCCCCTATGAACCCATATACTATTTTACTAAGCTATGGTTATACTGTCAGGCTGAGCTAAAATGTGCAACCCCCCCCCCCCAAAAAAAAAAAAAAAATATATAAATAAATAAATAAATAAATAATTGTATTTTTTGTACAATTATATGTACATGCTCATCCTAAAAAGTAAACTCCTGAAATTATTTTTTTTTTAGACAAGCCAGTATGTCGTATGTTCAGTTTCTATCACAAGATCAGTTGCTGTAAATATGAAATAATGGTTTTAAAACTTTTAAATATTAAAAAATTTATAAAATGCTACTTTTGGTTTGTGTACTAATGCAGAAAAATAAGTTTTTCTGCATTAGTACACAATCACAAACTAAGCGTTTGATTAACTCTCATACATAATCCTTTAGTTTGTTACGATCCCTTTTAAATAGTCACAAACTACTGAATTTTGTAAAAGAGTACCTAGCGTATTAAATACAAATACTTTCCCCTCAGTTTTGAACTCTTTCTTTGTTCTAGCAGCATCAGGTTAACTCATCCTATCGGAGAGATCAGCATAAAATTTTTTTTGGGCAAAGCTCCAGTTAAAAAAATTAAGAGCTAATTTATTGTTTTTACTGGTGTACCCATTGTATTAATTTATCTTGTCTAAACATAAAAAAGGTAACCAAGCTGGTATTAATTTAAATGAAGTCTATTTACTTTAAATTTTTGTATGTATTAGGTTTTTTTATCTTTAAATTTGTATCCATATATTTGAATTTTATCAAAACCAGGTGTTGAATTTTAAGCCTTAAAAATTGACTCATTCATCTTTTGTCTCAAAGTACAGTGATTTCCATTTATAAGAATCACGTTTGTTATTACTGTTTGTGATTCTTATAGCCGAAATTTAGGTTTTTGGACAGGCACACACACACACCTATATATACATATATTAGTAAATTTACCATAAAATACTCTTTAATTTACTTTAATTATCTTTTATTAAAATTATTTTTTATAATTTTAAAAATACAACTTAATTTTTAGACCTATAAGTTGATACACATGATTATAGTAAGAGAAGAAAAAATCTAATATTTGTTACAACATACCGCTTAACAGTTTTAACATTTCAACTACAGGAAGGGAGCAAGAAAAAGTTTTCTTTGGTAGTTTCACGTAATAAAGTTTTCAGGAGGCTGCTTATACCTCTTTCAATACTAATAGTCTCAGACGAAGATTCACCTTCTAGCTTACGTTTCACGGTTTGATAACGTGCTGAATCTACTAATGTCACGTTTGCCTAAGTGATAGTGGAAACTTCGCCGAGGATTTATGCGTTTCAGGAACCAGGATGTGGGAGGTAGGAAAAAGAGTCCCTATTTTTGTTTGTCAGTGGAGAAAAGTGAAATCGGACCCAGACGGGTAAAGATGCCCCTGAGTCAAGCTAATAGGACAGTGTTGTGCTAAAGTGTTTAAGGGGAAACTATTATGTTATGTCTAACAAAGAAAGGGATGAATTTTATGACTATTCCATCCCATCTTTATCAATCTTTCTTTTTTACAAAAAAAAAAAACTTCGTGCCTTTTGGGGGTTTGAGTGGCTTTTTTGGAAAAATGAAAGGAAGGCGAAGAGTGTAAACTGATTCTTAAAACAGGTGGATTGATTCTTTAAAGCGAAAATTTTAACATGGAAATAATACATTTGTTTTTGTTTTCGCGATATTGATTCTTATAACCACTGATCACTATAAGCGGTGGTTACTGTACTATGTTCAAACATCTAGGTAAATGATGAGTTTATGATATTGTAAGGGTAGAAATATTGGTACTTGATATTATACCTGAAACTTGGTGGCTATTTGCACTTGGCACAATATCAGATCGCCAATGACTAATTTCTCGATGGCAACCTATTTTCTGACCGCAAGTTGCTGAGAATGTTTTGAGAAACAGGATGTTAAAAAAATTCATCAGAGAATGATAAAAAAAAATTTTTTTTAATGGCAGATGAAGATTTAGGTTATAAATAATTTTAGATCTAATTAGAAATTGCGTATTTATGACAAAACACATACGTAAAAATTAATCAAAATGAGTACGTTATGAGAAACAAATTTTTGGAACCATAAGTCTTGGGATGCTGAAATTTTGCATGGTAGTTGCCCTAGGGGATCGTTAAGAAATCTTTTTTAAAAATTCAAATTTGTTAATAGGAGCTTAATTCTCTCTCCCACCCATTCCAAAAAACACATCTTTGGAACCAAAGTCCAAATGCACACAGTAATTTTTCTTATTACAAATTTTAAGGGGATTAATCCCCTGCCCCTGAAAAAATACTGCATTTTTAGAGCTTAAGGCCTAGGAAGCTGAAATGTCGATAGGTGATTCTCCTTAAGAACTAGGTTTTTACTAAGAATTTTTTTAATACAAATTTTAAGGGGGTTAAACCCCTCTCCCTGGAAAAAAAAAACTGAATTTTCTAGAACTATAAGGTCTAGGAAGCTGAAATTTTGATTGGTGATTCCTCTAAAGCCCTAGGTTCTTACTAAGAAATAAATCTTTTTTTTTTTTTTAAATATAAATTTTAAGGGGGTTAAAAGAGGACTAATCCCCCTCCGAAAAAAGGACTATATTTATAAAACTATAAGGTCTAGGAAGATGAAATTTTGAATGGTAGTTCCTCTGAAGCCCTAAATGCACAAAAGAAATAGTTTTAAAAATACAAAACTGTAAGGGGTTTAATTCCCCACCCACACCTCAAAAATAAAAGCCACTGCATTTCTAGAACCATAAGGTGTAGATAGCTTAAATTTTGAATAGTGGTTCTTCTTTAGCTCTATGTGCTAACAAAGACATTTAAAAAAAGGATTTTAAGGGGGTTTAACCCCTCTTCCCCCCAAAAAAACTCCCTGGAACCATACTTTCTAGGAAGTTAAAATTTTGTATGGCATTGCTGTTCAGCACTAGATCAGTGGTGCCAGTGGCGCACCCAGGGGGCCCTGCCCCCCCCCCCCCCCCCCCCAAAGAAGTAGAAATATTGATTTTGCATTATAAATATTTTTATTCGTTCATCTCGGCCCCCCCCCCCATGCATTATAAATATTTTTATCCATTCATCTCGCCCCCCCCCCCCCCCCCCCCCCCCCAAGAAAAAATCCTGGGTGCGCCACTGAGTGGTGCACAAACATTTTCCCACCGCAACCCACAATCTTTAAATGAAAAGATCACTCGACCCCTTATGAACATGTTTTGGTCGTAGCAAAATTTTTAAAAATTTGGAAAATATTCACAAAAGATATAGAAAAGAGAATTTTGGCGAACTATTTTTCAAATCAATGAACTGTGGATTATGGGTTTATATTAACTTTGCATAATAACAATAATAAATGGCTACACTTGTTTCTGCCAAATCTCATGTGACTAAAACTTCGTAATGAAATATTAATATGTATTTATATTTCATTGTGGTAAAAATTAACGAAAATTTGAATTTAAAAACAGGAACTTGTTTTCAAAATAAGCTTTATATTAAAACATCGAAAATTTAAAGCTTCAAATGCATACATAAAATTAAAATATTTGTAAAAATTAATAAGAATGGTGAGCCTAGACCTCTAATAATGTTTATTCTTATAACAACTCATTTTGGAAACTCATTCTCACGCTTATTCCACCCGCTCTAGCTGTAGGCTAGACCAGGTCCATGAGGCCAAAAGTTACTATGAAATTGTTAACAGGCAAAGGGTCTCTATAAATATCCTCCTTGGCAAGCCCCAGGCAGTTTAGAATATGACCAGGAGAGGCTTCAGCAGTCTATAGAAGATTAGACCTTAAATGATATTATGACACCTTATATAATAATGTTATATATCATTTTAACATATAAAAAATTTAAATAAAAGTGTTAAAAATATGTAATTATAGAAAATTTAGCATATTTTTAACTAATTATTTGAGTGATATAAATTTATTTCAAACTATTTGTGACCTCTTTTATTTCGCAATCCAGTTTGTGCACAACTGCCCTAAATGCTCGCTCAAAAATCTTTCTTTAAAAATTCAATCTTTAAGAGGGTTAAAAATAAGACTTTCAGACGTTATGGGAAATGTTATTATTTCACAAATTCTGTTTAAGGGTGATCTCTACTTAAGGACGATTTTTCACAGTCCCTTGAAAGTCGTTAAACAGAGAGCCAACTGTATATAGATATATATATATAAAATGTGTGTATAAATTCATCATTAGATGTTCAGCTTTGTTAAACATAGTTTATTATAAACTTAATTGTCATTAAATGTTTTCAGTGTGCCAATTTATAGAATGTTTTTAAAATGTATTTGTACTTCTAAGGGACTATATATATTCTTTTTTCTAGAAGTCATTCAAGAGGTCACAGATACCGGCACTACAGTCGCTCTAGATCCCGCAGTCCACGTCACCGTAGATAGTAAGTCCTAAAAATTAATACATTTTTGAAGATTAATGGATATTGTAAAGGTACAAGAGTTAGGGCCTGTTCACATAAAATCAGTCAGCGTTAGCATTACTTTATTGACATATTTTAAACCAATCACAGGCTTTAACAATTCCGTGGCTAATCATTTAGAGGTTTGTAATAGGTTAAATATATTTCAATATGAGTAACGCTGATAGTTTCTATGTGAACAGGCCCTTACTATGTTAACTTTGTTTGCTAATTGATATCTGATCAGAATTAGACTTTCCACTATTATTTTTATCATTGTTTTACATTATGTGCCTGTTTTAATTCCTAATTACGCTGTCAGTGAGGCAGTGGCTGAAATATATAATGACTATTAAGTATAAATGCAACTGTAAACCTTGATTTAATTCTTAAACAATATTTATATGATGTGTTTGTATTGACCCTTTTTTATTAATCTTTTCTTTTTTTAGCAGCTCTCGCAGTAGAAGCCGCAGGTATGTTCCTCTACAAATATTTATTGAATATTCTTAAAGTTGATTATTTATCATGATAGAAAATTAAAATGTTTCCTCTCCTTTTAGCCGTTCCTACACACCCAGGCGTTCATATTCTCCCCAATATAGTCCACGTCATTCTTACTATGATGATCGCTATTATAGGTATGGTGGTAAAGGACGGTACTCTTCTCGATACAATCGTTCCCCTATGTCTAGCCGTAGGAGGCATATTGGAAACAGAGTATGTATTTTATTTGGTTTTGTCTTTGGTTTATTTGTTTTGTCAAATGATTAATGTGGCGAATTTTTTCATAAATTTTTACTGTTACTGATTTTGTTTGTATTTTTTCTATAGGATAACCCTGAACCAAGTAGATGTCTTGGTGTTTTTGGATTAAGTCTCTACACTCAGGAAAGAGAATTAAGAGATGTATTTGGTAAATATGGTCCAATAGAAGATGTTCAAGTTGTTTATGATGCTCAGGTAATTTTTACTATTTTGAAAGAAATGGTATAAATTTAGTGTTTTGTGTGGGTTAAAATTCAGATTTTTTATTTATTTTGTGTGTGCTATCTTTTATTAAAAGAGGAAGCGTGAAAAAGCTAATGTAATCTACTAGTTATTTTTATTTGAGTTAGGAAATATAGTTACTAGTTTATTGAGCTCGGTAGTAATTTCTCGTTTTTAAGTACTTACTGTCTGTGGGTGTCTGGGCAACAGGGCTCTTTGCAAAGTTGCTTTTTAAATTGTCATTATTTACTCTTTTCTTACCTTCATTTTTTTTTAGCATCAAAACATAGGATGATTTTGGTGTCAGGAAAAGCAGCCCCATCCAGTCTTGGATTTTTCTAGCTATCACATGGGGATGCTGCTTTTAAAACAAAAGTGATTTTTCTCATTTAAATGTTTGTGTAAAATTTTGGTATTCAGGGGGAACTGTTCTGTTGCATGTTTTAATATTGTTAAAAATTGCTTTTTGCAGGTTTTATTTTTTGTTTTTTTCTTTGTGTTTAAATATTTGTTCAGCTGGAAATGTGGGGAAATTTGTAGGGTTTTTTTTTTCATTGTTTTGAGTTAGATTTTAACTATACTTGTGTTAATTTATTTTTAGAGTGGTAGATCTAGAGGATTTGCATTTGTTTACTTCGAAGATACAGAAGATGCCAAAGTTGTAAGTTGAATTCTTTTTATTAATATATCTATACTCATATATCCTAATTATATTCTTAAATTTTACTCTGGTTCTCTATTTAGGCAAAAGATAGATGTAATGGGCAAGAAATTGATGGACGTAAAATTCGTGTTGATTATTCTATTACCAAAAGAGCTCATACACCTACTCCAGGAATATATATGGGAAAACCAACTTAGTAAGTTTTGCTCATTTGTTTGTAACTGCTGAAGAATGCAGTATTTCCATAATTAAAACAATGTATAATACTTAAAGATTATTAGATTTAAGTTTGCTGTCTAATGGGCATAGAAAGTTATTTGTAATATTAGAGTAGAATTTTGTTTAATAAAAAATTTGATCTGTAATTTTTTTTTTTAATTCTGTATCAAACAATCCCTTGCGAATCTGCATGTTTAAAATTTTCCTGTGTTACTTAGGCATGAAACGGGATATTTTTATGAAGTGCAGTGCCACATTCTTTATGAGAATCTTTCCAAACCAGTTAATCAAAAACCTGCTATCCTGGCTTTAGATTTGTTCTTCTGCTATCCTGATATATTAGAGATGTTTTCTCCCACTTGAAATTTTTTCCCCCACCTGCTTTATGTTTTCAGAACTGCTTAAGTATATAACTGTCTTTATGAAGAAGTTCAATGAAACAGGATAGTTTTTTAAAGTTGAAAATTTTGCAAGTGCTTGTAGTCGTTAGAATTGCTAGATTGCAAATTTTGTAAATTCCATACAAGTTCTGTATAAAATTATTTACATAATTTAATGTTGCCAATCAAAATACTTTCTAGTGATTAGTTTTGCATCGTTGGTTTATATCATACTCATATAAAGGAATATATAGTAGAAAAATAAGTCATAACTATTTTAAGGGGAAAATGTCATTTTAAGTATTAAAATATAGATTAAATTTAAGTGCACTTACATTTGAACCTTTCCAAACCTTTTTTATCATTTCTTTCAGTCCAAAATTTGGTGGCCATCGAGATGGTGGGTACAGAGGACATTCTCCATCACCTTACTATAGCAAGCATCGATATTCCCGATCCCGTTCTCGGTCCTATTCTCCCCGTAAGTACGGGTACTACTGATGGACTGTTGGACTCTACTGCTTTCTGTGCATTATGTTATAATCCCAATTTAGCTTGCAGTTATCCTGGCTTCAAGCTGATGTGTAAATGGATGGTTTTTCTCTTCGTAAGCACAGTTATCAGATGTGCATAATTTTTATTGATGTGATTCACTTTTCTTTGAAGCAGTAAACTGTAAATATACTTCCATTCATAACATTAAAATTCATTTTAAGTTAAAAGTGAAAAATTTGTTTTTCATTTCACTATTTTTGCATAGTGTGATAATGTTTTTACTTTTTTTTTTCACATATATAAAATCTTGTGTTTTAAGTTAGTTGTTATGTACTCAGAAAGAGTTATCTTTCTCTTGATATAATAAAATTTGACTGACATTGATCTTTGTTTTTGTTTGAATTTCTAAGGGCACTGGAATAAAGAAGAAATTTGAAGAGTAATTATCTTCATATTGAAGATGAATATCAAAAATATTAAGAAGCGAAATGATTTATCGAAATTGGAAAAATATGGTGAAGTTAAAATAATGAAGCTAGAGTAATTAAGAGAAAGAAAATTTTGAATGGGCGCTGAAATTTGGGGGAAATTTGAAGCAGAATGAAGATGAAAGTAAATAATCTGAAGCGAAGTTTATTTGAAGTTGAAGACAGAAGTTAAAACAAGGTCTGATTGAAAACTCTTTGATGTTTGCTTCATTCTGGAACCAAACATCAAGTGAGCATTTCTCACACTTTTTACCCCTGTTAAAAGCCTTTTGACCTGTCTTCCACAAAAGGAATAGAGCATTTCAAATAACTGCAGTTTTTTGTAGGTTTAATAGATGGTATTAATAGTTTCTGTCGTTAATGCAGCTATGCTCTCTTTTCAATGTATTATTATTATAGCTCTCATCTAGGTTTTTGAAATGCTTTGTTCTTGTTCGGATGCCAAAATTAATTTGGGACCTTCTCTTGTAGGCTTTACTAAATGTTATTCTTTTCTACTAATTTTGCACTTTATACCCCTTTTCTTTTATTTCTGATTGCTGGGTCTTAAGTTTTACTTTTATCTAACTTTCTGTTTTAACTATGTATTTATAATATAGTCTTTATATTGAATGCCTTCTTCCTGTTAGTGATGTGGGCTTTCCTTCGGCTGATATCTAATCTCATTATCTAATATCTAAACACACTTAACATGCATTTTATGTCGTAAATTCATTATTTTTGCTTATAGTTGCAGTGTTAAGTTACTATTACTGCAACTGCATTAATATTTTGAGCCTATCTTTTTTTTTTTTTTTTTTAAATAACATCTTAGTGTATGATTTCATATTGCTCAAGCTTTCAATTTACTAAAATCCTTTAAAATGCAAAGTAACTTAATACTTACAAAATATGTAGAGTTTTCATATCAAGCTAAACGTTGAGGTTAAGGTGTGTGTTTTTCCTTTTTTTAAAATTGCATAATCTTTTCATTACAGTAGAAATTATAAAGTTCGGATAAGTAATTGAATCTCTCGCTTTCCCCCTCCCTGATATCAATAAGTTGCTGTTAATAACATTGCATGGTTAGAATTATCAGTTATATTTCCCCCACCATATCTTTCATATTATTGTTGAGTTTATTGCTAGTATTTTTCATTGAAGATTCAAGAAAAATTGAAGCTCTTCCATGGATTCCTGCTTGTAGTAAGCATATCTCATTTTCCCTAATTTTTAAATATATGATGGTTCAGAATTGAATGTACATTTAGTAAGGCATAATGTTCTATACAATTGATACCCACACGTACAAACTCGCAAACTGTCTATTATTGCTTTATTATTATTATTATTATTTGCACACTAGTATGCATGGATTAAATCCTAATAACAAGATTATATAACAATGCTTTTAATTGACATATTTCTTTGATCATTTTACTCGACTTGTTAAAACCTGGTACTGCTGTAATAATCAGTGTTAAAAGAGGGGAAAAAAACTCTTACCTTTTTATATTGTATTTTCTGTAAGTTATTCATGGCAAAGCATTTTGAATACTAGACACTAGCTTGGTGGTCTGTTATTCTGCTTAGTCAATGCTTAATATTTCCTCAGTCGTGAATGTATAAGCTCAGTTTTTAAAAATTATTATTAAAAGTCTTCTAAGTTAACTTCGTATAAAGAAATATTAATGCTCATACATAACATAGTTTCTGATATGTATGCTTCCCTTTAACGGGAGCCTGGCAATGAATTTAAAAGATGCATTCTGTTAGCTTTTTAATAATATACTCATCTGTTGATTTAATTTTAATTTGGCTAAGCTTTTATCAAGATTTTGGTTCGTTTTTAAAGGGTAATAATATGGTCTCTTTTTTTTTTTATTTTGCAACTTTTTTCTGCTCCTGTCTTTTTATTTTAATAAGTATTGGATAGGTTAATAAAATGTTAGTTTTGTCACCTAATGAAAATCATGTAAAATAATCATTTAACCAGATTCCATCCCAGCCTTAGAATAGATTTTTGACTATTATAGTGGAACCTTTATTACCCTAATTTATTGGGGTTTTGGAAGGTTTAGGGGGGGGGGGAACTTGAAATTTCTTCTTAAGTAGTGCATTTTCATTGTTCAACAGCCTAAAAGAAAAAAAATATATTAATGTCTTATTTCTTGGGAATTGAATATCAAGTTTTAAAAAAAATGGCTGCTCATCCCCTTTTTTAAATATTATTATTATGCAATAGTTTTTATGGTAACATTTTGGTTGGCTGAGATTCCAGCCACAATTCAAGGCTTTGAAGGGGGAAAATGGTCTTGACTTCATTGTTTGTTATCTCTTCATTGATTTTATCACCACTCTTTTGTTTTTCAGTATCTTGATCATTAGTTTGAGAATCTAGTTCATCAACCATAAGAAAGTACTCTTGATACTGACAGTCCATTTCTAGATGACATATATATAATATCATAGTTCATGGGTTTACTGGGGATATCTCAAGCTTTTTCAGTTGTAGTGTAAGAAAAAGAACATAATTATGTGTGTGTATGTATATATATTTATATATATAATCTTGAAGACATAATTAATGAAGGTTAAAAATGGTTCTGTTGATCTAGAATGTCAGTTAATACAGGTTCTACTAAGTTACAGTTATGAGGATAGTAAATTTTGGTTTCAGCTTCATTTGTACATAATGTGCAAATCTAGATAATTATTTTTCTAATTTATACAAAGTAATTGAACCTTTTTGATTGACTGCATATACTTACTCCCGGGAGGGGGGGAGAATTTATAACCCTGGTATTTAAGGGGTAAGATTAGTTATTTCGTTGGTATTGTAAATCTAGTCAGCATAAATACGTGTATTTTATTGCAAATATTTCTAAAATGTTATTTCAGTAAGGTGTATCAAAATGAATTGGTTTAAGCACTAATGATAAGTAATTGCTTTCTAAACATTGCCATGCATGTTTGTTATTCACCTTGTTTAATTTTAGTAGCTGCAACTACCCAAGAAATACTGGAATAATTTTACGAAATGAAAGGTAGGAATTTAAGTTAGCAGTCTGTTCTTGGTGTCTAGAATGAAAAATAGCATATTTAAATGTTTTAGGAGTGAGATACTAAACATACATTATTTACTTTTTAGTAAAGAAAAGGTTTTGTACTTATTTTCTAAGCTCATTTTAACATTTTTTTCCCCTATATCATGAACCTTAGACTGTCTATGCATGTTTCAAAATATTGATGTAGAGGTCACAAATGCATCAAAAAATTTTAGTTTTTAAAATAAAGTGTGTTTTATAATACTAAACAACCTAAAGTGGAAAAAACATAACTTTTCATGTCAATAAAGTTGATTTTATAATTCTGTTTTGGGGGTTGTTACAGTTTAAAAATTAATGTATATGTAATGAGGTATGTAGGTCAACAATTGCTAGTATTTTTGAAAATGTTTCAATATTGAGTGAAGACATGTATAACAACATAAGTATATAAATAATTATCTTTTTTTTTTTTTCACAATCCTTAACAGTTTTTAGTGCTTCACAAGTTGTTCAGGAAGTTTTTAGTTTTTGTAGAATATTAAAGAAATTGACAGTATTAATAATTAGCTAGTTTTTAATGAAATTTTGAATAGCAAAAGATGATCTTCTTTCAATCTAAACTAACTAACAATCTGACTAACTTTCAATCATTCAAAAAAAAAGATAGCTTGAAAATGTTCATAATATTTGGTTCTAAAAGGTGTAAATTTATGCTTATGATAGAATATTAGTGTTTCTTCAGACTAAATCTAATGTGCCTGTCAATTTTCCTCATTGGAGGTTCAAGTAATCGTGTCAATTACTTAAAAAAAATTTTTTTTTTTTTTTTTTTTTTAACTGGCCATGTGTGTGTGAAATTATTTATCATGGACATTATATTTAGAAAATTCTATAATTCTAACAATCATTTTCTGGAATACTGGAGGCTGGTCAGACAGATTTATCTTTTGAAATTGTCATTGTAAATTTGTTAGTTGAAAAAGCTGTTAATATATTTTATTTTTCTAATTTTTTTTTCCTCTTTGTACCTCTTAAATTTAAACTTAAATGAGTGATAAGGGGTTTTAATGTATGCTTTAGGTTTAAATTATCAAATTTCTTTTGTCTCTCCTCTCCTCCTTTCATTGCCTTGTGAGCACCTACTTTTCTGTTCAGAGTACAACTCTTCATATATTCTCGCATTTTAAGTTGAGTAAGGTCAATACATTTTAATTAAAACAAGTAACATTCAGTCACTCTCCTGTTGAAGGTAAACTGTTATTTTGGTAAGTATTCTTAAACTAATGTCCAAAAATATTCTGGTTTTTGTTATTTTAAGGTTGAACTTTTTCTTTTATTTCTAGTGACCTGAAAAAATATTTAAATACTAATTTCAGATGGGAAGAAGAAAGATGTTTTGAAGATAGATCTTAGAAGTCTTTTTCACATGGTGTAAAATGAGTGCATATAGTTAATAAATAAATGAGTTTTCATGACTTGGAGTATTTCATAAATATTCACACAGGTTATGACTTCCATGGCTTACGATTCATGTTTTTAAAATTTTTCTTTTTTTAACTTTAAATCCTCGATTAGTTTACCTGTGTTTTTGCACTTACAATAAAACTAGAAAAAAAATTATGCAAATTGGCTTCAAGCTATTATTGATGCCAATTATTACATACCTTAATACCAATAATTTGTATAAACAACTGAAAACCATAAGTATGCAAATACTTTTTGTTTTCCTAAAATGTTATTTCGAATTCTGAGGCAAGTAAAATATTTCACAATTTTTTTCTTCATCAAATGTATTTTTAAACATTAAAAAATGTGCTTTGTTAAATTTTGTCAGGTATTTTATCCAGTGCAAAGATATCTAAAATTCCCTGTGTGCTAATACTTTTTGCACCCATGGTCAACATATACAGTGGAATCTCGATCTATCGTTTTTCAAGGGACTGACTTAACTGAACGATAAATGCAGGAACATAACAAAGCAATATGATCGTCGTGACTGGGTGATGTAAACAACTCGTATGGGGAAACGGTTATTCGGAGAACGATAGATCGAGATTCCACAGTATATATATATATATAGTGGAACTTCAGCTGGCCACCTCTCTAAACTGCCACATTTTATTCAGAACTGATCAGACTCCATACGGTCAGTATTATGGGAGAAACCCCTTCTCAAGCCACATTTTTTTCGGAACCATTACTGCCAAAAGAAAATTTCTGTAAATATATATATACTAGCTGCTGCGTGACCAGCATGGTCGGTTTTAGTTTTATATTTTCTTTTGCAAAACAACTCAATTGAAAGTTACAATCAAGGAATGTTACCATTACCTGTCATCATAAATATACATTGTTGAAGGGTATTCTCTATAAGGCTGATTCTAAAACATTGTGATTAAAAATTGAGAATTTCCATTATTTCAAAACAGAGGTAAAGATAAAACTGAGAAACCCAATACCAATGATTTTAAAAATTACATCCCACTCTGTATGTACTATCTTTCAGAAATTGTTGGGGAAATTTTTTTCACTTAAAAAATGGAGTAATAATTCAGCAAGTACTAAAATATAGTGTAGATTACATCACTCTCTGTATGTAGTATTGTTCACAATTCAGATATATACTCTTAATCATATCAAATAATAAATTGTTGGAAAAATTTCTTCACTTATAAAATGGTGTAAAAATTCAGCAAGTTCTGAAAAAAGTGTAGAAAATTAACTATTATGGGCTGTCAGTTGCTATGCCGGCGACGATTAAGCCTAACCTCACCATAAATTATGCTCTCTGTTAATGAATTATTTTTTCTTCCTTGAGACTATTCCCAATTTTCACTTGATCGTGCAGCTCGCTTTTGAGCACTCAAAGCGTAAATCCATGTTGACATGGCGGTTACAAATTGCAGACGGCTGCTAATGTTTGCATCTGGTAATTGCAGCCGCTGCCATTTAGAGTGTAGAAAAATCATCAGTTTTTGTGCGGCATACCTACGTGTTATATATATATAGATAGATAGATAATATGGAAACCAAAACAAATAAGAGGAAATTCGCATATTTAAAATAATAAATGACTGCTATTACTATCATTTCCTTTGCATTGACTGCAGTTTTAAGCAAATTTCACCGCACACTTTATCTTTGAAATTTCTATTATGGTAATCTTAAGCTTTTCTAGTACAAGAGGGTCTACATTCAGCATATACAGTTAATTTTTCATTGAAATCATCCATTCTGAATAGCAACTAATAATAGTGTGCACAAACATTTTTAAAACTACAGGCATGTCTGAGTTGTGAATTCCAATGGTTGTGCAGACTCGATTGCTCCACGACCAAAAATTGAATCTGTTGAACTATAAACAGTGCGTAAAATGAAAATAACAAATAAAATTTTAGATGTTTCATGTCCAAGTTCGTCAAAATTTTAAATCGGAATGTTCAGTGCATATACATTTCAAAAATTAGTATTTGTGTACTGGGTTTAAATGGTTTTGCCATAGCTTTTCGTTTATCGCAAATGATTTGCCCTGCATCCTGTAATATTTATTTGCTCAATAAATGGAAAAACCTGCAGACTTCTCGACGCTGCCTTTGTATAGTCGAGGAGCTGGCCACTCACGGGTAGTGATGCGACATCGATATTCAATATTAAAACATCGCCCAAAAACCATCGATGTTCTAGAACATCCATTTTTTTAAAACTGGTTTAGTAACCTCTAACATTAATGTTACTTCGGTTAGTCGAGGGGAGAGGGGCTGATTTAATTTTACTCTCTGATTGGGCAGGCACAAGTGACAAAAACTTGGTTGCTTTGACTCAAAATTCTCGTTGTAAATACCGCCATGTTTTGCCTTCAAATGTCCAGATAAATTCGTGGTATTGCCAGAAGTTTTGAGGGACTTAGGCAAATATTGCATTTCGCTAATTTGTCAGTGGTTTTGTAAAAATATTTCCAAACGGTACTTTTGGGAGGCATCTTAGTAATAATATTAACGTCAACTTATATAAAACCAGAACAAAACAAAAACTTAAATGGATGCACTCGTGTATATACTATTTGTAAAATAAAATCCCGTGGAAGGTTCTGGAGTGTCAGGAACATTCCAAGCGCTCTGATTGGTTCATTGGTTGTTAATTGCCATTTGTCTGTTTACTAAGGAATCATTCCCCATTTTGTATTCGTCCTTTTCAGAATTCAGACTTACATTTACTGAGTGTGAAAATTATGCTACGTGGTAATTTTTCATTAAAAAAAAAAATCGATGTTTTGAAGACATTGATGTCGTATCCCTACTCACGGGGACTCCCGGCATCTGGAAAGCCATGCGTATTGAAAACCTCTCCTTCAATGGTGTGTTGTACTCAGGCTAGATGCCAAAGGTCTGGAGTCCAAGTCTAGACCGAATTCCTGGCATAAAGAGGCGTGAAAAGTTTCAATGAGTGGGGTCGGGACGCCAGATGCTAGTGGTCTGAAGGTAGTTTGTCACCACTTTACCACTTGTTCTCGAACGAAATGGAAATAGAAAAATTTTTTAGTCCCGAATTTTCTATACAGTTCAATGAACTGAATTAAAACCTACCGTATCTATGGAAGGTTAAGTCTGAAGATTATTCTAATATTTATTGTTTGTAGAAAATAGATTTTTTTTATTGATAATAGTTATAAAGATACAAAATACTTTTGAAAACAGACCATACATACAAAACTTTAATGATGAGTTTTGAAGGAATTAATCCATCATCCTGCTATAAAAAGCAAGTCGAGCTTTCATCTCAAAGGGTGAAGCTCGTTTGCAAATACATTTTTTCCTCTGCCTATGATACTTATTTCACAGATGTGTGGCCCGCGGAACTTCACGAATTTATTGATGTGTCCCTCGAATGTGAAAGGTTCCACTCTACGGTATATTTTCTAGCCAAGACAAAATTGAGTTTGGTACCCTTAATTCCGCAAAAGCGTCAAATTGTAAAATGATGCGAGTGAAGCTCGCGTGATGATAAAATATGTATTTCGGTACTGATACCAAGTTAACGTTTACTAATTAACTTATTCAGAAGTAAACGGCTTAGCTAGAAAAAAAATCTAGTACTTTCAAAATTTTCTTAAGGAGAGTCCGGGAAAAATTTTTTAATTTACTTAATTCTGAAATGAATTTTTTTCTTTGGGTATTTCTGTACTTGCATATTTCTCATTGACTATCATTATTTATATTGTGGATATGTTAAATTCTTGAAATAGACACCTAGGGAGGAGTTTCAGGTTTTATTTTTTTATATTCCAAAATATTAATTTTTTTTGTACCTTACATTAAAAATGAATACGTATACTTTAAGAAATATCGAAAAACTAATAACATTTCAATTGGCTTTAAAAATGGTTTAGGTGTCTTAAAAGTATTTTATTACAGATATTGGAGACGCATTAACGAGCAGTTTCGAGTGTCTGAATTCGATATTAATCCGTATTCTCCTTTCCAACTTTTTTTCCCACCACCGAACAGAACTACGAAAATTGCCGGTAATTTTTTGCGAGAGAGCGTAGTGAGCGTGATTACAGAACGACAGACGTACATGAACTGAGCTAAATCGGGCATTCCGAGTGTGCGAAGGGAGGTGGACGAGGCGCCAAAAGTCCGGCGTCTCGTACTCCGGGAGTGGCCGGCTTAAGTGTTATTTGAAAGATTACAATTAACTAAAGCTATAGTCCTTGTAAGCATTCTCTCAGAAGCACTCTGAAGTTGCATCGAAGAATGAGAAGTAAATAAATCGAATTTAAAACATGACTAACTGAAATTAATATATTAAATCGAATTTCCTCAAAGAAAGCCTTTATTTTGGCAACATGGACTTGAGACAGAATTTATCCTACTGGATTTATAAGAAATCCAACGAGTTGCAGATAAGTTGGTTTTTCATAAAACTATCTAAGGTGAATCTGATGGTATGAAAAGATGCTGCTTCAATAAATATTGAAAACTGGTGGTGTACTAGTGAAGTAACAGGCTAGTTTTTCAGATAATGCGTGAGTTGTTGGAAAGTGTAATCGCTGTTTTCTGATGTTGCCTATCATTGTGTCAAACGTTTGTGACGTTTTTGAAGTTGGGATGACTCGCCAAAAGAAAACGACGCAATAGTGGTGATCACATTTTTGTATCCATAAAAGCGTCACATTGTGAACAGAAATTTTAAGTTTTCATGGTTCAAATACTCTTGAGTAATTTAAAATTACCTCTCTTATTGTTATTATTTTAAGAGAAAGCAATTCGACATCTCAACCAAAGTTTAAAGGCAAAATTAAGTGATGGATGATGGATAATTGTGCTAGTGAGTTTTTCGATTTACAGTAATTTGACGTGGATTACTTTTTCAAGAACGTAAATTTTAGTAGAGGAGATAATTCTTCATCTAAACCTGGACCTGGTATGTCTTTTCCTTTTAAATTAAATTCTTTCCGGTGCATGGTTTTATTGTAAATTATTTTAAGAGATGCATTCTGCCCATTAACTAACTTTCTTCATTTGAGAAGAGATGCACTGAATGCTGATGCTGTATTTCACGATAAAATCTCTTTAATTGATATTTAGAATAACTGGATTGAGCATAGCAACATGTTAAGACTACCTGATTTTCAAATTACATTCCTCACCACCATTTACTTTAACTATATGCATTTTAGTAGATGGATTATCTTCTAAGAGGAGAAAGTAAAATAAATAAGCGGGGCGGAAATTCTGTTTGCTGTTTTTCTTTGGCCGCGTTAATGCGTTCTTTTAAGAACGTTCTTGATTTAGCCTAGTAAGACTAGGTGACGGACAGCGGCCGAATGGCAACTGCTGATAGTCGGTACCAGAGTATGGGTTCGAGTCTACCCGTTGGCATTAATATTAGCCGTTCGCTATCGCATATGAACTGAAAGTCTGTCAAATTGGTCATTGTAAAGCAGATGATGACCATATTGCTTTCAGCCAACCAATCATTTTTTACAGCGTTGTTTCTCTTAAACCACTATGAGGCAGTGAAAGGCAAAGTGGTGTAAGTCACATTTTCAACTTTTTTCCTTCGAGAGCAAAAATTTAATCTCCATGTTCAATTTATAGTGGAATTGCAGATAATTATTATTTGAAATATTATGAACTACACTGCTCAAAAAAATTAGGGGAGCAAGCAAAGAAGTTAAGAAAACCGTGCGAGACAGCCACGTATTGGCATAAAATGGATAGTACACGCGTATCAATGCGCAATACAGAAAAAAGACGTAAAAAAATTTGTAATTAAGCTTTAATTCTTTGAAAATATGGAAAAAAACATGAAAAGATGATTTAAGGCAACAATTTGGTTACATGTAAACGATAAAAAAAAGGTATTGTTTAGAGATGATGCAAGATTTTTAATATGGCGTGTGGTCTCTTCGAACAGCTAAGACTGCTGCACACCTGTTTTCCATGGATGCGATGATGTTATCGATAAGACTTTGGGGAATACTGTTCCACTCCTCAAGAAGTGCAATCTCCAAGTCTCGGAGAGTAAAAGGAGCCCTTGGTCTCGCAGCAATGCGTCGTCCGAGCATGTCCCAAACATGCTCGATTGGATTCAGGTCAGGAGAGCACGCTGGCCATTCCATACGCTGCATTGTTTCAGCTTCAAGCATGTTCTCCACAAGACGAGCTGTATGCGGTCTGGTATTATTATGCTGGAAAACGAAGGAATCTCCAATGGCTGCAGCGTAAGGTATGGCATGAGGTCTCAGTATCTCATCTGCATACCTTCGGGCCGTCAAAGTACCATTCCGAATGATATGCAGGTCCGTACGTCCACCTATGCTGATTCCACCCCATACCATAAAACCAGCTCGTCTGTATTGTGACCTTTCACGAACGAATGTGGGGTTAATTCGAGTGCCCCTTTCCCTCCATACCAAAACACGTCGGGTGTCACACTTGAGACTGAATCGGGACTCGTCTGTAAACAGCACTTGGCTCCAACCATGTTGCTCCCAATCTCGAAGTTCAGAAGCCCATCATCTTCGGGCCGCACGGTGGCGTGAGATCAACGGAATGCAGACCATTGGCCTACGTGCATAGAGACCTCCCTGATGAAGCCTATTACGTACTGTTTGGCTGGACGCCCTTCGTCCTGTTGCCAAGAGCAACTGTTTTTGCAGCTGAGTAACATTGCTCTGTTTCGACGAGCTGTTAACGGTATATATCGGTCATCAGTTGCTGTAGTGGCGCGTGGCCGACCTTGCCCTGGTCGACGTCTAACATTCCCTGTTTCTTGGAATTGATTCCACAACCTTGCAACGACACTTCTGGCGACTCCAACAGCGTCCGCGACACTACGTTGTGTTTGACCGGATTCAAGTCTGCCTGTAATACACCATGCCATGGATTCCGGTAAATCACGTTGTTGAGACGTTTTCAAGTCACCTTTTCTCAAAAAGAATAACTGAGCAATCGAATTTCACAGTTAAGGCAGTGAAACAGACGTTTCTGCAACATCCCGATTTCCGCCCTTATGTTCTTTTTCTGGTTTTTGACGTCATGAACTTTGATTTGCATATGAAGTTTTCTTCTTCTGTTTCCTGCTAGGCTTTAAATTATGGATGATTTATTTTATGTTACTTATCGGTGTAAGTATTTGCGTAATTTCGTTAAAACCATGTGCTCCCCTAATTGCTTTGAGCAGTGTAGATGTATTACCCGGCTTCGCTCGGGATTCAGTTTCTGTTATTTTTTTCAATGATTAGCCTCATGTTATGATGTTCTACAGTTTTAGCTAAAATTCTTCTGCTGTAACAAATAACATTAGTTTGTTGTCGATGCTGTCGTTGTTCATCACTTTCCTCTCCTTTCGATGTTGAAGCTCGAAGACAACCGTATGTTCGACGCGTTAAAAGTTTCTTCATCAATCTCACTGCTTCGGATCACTACAATTCGAATTCTGTTACCTTCGAGATCTTGTGAATGTTTTTTCTTCAGATTCTTGTGTGCGTCTAACTGCATTTCGAATTATGTTGGCTTCGCGCTCTTCTGTTTTTTTTTTTCATCACATTGCTCATTTCTCAACAATCTTTGACATATTTCCCTTACTTCTGCAGGATTAAAAGTTGCTCTCTTCTTTTTGGGCGTTTTAAAGTATTAATTTACAGCTAGCCAATAACGTTTGAATGGATTTATTATTATAGAAAAGAAAAAGAATCAATAATGTTTGAATGGATTGATATCACATTCAATATTAAATCACAGCAAATCTGATAATTATTATAGAAAAAATATATACACGTATTTCATGCTCGGAATTCTTTCTCAAAACTAAATCGTCTGCTACGTTTCAATGCCACTTTCAGACTTTCTTAATTATAATATACACGTATTTCATGATTGTAATTCTTTCTCAAAACTAAATCATCTGCTATGTTTCAATGTCACTTCAGTTATATAAATCATCGCGTCAAGGCTAAACGCACGTGTTTCTAGCTAAGTCAACGTGTCCTGCAGTATATTTGAGTTTGAACAGGTAGCTTGGGATAGTTTCAATTCATGAAATGGATAGATAACACATTCATTGAAAATTAATGAGCTTCCATCCTTATATTTTCATTTTTAAAAAGAAACATTCCGGCGTTGCCACGTACATGAAAATAATATATCAAATTCATTCTTGCATGCTCCAATATATGAATAAATCACGTTTTTAATTCATGTCTATTTATTTTTACTGAAATTTTATAATTTAATTGGCAACAATGAAATGTTACAATGACTTTGAACAAAAATATCCGGAGAAATTTGGCGATTTTCAACATCCGTTGATACTTCTAACATAATTCGTGAATGGAACGTCGTAGTTGAATGAAAATAGTCTATAACCATCGCGCAAGTTCAAGCAATAAGTTGACTAAGTTTCATCGCAATCGGATGAACGGTACGGCAGAGCATAAAATACGAACAAACAAACAAACATTCATTTTTATATATAGAGATTATAATTTCTTCAATTTATGGTGAAATTTTTTGTAGTTTTTGCAGTAAAACTCTTTTGACTTGCACCACTTGACTTACTGACTTACACCACTTTGCTTTTCACCGCCTCATATGTGACTTGTAATTACTATTAGACCAGGAATTTTACGGCTGTTCTCTGTTACGATATTACTTGGAAAAACTTACCTACGATGATAACCGAGTGAAAAGTGTTAGATGAGTTATAAAATAAAATTAAGCTCTGTTTAGCTGAGCTTCTGATTTTCATCTCAACTGCCTCAAAACTACTTTTTGAATACCCTTGTCTTACTTTCGCACATTTTCTCTTTCTCTTAAAATGATTAAGGTCTGTGGAGAACCGACGTCTGGAGATATTCCTGCGTTCAAGATTGGCACGTTGTACTACCAATACTTCCCCAAATTAAGTACTTCCTTCAATGGATGCTAAGCATTTCAAAATTATTCACTTAACTGATTCAGAAGTAATACTCCCCCAGGAAACATTTTCCTCGAGCAATGAGAAAAGAACAAGTATTCTTTCATGCGAGGTAACTGCTCTATTTTGATCAATCATCCCTCATTGCGACCGTACGTGTTGTGTTGTACAGATTGACATTGACATAAAACACTATAGAGGCACCAGAGAGCAAGACCTCCTTATCCTCAGTATCAAGGTTAGTATGTGACATAAGATTTCCGTTCTCAAGGTTACAAATAGTGTTGACAATGATTAAGGGAGAAAAAATAAATTAATTAGTTGAAAAATTAACTAGAACGAGTACGAGATTGTACAGATTTATGTCGTGTGGTTGGTAGGTTGGTTGGTTTAGAGTGGTACGGTAAAATTAACTACACAAGCTACACTCATGTCTATAAATTAAGGATAATGCCAGATACGGCAAATAAAGGTTCAGAAATAAAACAAATGTGACTTATTCGTAAAGCCCATTTATTAAACAAAATATAAAGAACAAAAAAAGATGGTGTATGTATGATACCATTCATAAAAACTACGATTTTTGCTCTCTGGAGCAATTGTAAAAAATATCTCCTTTACAAAAACTTAATATTACATGGTTGGTATGATGGTTAATACGTTGTATGTCTCCCATGCGATGAAATACAGTCCGTACAACGCCTAGGCATGCTGAGTATCAAATTATTGAGCTGATCTTGGGGAAGATTACTCCACTCAGCAAGCAATACTCTCCCAAGTTCCAGTACACATGTAGGAGGTGGTTGACGGTCTGCAACTGGTCGGTCAAGCATGTCCCACACGTGCTCTATCGGATTCAAGTCAGGTGAGAATGCTGGCCATTCCATACGGGTGATATCCTCAGATTGAAGGCATGCGTTTACGAGGTTTGCTCGGTGAGGACGGACTTTGTCATCCATAAACAGAAATTCTGCGCCCATGGCACCCCTAAACAAACTTACATGTTGTTCCAGAATGATGTCCCGATAAATGTGGCCGTTCATAGTTCCGATTTGAACATGTAGATCTGTTCTGGAGCCCAGTATAATTCCATCCCAAACGAGCAATCCTGCACCACCGTGAAGGTGTCGTTAAATGATGTTGTCTTGGTGGTAACGGGTACCTGGCGTTCTCCATATGAAATTCCGACGTGAATCAGACTGCAAGCTAAACCTGGACTCGTCGGAAAACATCACACAAGCCCACTGTGACGATGTCCACATTGCATGTTCTTTACTCCAGGATAATCGCTGCCGACAGTGAATTGTTGTGAGCGGAACACATCTGACGCCTGCGAGCATATAGACCAATATTTCCCAAACGTCTGTACACGGTTTGCCTTGAAACTGTGGTACCCATGGCTGCAGATAGCTGACGAAACAGGTCGGATGCTGTGCTCCGTCTGCTTCTTTTGGCAGTTACTGCCAAATACCGGTCTTCATTCGGTGTTGTAACTCGGGGGCGACCTGGACTGTAACGTCTAGTGACATTTCCATCATCTTGGAATCGTTGCCAAAGGCTTCAGGAAGAGTAGTGGTAATATATGGGCCGGGCTCTCCACTGTAGGATGATATAGCAATGCATAAAACTTCAGTGATCAATAAAAAACGAAAGTAGGAAGGAAAATAGAAGTGGGGAAAACAAAACGCTTCGTTAGTACAAGTAAAGCTAAAACATGAGGGAAAATGTGACTGAGCAAACAAAGAACAGGACAAACAATTGAAAGTTACGAGCAAGAATGGCACAGGGCCGTTTCTTGTTAGCTGGGTCAGCAGGATTGTAATCGGCAAGATTTTTAATAAGATCATTTGGTAAATCTTTATGGAAGTTAATAGGAAGGTTTTGAAGATAATTTTGAATAGTGGGGAGATTTATCTCCCTATAAATGTCAACATTGCGAAAATACCATGAGAAGTTAGTGATTTGCCGAATAGTCATGTTTTGAGCAACAGCTAGAATTTTAATGTTGGAATCCGCTGCATAAAACCAAACCTGTCCAGCATACCTGTCTGTAAGAACCTTACCAGTAAGTAAGGGTCTTAAGAAAGATTTACAAATGAGCATTTTGTTACTAAAGTTCAATTTACTATTTCGGGCAATTAAGGGGTAAAGTTGTCTTTTGGCATTACGAAATTTATTACGATTATTAATGATATGTTGTTTCCAAATTATCAATGATATGTGTTTTTTTATCAAGGGTTAACCCTAGGTATTTAACAGTGTTTGACCAGGGGATAATGGTGGAACCAATTTCAATATTACAGTTAGCATGGGTTTTATCGAATTTATGAGTTAACATAGTGGCAATGCACTTATCCGAGTCAATTTTTATTTTCCATTTAACGAGCCAGGAATTAATAAGGGCAACGTGGTCATTAATAGCTTTGACTGCATATTTATGATTATGATTAGAGTAAAAAATAGCTGTGTCGTCTGCAAAAATAGCAATTTCGGTCTTTATGTACTGCGGAATGTCGTTAATGTAGAAATTAAATAAGGTTGGACCGATAAGAGAACCTTCAGGAACCCCAGTAAAAATGGGATAGGGGTCGGATAAACTATTATTGATTTTTACTTGAAAGGTACGATTACTTAAGTAGGAGGAGATAATTTAATTAGCTGGGGGGAGTTGTAGATGATAAGCTTATGGATGAGACCATCAATCCATATGCGGTCGAAAGCGCGTGCTACATCCAGAAAAGGGCAGCGGAGGACATTTTATTAATTTTAGCTTGGGTTAGGATCTGAGTGATACGGTAGGCCTGATGTGGAGCAGAAAGAGATTTTCGAAAACCGAATTGATAGGAAATAATGATGTTATTGGTTTCCAGATGTTTGTTGATTTCGGGGGCAAGAAAATTTTCAGTAATTTTGCTAATAGTGTTTAATAAACTTATAGGACGATAACTATCGGGCGAGGAAGGGGGTTTGCGAACTGGAACAATAATGGAATTTTTCCATTTAGGAGGGAAATACTCAAATTTAAAAATAGAAATTATGAGAACGGTAACTTTGTAGATATAATGAGGAGGGAGATGCTTAAGCATAGTATGAGTGATACCATCATCTCCAGTGGACTTCCTTCTGGGGAGATTTTTAATAATATCTTTAACGTCAACAGGAACATTGTAAGGGGTGGGGCTATCGTGAGGCGTATTATTAAAGAGATCCAAATTAGTCCTGATAATGTTTTCAGTGCTGGAATTTTGAGGGGGATTGGGAGAAAAATATTGAGAAAGAGTTTTAGCAATAAGGTTACATTTTTCGAGTTCAGTGCTAGCATGAGAATTGGAATTGGGAATTTTAAGAGGAGGAATGGTAATAAATTGGTTTTTGTATCTCTTGGGCCGCACGCCAAATAGATATTGTTAAATAAATATTGTTATAAACAATATTTATTGCACGCCAAATAAATATTGTTTGTAGTGTCAAGAGAAGTAATAAACTGTTCCCAGTTAGAATTGGCTTTGTCTTCTAAGTAATATTTAAGGTCTTGTTGAGCGTTATTATTATAGTTTTATTGATATCAGTTTTATTATGTTGCCAATTCTTACGCGCTTTGTTTTTGTTGTTTATCAGTAATTTTAAGTTAGGGTCAGCGTTAGATTCATTACTAGGGGGATGATTTGGGTACTGTTAAATAGGCTAAAGTTGATATCATAAGTGATATTATTGACGAGATCGTCAATATCATCAATACCATTAACAACAGGGTGGACAAAGGGGTTACTAGCGAGGATGTTTTTGAATTTAGACCAGTTAGTAAACTTTTTCTGTTTAATATTAAGAGTATTATGATCAAGGGAGATTTTAACACAGGATTGTGGTCAGAGGACAGGTCGCAAATGGAGTCAATGTACAGATCATGAGGGATATCTTTAACAAGGGCAAAGTCCAAAATGTTATTTCTGGAAAAAGAAAAGTGGGTAGGGGTGGTAGGGGCAATAATATCGAAATTTGTATTCGCCGTGAAGTTATTAATGACCGCACAGGGATTAATGGGAGAATTAGGGCCGTTCCACAGGGGTTGGGTAGCTTTAAATCACCGAAAATAATGGTATCATTATTGATATTATTAAGATTTTTAAAATCTTCAAAGATATCTATACAATTTTGACAGGGGGGAATGTAAGTAGAAATGATGGTATACGGTGGGTGGTTCCGGAGACAAACGTTAATCGCAGTAGCGTTGATAAATTAGAGCGCGGGCAGTATAATATCATGGTGAGGAGGGTCATTTTAACGGCGATCGCAGTACCTCTTATAGCGCGATCATTACGAGTGGGGTCGACATAGTCGCTACGGTAAACAGTATAATTAGGAATTTTGAACTGATCCCCTGGTCGAAGGTGAGTTTCTCGAATAAGGATAATATCGGGGCAATGCTCATTTATAAAAACCTTGAACTCCTGAATTTTACTAATAATGCCATGGGCGTTCCAATCGACAATGGAAATAGATTTAAAAACATTCATGGCACGGTTTTAGAAGGAAGAGTGAGCATAGAGTAGATGAAAGCAACTACCTGTTCATAGGAAGATTTGGCTTGGAGAATGCGTTCCTTAGTCTGCCTTAGTTTGCCAAAGCCTAGAGATGACACTTTGGGCAATTCCAAATTCCTCGGATACTTCCATCTGAGTACGCCCACATTCCAGGCGGCCGATAATTCTACCACGTACAAAATCATCCACATGCGTCTCTGTGTCATAACTATTCGGTTATGGCACTGAGCGGCCATACCAACCATATATTAAGTTTTTGTAAAGGAGATATTTTTTCCAATTGCTCCAGAGAGCAAAAATCGTAGTTTTTATGAATGGTATCATACATACACCATCTTTTTTTTTCTTTATCTTTTGTTTAATAAATGGGCTTTATGAATAAGTCACGTTTGTTTTGTTTCTGAACCTTTATTTGCCGGAGCTGGCATTATCCTTAATTTATGGACATGAGTGTAGTTAGACAGTTTAAAGCTGTGGTGTGATTGAGGTTTAAAATACAAACTAATATTGGGCTGTGTAGGTAAAGTTGTAGCTCTAGTTACTCTACTAGTTTGAATGCTGATTACTGAGATAACAATAAATAGTCACGTTAGTAATTGTGATTTAATCTTGGATAAATATGTTCGTCCGTTTCTTTAGGCCTTCGAGAAATGTGTACCGCATTAATGGAAGATAATGCCTCATATTGTTTACAAAAATTAAATTAAATTCTACGTTTGGTAGAACAACTAGTATACTTTCTCTCGGATTCTGAAAGAACGTAAGCTGTTGAGTCCACGAATATTTTATAACTTTCTGTCTATCGAACGAGCTCTTAATTTATTCAAAGCTGCGCATAATTCTGCAATAGCCTCAAAAGCCATACTTATATTGCCAACATGTGTTCTTGATATCGAATCTCTATTTCATAAAACGGGCGTAAAACTTGTCCGATAAATGTAATGAATGAATTTTCATACGAGTATTAA
The DNA here is from genome assembly GCA_907164885.2 of Dolomedes plantarius. Lineage (NCBI taxonomy): Eukaryota > Metazoa > Arthropoda > Arachnida > Araneae > Dolomedidae > Dolomedes > Dolomedes plantarius. The sequence continues at coordinate 136,694,194 of OU015492.1, forward strand.
CTAAAATATTAGTGAAACGAACTTCATTTAATGATTCATGAAATTTTAAACTAATTTTAAGCCTAAGGTTCAATGTAATAATTGAGTTCACATGTTGCAAATTAATAGTATGAGCTTCCTTCAAATAAATCTACATATTTCTTGAATTCGATATTATGTTTCATTTATTAATTTGCACAGGAAACATGGAAGTTTTCATCTCTAGCATTTTTACGAAACCTTACGGAACTGAGAATTCAAAAGGAGACGATTGCTATGATTTTAATGAGGATGATCGGTGAGTGTGTATCGTAATCAGCGTCCTATAAAAGCCTTTATTTAAATCAAATTATAGCGTTGTAAAGGTATGAATAATTTGCAACGTTTGTGATTGCGTCTCTGAAGATTGCTTTCTTGATAAAAATGGAAACGCAAAGCAATAGTTACGATCACGTGATAATGTAGAACAATCAAAATGTTAATGATTGCTCTTTTATTTGGAAATGTAAAAATTCTTTTTTTTATGGAGATTGAAATACGCGAGCAAGATTAAGAAAGAAATTCATAGAAGCTATAAGGAATACATGTGTCCAAATTACTAGTAAATTGTTTTGTAGGCAGAACAAATACTTGCAAATTGGGAAAACGCTTTGTCTTTAGCACGTGCTCGGTAACTATCTACTATTGATTGTAGTGCTAATGAACACTATACAGTAAAATAATTTTTAAATCCAATATATTATAATTTCATTTCTTCACAAAGCCACAAGAAATAATTTCTTCGTGCTCGAAATATCATAAAACATTTTTACATAGGCCTCTAGTTAAATCTAGTTTTAACTCTATTTTGCGCATGCTCGTTAACCATCTTCCATTGATAAGCTAATGTGATTGAACACTACACAAAAAGATAATTTCTCAAATTTAAGTCTAATAAAATTAATTTTCTAATTCATGCCATTTTTTTTCCACAAAGCGACGACTCGAAATTGTTTCATCATGATACAGTATTATGAAAAACATTTTTAGTCGAGCCTCTAGTTAAGTCTAATCTTAAAACTATTTTGCTTAGCTTTTATTCATAACGTAATTAATTATTTAGCATGGTTATCCTTATTAATGTGACAATATGCAATTACAAGGAGAGAAAGAGAGTTCTATTTTCTAACTCACTAGAGCAGGTTAAAGCTGTCAGTCTAAAATAATAGTAGTGATTGGACTCTCGCATTAATAAAATAATCTTTAGTCAAAAATTGTAATTTTCTCAGCGTAGTACCCAAATGACTTGTCTGACTACGTATGCTTTGTATTTTAATTTATGTGCTAGTATTTTTTATTAGATTTTCTTTTAACCCTAGATAATTTTTTTTTCTTTCTTAAATATTCCATGAGATATGCTAAGGAGCAGCTGCAGTAATGTAGATTTTCTTTAATTCCTCCCTTATTCAGGATGTCTCTAACCTTTTACAGGCCGAATTCAGATGCAAGTATATTTTAAATTAATTTTTTTTTAATATTTTACCTTCTAATGCTTTAGTTAAGGGATATGAGTCATTTAAATGGGGAAAAAAATTTATATATAATTTTCATGATGTTCCTAATTGGGAACATAGCCACTTCTGACTACACTTTTACACTGGATTCAAAAATGGAATATAGTGGTAAGTAGATTAAATAATAAGTAAAGTAGTAAGAATGAATGAAAGATTTATTTTAAAATTTAAGTGCAGATATGAATTTAGTTGAAAATTTATAAATTTAAATGAAAATAATTTCTTTTACTTAAACAAAATATCAAAAATTTATGTTTATACCTTTATTCCATGGTACAGTGGAAAGCATGTTAGTTGCAATTTTTTCTTACACTCATTGCAAGCTAATCTTGCATTTACTGTGCACTGTACACATCTACCTTGTGTTATTTGTACAATGAAATGGCCATCACTCTTTCTCTGTGATATAGGGCGGTGAACTTTGGGTCCTGGTTGAGGAATATCCGTTCTTGGTGCAATTCTTACAAGAGCGATTGTAACCTCTCGGCGAAACTCCAGATGAGTCAGTTTGGTATTTTTTTTCATGAGTTGCTGAATGTAAAAGCCAACCAGCGACAACAGCCATATTTAATGCATTAACAAATAAATTCCACCACCATTTCTTATTGCGAAGCGTGGGACGGCAGATGCCTAACATTATATCTAGCAGGGCAACTCCACCCATTCCAGTATTATATTTATGTATTAAATTTGGTTGTTATATGTCCACTTTCTTCTGATCTTTACGTGACTATCTTTTAGTCGACTGCATTGGGAGATGATTGCAATAATTTGAAGAAACTGTCACGATAGAATTGTCATTCCAGCGGCATAAAAATATCACTTTGGTAATCAAATGAACCCCTTTCTAGTTTTATGATCTCCTTTGAGAGCATCAAAGGACATTTTTGAATTCGATGTTCTTGGATAGTTCCAATAACTTTTATATTTCTACTTGCAAGATCCTTCATCAAATCATTAATAGTAAAAAAGTTATCAAAACAATATTTCTACTTGAAGAGTAATAACAATATTTCTACACAATTTCAAAACAATATTTCTACTTGCAACAACTGTCAAAAGATTATTTATAACTCTAATACCAAGAGGGGATATTTCATTTGACTGATTTCCTGCATAAATTTCCATTTTATATGAATAACCATTATTAGCGCAAATCATTCAGATTTTGAATACAAAGCGAATTTGTTTTCCACTAATAAACATTTTAGAGGAATGGTGGCCATAATACGGAACCATTGATTCGTCAATGATAAGTTGGTTGTGAAGTAATCCAAACTGAATTAATTTTTTGTTCAGTTCATCATAAATTGGTTGAATTTTACCCAACTTATCACCAGGTTGCAATAAAGCATTATCCCTCAAATGAAAATTTCTTTTGATTTCTTTGAATTTTTTTCTTGGCACGACAGTAGAGGTAATAGGTACAGCTATGTCTTCAGAAGTGCTCCAGTAAGCATTTTCAGTGGGTGCCTGATGATATCCACTCAGTAAGAGTAACCCAGAAAACTGAGCAATATCTTTCCACTCAGTTTGTATGTAAGTCCCCTTTTGAGCTGCATAAGTTGATGTCATTTTGCCATATAACTTATATATTCCTGGGAAATGAATTTGAAAAAATGTCAAAAGATTCTCCTTCCATTAGTTCTGGAAATTTATCAGTAATTTGCTCTGTTGGTTCAATTTTGATGGGCTTACTAAACATAGCGTTCTTTTTCCATTTGGGTGTAAATTGCTTCACTTTTTTAACTTTAGAAGAACTACAAAGTTTCTTCCGTTTATTTCTTTGTTCTTTCGAAGCTGACCCTGAAACTTGATCTTCCAGACTATTTTGGTAGATTGGTATTTTATTAGTTATAATGCTAAGGTGTTCACAAACATCAGCAGGCACAACAGAAATGAGGATATTGTCATCAATATATTCTTCTGAGATACGATCACTTTCACCAAGAGCAAGCTGACAAATTTCAAGTTCTTCGTAAAAAAAAATCCGATACATCAGAATCCCTGAGAGTTACCAAATAGTCAACAGCTGCCTTTAGAGTTTTAAAATTTTTCGCCGTGTTCAACACCTTTCAAAACAAAATCTGAGAAGCGAACGCACTAGAGTGCTAATAAAATTGGAATGTTCTTCAACAAAATTAGGAGATTCCTTTTCCCTACAAAAGGAGATTCCCCTTTCAAACACCTATGGAATTTCCCCTTTCAACTTTTAACCAAAAACTGTCAGTACAAGAAATGATATCGCCGCAGAATAGTGGCGACAGACCAATGTTCCCAATTGGGAGCATAAAGATTTAACTAATTACACCAAGTGCATTTCTTTTAAAATTTTTTTGTTTTATATTCTTCTGATAATGTGAACCCTTTTAAGTATGCCTACCAAATTTTAGAAGCTTTGGATTGTTTTTCACATTTATATGAATTTTTAAGTTGTGATCTGGAGAGTGGGGAAAAATGCAATTTTTGTTATTTTTTGTACATTTCCATTTTTATATTTGAAATGTGGTTTTTATTTAAAAAAATTAAGGCCATCTTTCTGTTACATCTGCTAATTTTTTCAAGTCAATATTTATGAAATTTGATTTTTAAATAAATTTTTAATTTGATGCTCTCAATTGGGAGCATTGGACTGTAAAAGGTTAATGAAAGCCATTCACGGTTTTGTAAGAAGACAGAATGTGAGAATGAAACAGGTAACAAAGTGTCAGAAATTGTAAAAGAGCTGAAACACCATTAAGAAGTACCCTGAATTTATCGACCTAGAACAGAAGAGAAAAACAAAACCTTCAAAATCTAGAGGGCAAATACCCTAAAGAGGTGACGTCATGGTTTTAACTGCATTGTATAGGTGAATCGAGAAAGCGGACGAATAACAGCATCACAAAACAAGATTTTAAGTCGCCAACCAGGAGAATGCAATGGACAAAATCTCAAGTTTCTGTAACTTAAAAGTTGATGCCCAACACTCAAATCGTACTAACCTAAGCCAAATGTAAAATGATAATTCGATTGATCCAAACGATAACATCATTGGAACCTAAAGATGTGCAAACAAACCGTTTGTACTGAAGAGAATATTTTCAATCTCTTCGCAGGCAATGGTAGACGCAAAATACGTCGATAATAGCACAAATTCCATCATACAGTTAGCATTTATCCAACAGCTTTAGCCAGTGGGAGTGGAATATTTGGCTTTTCTGTAGACCTCAAAGACCCAGATTTAACTTGCTTCGAGTATTCCTTTTAGTATGCCTTCTGGAAAGAGCTTCCAGATTGGACAATTTTGGCCTTTAAATCGATATGAAAGGCGACAGAATAGAAAATTATCTTCTACATCTCTCCGAGACGATCATTTAACTCCTAATTGATATATGGTAACTCTGTTGAAATGGTAACTGCGAGACGACAATGCATATTCTACATCGATTCAGAGCTGCTCAGAAATGGTTTGAGTATAACAGGTTCTAGCCTTTCAAAAGTTCGGATCTCAGTGCAAAATAAATTCTCTACGATGAATTCGAAACTCATCTGTGATTACTAGATTAATTACGCAGGAATGTCCACGAGCTATCTCAGAATCTCATTGAATTGATTACATAGGTCGCATGAAAACCATTTAGAGAGGAGCTAAGGGCGTAAAGAACAATACACTAAGGCTGACAGACAATTCATTTTAACTTTTTGTTTACACATTATTCATGCTATTTTCTTCCTCTTTATAGCTTTCCCTACAGGTGTAACGGTTTTATTACAAGAGTAAGGGCCTGTTCACATAGGAGTCCATTGCGTTGCGTTAAGGAAAAGATGACGTTGAGACGAAAATAAACCAATCATAGGCGTTAAAAATTTCATTGCTAATCGTTTGGAGGCATATGATTGGTTTATTTTCGTCTCAACGTCATCTTTTCCTTAACGCAACGCAACGGACTCCTATGTGAACAGGCCCTTAGTCTAAATTTTTATTTTCGAAAAAGGTTTCAGTACACCTAGTTGCTGATGAAAATCAAATCGTTTAATATTTTTCAAACCATATTGAAAATCTCGCTACTCTGCTTGGTGATAATATTTCTTAAAATTTTGTACTCCAAATGAATGCATTTAGCCAGCATTTTTTAAATGCTCATGCAATCGCACGTGGTAAAATACGAGATTCAGGAGTACAATTCTTGTTAAAATTTTTCTGATACACTTGTCAGGGATGGTATCTGGAAAGGTCTCATAATCGTTCTTTGTTCAACAGTTCAAAATCTTCATCCGTAGGAACTAGGAACAATCCATAAAATTTGTGAGGCTTGCATGAATGTCATACAAAATTATTGCATTAGTAGTAAAATGACTCAGTTTATCTATTAACACTGTTTTAATCTAATGAATTGTACTTATTGGTCACGGACTTTGACTTTTAATTTTTAAATTCATCCGTACAGGAGTCAAGAGACGCCACAGTATGTGATCGATTCACTACCCCGGTACACTGTGCGACCGAATGGCGCTTATTCGCAGCCAGAATGTAGTTGTGGAATCTGCTATTGCAAATATCGTATAGGAGATAAAATCATTTGTTTGCCATGCCAACATAATGTAAGTATTCAGTTATTTTGACCGACGTCAAGTCATCGGCCACCTTCCCAAGAACCAATTATGAGAACTCTTGGATCAATGTTAGTGTGTGTCAAGATTGAAATTTAGAACAATTTACTTTAAAAATTACTGCATTACGCGGACTAAGATGATGACATTGAGGAATCTTTTCACATCTTTTATACGCAACCAATTATTCGCTTCAAAGTGGGAGGGGTTGTTATCTTGTTAGCTTAGTAGTGGTTTAGAATGACGTAGGAAGGAAACGTTAGATAACAAACTAATTAAAAATTAGAGAGAGAAAATTTTTGCTAAACACGCTTTTATATGTACAGTATGTTCATAATTTACCTGTCAGTTCTCAAATCGATAAAGAGATATTTCCGTCTGTTCTGCGGTTCGCCTCTTTGTGCCTCTTGCTGTGAGGGGTATGTTCTATTTCTCCCGTATTTTTATTAAGGTATCCATCAATCTTCTATTACGCTGATTATTGTTTGTTTAATTACAACAACCCCCTCTCTCTCTTTATGTATATATATTTGGGGCGCGGGGTTGCAATAAAAACATCCACAACATAAACTAACAACCATCGTAAATAACAATGAACAATTAAAGTTTATTTACATTTAGAATTGAAAAAAAAAACGTAGTCCGTCTACGACGGAATCCAAAGCGGAAGTCTTAATGTTCTCCCCAAACAGAGTAGAGGGGTCGTGATAATGTTCGTGCTAGCGGCGTCCTCTTGCGCCAGACATTATATGCGTTTACAAATAACATTTTATGAAGTTTAAAGTCCATAGTTAAAAGTTCAGTTCTGCTTTCTATATATATATATATATATATATATATATATATTTATATATATATATATATATATATATTTATATATATATATATATATATTTATATATATATATATATATATGTATGTATGTAATGAAAACTGGACGGGGTGTAGTCGTAGCAGGGTTGACGGAGAAACAGGCAATGGAGAGTCGACTAAGTTGATACTCGAAAGGAAAATTTATTTCATATATATATATTATACGCAACCAATAACACGATATATATGTGTGTGTGTGTGTGATTTAGTTAGGTAAAGAAAACGCACAAATTATGACGACGAACAAGTAGCCAACTGAAAAACAGCATTTACTTTCATTGCATTCAAATGCAGAACCGACAAAGTTGTGCTGTTAATATGGGTTCCTCAGCATGATTAGCTTGAATCTTTCTGTTAATGAAATACTTTTTAGTGCTTTTATCAGATAACTAGCTGAAGTACCTGGCGTTGCCCGTTTTAAAAAAAAACAATATGCCTATGTTTTAATCTGAAATATCATCTATATCTATACAAAATTTCAGCTCAATTGAAACAATACTTTTTCACTTATAAAGGAACAAACATAGGCCTATTCGAAATAATCAATAAATTTCACAGTTTCAATGAAACACGCTGATTTTTGAATAAAGTTCAATAATTCAAGTTCGATTTAAGCAAATTGTGCATAAAATTGTACATAAATTCAAAAACAAAGTTTATAAGTTAAATAAAGTTCTGTAATATTATACCAATAAATTTCCAGTTGATAGCCAATAAATTGTAAATCCTTTACCTTAAATGTCTAATAAAAAGCATAGTTCCAAATGTAATTTTCATCAGTTAAACCTTAAATGTTCAAAAATTCTTTTTGTATTTATCAATACCTCCTCCACTTGAATCTTTAAAATATTAAATGTTTTAATGATAATAAATGAAAATGTAGTTTGGTGTGTTGCTATGGTTGCTTGACTATGGTTGACAAAGAAAATTCAAATGTTAAATGTTTTACTGATAATAAATGAAAATATTATTTGATGTGTTGCTATGGTTACTTGACTATGGATGATAAAGAATAAATTGTAAAGGTGAAGCATCAGCTCAACATTTAGGCCCCTAACTTTCTTACTACTGATCAGATATACATAATATATAGCCTATATCCATCTGGAATAATGTACCTTTCAAATAGTGAAAGAATTTTTCAAATAGGTGCAGTGGTTCCGGAGATATTAACGATCCCTATGAATAGTGAGTTCATAAATTGGATCACATAACCACTCAGTATCAACGTCAGAAAGTGAGCTACGTGTTCACGAAATTCTTCCAAATGATACATATTGTTTTCCTTGGCTCTTTCCTTACATCCATCCCTTTCAAATTTTGATAAGAGACTTTCATCTGCTGGGTCGATTGATTGTCCAAAATTCTGAAATCGCAGCCTCTAAGATTGCATAATGCTGAAGGTTTGAGAGGAATTGAAAAACAGATTTCAATTACAAAAAGCCTCATGTTAATGCCCTCTTAATTATTTTCACCTTTCAACCCATGCTAAACATCGGTGTTGGGTATCAAATTAGAATGCCCAACGTTTATTATTAACACATAAGTCGTGTGCTTGTCAATTCATGTTCCCTATGTTTTTATTATTTTAAAAATTATTTTTATCTTTCTTCCATTATATATAAGTAAATTTGTACAAGCTAATAAAAATTAATAACATTTTTCTTTCAGTTTCATGATTACTGCATAGAAAATTGGTTAAAATGGGTCAAATCTACTTGTCCTATGGACAAGAAAAGTATTATCCGTCGTCAATATATCGATGAATTAAATAAAGAAAGGTAAAAAAATATTTCATGTAGTCTCTTCTAATGAAACTACGCGGGTTATTGACGTAGGATTACTTATCGTTGCATACCCTTTTTTTTTTTTTTTGAGTTTGTTGGTTACTTTTCTGTTTAACTGTTTACTTCTACTGGGTTGCACGCGCTGCCAAAATTATAACTCGCGACGGACTCAGAATATTTTTCTTTCCGGAGGATCGTTATTGTGCAACGCAATCCTACGTTAAAAAGAAATCACTTTTTAAAATTTTAACAACAAGGAGATTACTTCTTTCATTTGAGATATTTACTCTTGCTTCACATCAAATGTGATTAATCTCAAAGAGCTAGTCGTGGAAATTCTTTAATGGTTAATAACCCAATGATTTCAATAATCGCATGATTCTCCGATTGCCAATTAACGTAGACTTTATCTTAAAAAGAAAACAGAAATTTTAAAAATTTGATGAACTGTGCGAGGTTTGGTAAAGATGATCATTACATAACTTGTTTGCAAAATAGTCAGGATTCTATCAGAAACAGGTGATCTGGGTACAATTCTGAAATCAAAGTTAACTGTTTCAGCTCAAAGAAAAATTGTGATTGAGAATGCGTGGCAGAATCCTCATAGTAGTAATCGTACCTAAAAGCACTCGGTGTACTTCATTATTATTTTTTTCTTACGAATTTTGAACATCTTCCATGAACATAGGCGTAGCGTGCTTCTAACATTTTTTTTTGGTTGTGGGGGGGGGGGGGGGCACGAATTGAATTCAGATACGACCCTCCTCAGCGCATTGACTACCGGACGGTCCTTAAAATATGAAATATTAATTTTTTTTAATTGAATAACAATAGAAATGATGTTTGAGTAGTATTCAAAAGTTGCACAATGAGAAAAATAAATATAATATAAATAATTACAAGATAAAAAGAACTTTTTATATACCATGTTTTTAAATTTTCTGTTGAATCATATAAACTTGACAATTCTATGTATTAATAAATACTTTTTTAAAATTTTTATGATGAATTATCCCATTAACTTGAAGAAAGTGAAGTTAATTGGAAGTTAACTTGCGTTTAACTTTTCGTTCCCGGTCGATAGATGGCTGCACCAGTCTACAAAACAAAAATAAGTGAAATTGAATTCAACCTGCTTAAAGATGGCTAAAAGTATTGAAATAATGCATTGTCATCGTGTTCTGAGCTATTCTAAAAGTTTCAAATGTCTAGCTAGTCGGGAAGTTAGTTAAAAATCGATTGCAAGATTTGAACTGGACAAACACTCACACACACACACACACAAACAAACAAACAAACAAGAAAGCGAGTTAATAAAAACATGGTAATGATAAAATGAGAAAAAATTATTGCATTGAATTTTTGCTATGGATTCTATCATTGTTGAAAACAATGTTAAGGCTAAAGACATAATCTGAATCTTCAGTTTCACAGTTTGAAAAAGCAGGAAAAAACCAACTTTCTTTAAAGTTTTCTACAATTTTCTGATTTTAACTGAACTTCTAGTAACGTTTTAATTTATTTCAAGTTAAGTTGGGGAGGAACGTTCCCCCCCCCCCTTTCCCCGACGTTACGCCTATGTCCATGAATTTCTCATATAAACCGCGCACCCATCTCGCCATATAAACTGCGCCTCTTCTCTCGAGGCGCGAGAAGAGGCACAGCAAAATTATGTCCGCGAATGCTGTGACACATCGAGTTAGGGATGCGACATCGATAACAAAACATCGATGTTTTGAAACATCGATATTCAATATTAAAACATCGATGCTAATAAAACATCGCCCAAAAACCATCGATGTTTTTAAACATCGATGTTTTAGAGCATCCATTTTTTAAAACTGGTTTAGTAAACTTTAACATTAATGTTACTTCTGTTAGTCGTGGGGGGGGGGGGGGATGATTTAATTTTACTCTCTGATTGGGCTGTCACAAATGACAAAAACTTGGTTGTTTTTGCCTTGGGCTACATTGATGACTCAAAATTCTCGTTGTAACTATCGCCATGTTTTGCCTTCAAATGTCCATATAAATTCGTGGTATTGACAGAAGTTTTGAGGGACTTTAGGTAAATATTGCATTTTGCCAATTTGTCAGAGGTTTTGCAAAAATATTTCCAAACGGTACTTTTGGGAGGCATCTTACTAATAATATTAACGTCAACTTATATAAAACAGAACAAAACAAAAACTTAAATGGCTGCTCTGGTCTATTTATAAAATAAAACCCCATGGAAGGTTCTCAGAACCTTCCATGGGGTTTTATTTTATAAGTATTGAGTATCAGGAACATTCCAAGCGCTCTGGTTGGTTCATTGGTTGTTGATTGCCATTTGTCTGTTTGCTAAGGAATCGTTCCCTCTTTTGTATTCGTCCTTTTCAGAATTCCAACTTACAGTTACTGAGTGTCAAAATTATGCTACGGGGTAAATTTTTTTATTATGGTACTTTTTCATTAAAAAAAATACATCGAGACAACGTAAAACATCGAGCAAAAAACATCGATGTTAAAAAAACATCGGCTTCAATAAATCGATGCTAAAAACATCGATGTCTTTATCAAAACATCGATGTTTTGAAAACATCGACATCGATGTCGCATCCCTACATCGAGTGCGTATGCACTTAATGAACGAGTCCAGTGACAAAATTTCGATGTCGGATGTAAGGCTGGAAAGGAATCTTAGGCAGTTATACTAGCATATACACAAGACATAACTTCGACCATCTCACTGCCTAATTACCTTCTTGTGTTTGGATTTTGACGTACCAGGGTAACACAGACGCAATCGTTTCACAGTCGATTGGCTAGGCTCGTCTTCCGAGGACAGATTTTCGGAAAGATGACTTTAGAGCTACTTATAACAGAAAATGGTGAACGAATATAGATTATGGATTTCATCTATCTGGGTGACAGAGGTACACTTTATTAAAGCGAGATAAATTTCAATCATTTTCATTATGGAGGTAAATTTTAATCTGGCACGTCAAAGGTTTTGTTATCTTTCTAGACTTTATGCGGAGAGCAGAATTTCGGAAGACGCTACATCATTGATTTAAAAGCCAATAAAAAAATTCCCTTGCATAACCCCATTTTTATAAATAAATAAATTAAAAAAAATTTTTAAAAATAAATAAATAAATAAATAAAAAAAAAGAGAGAAGATTCGTATTTCTTTTCACTTCAAAATGCACATTACATCGTGCCTGGGACTACAACGCCAGTAAACCCTCTCTTTTCCATTAGGAAATAAAAAAAATTATTTCTTTAAAAATCCCACCTCCAAATTTCATTGACTTCATGTGTAAAGTTGCAAAAGGCATTATTTTGTGTCTATTTGATCAGGGATTGTTACGTGCATAAATCGGGAATTTATTATGATTTAAGATGCTCTCAGAGAAAGTAAATTGGTCTCACCGAAATTTCTTGACAATCAATTTCTTAACTAAAACAACGATTTTTTTTTAAAAAAAAGAATCACCTGTGTATGTATCTTGGATTTAGATCCTCTGTATAACCCTAAGAAAAACTGAATTAACCAAAAGTAAGAAGATCGTTTGAAGAAGAAAAAAAACAAAACCATACACTCTTAGACCAAAAAAAAAAAAAAGAAAAAAGAAAAGAAGAAAAAAAAAAGTCTCACCTAGAAGGGGTAATGCAAATTGGACACAAATGGATATGCATACAGGTTTCGACAGAAAATGCAAAATTTTAAAGTTTGGCGGCCAATGATTGAACATGCTACGCTGCAGCGCATCTTAACTACGCAACTGGCAGGATATTAAAGAGGAGAAATTTCGATTCCAGGTCATAAATTCTTTGCAAATTTCATTCCGTGTACTCGGGTAGACAGTGAATATGCCTCGCATACAGGTGCGCGAACAATATGCGCAGATGTCAGCATTTGACAGAGGACGTGTACTTGGGCTCAAAGAAGCCGGTTGGTCTAATCGGCGAATCGCTCGACATATGGTTAGGCGCGATGCCACTATTAGACGATGTTGGCAGGAATGGATGAACCATGGCCGATTACAGCGTCAAGAAGGAAGCGGTCGGCCTAGAGAAACGACAGAACACGAGGACCGAGCAATCGTCAGAGCGGCACTCTCAGACCCAGATTCATCATTATCATCGATCGTCCGTGCAACTGGTGCTTCAGTGACAGCAACCATTCATAGGTGGCTCAGAGAAAGGGGGCTGAGCTCACGGTGCCCCTTGCGCCGACTACCATTGACCTTTGTACACCGACAAGCCCGTTTTCAGTGGTGTCGGGCACATTCGACCTGGAATGCCACTGACTGGAGTAGAATTGTCTTCAATGATGAGTCCCGCTTTGAACTGAGCCCCGATGACCAGCGAATACGTGTCAGGAGACACCCCGGACAGCGGTGGGATACCAACCTGACTGTCTTCCGCCATACGGGCCGACAACCAGTAGTGAGCGACTAGGGTGCCATTTCATTTCATAGCATGACCCCTTTGGTTGTCATCCGCGGCACCCTTACAGCACAGCGGTACGTCGACGATATTCTACGGCTCGTTGCATAGGCATAGCGTGCTTCTAACTTTTGGGAGGGCACGAACTGAATTCAGTTAGGGTCCACCTCAGCGCACTGACTGCCGGACGGTCCTTAAAATATGAAATATTATGATTTTTTTTAAAATTGAATAACAATAGAATTGATGTTTAAGTAGTATTCAAAAGTTATACTATAAGAAAAATATTATATAAATAAAATGGAAAAACAATGTAGCATCGAATTTTTGTTATGGATCCTATCATTGTTAAAAACTATGTTAAGGCTAAAGACATAATCGGAATCTTCAGTTACACAGTTTGAAAAAGCGGGAAAAAAACCAACTTTCTTAAAAGTTTTCTACAATTTTCCGATTTTAACTGAACTTTTATTAACGTTTTAATTTATTTCAAGTTAGGTTGGGGTGCCCCCCCCCCCCTCTCCAATCGGTGGCTACAGAAATTATAATTAAAATCATCTACATGTGAGGCTGTTTACTGAAGATTTTTATTTTCTTTCTCTAGGCAGAGTCGAATTTTAGACTTATCTGCGAAGAAGAAGCCCCAGGGTAACATTAGTCATAACGAAGAATGTTTCCTAATTTGCGAGGATGAAGGAATTCATTTGCATGACACTACCATCAAGATTACGAAGAAGAAACGGAACGACCAAAATATGCAAGAATCCGGATTATCGAGAAATTGCACAACAAGATTTCTGTCTCCTGTTGGTCTTACAGACCGAGCTAAATCAGATTCTAAACAGAGCGAATCAAGAGTTATACGTCATACCTTACCTAAAAACATTTCCCCGAAGAAACAAAACATTAGCACTAGAGAAAAACCTGGTATGACTTGCATAATTTTAAACTTGCCTTTTCGGATATATTTACGAATATAACTTACCACTTTGCTGGCATTCTCTTCACTGGCCTTTGCTTCATAATAAAATCCATACCAATGAGTAATACTAGAAATTCTCCCATTATTGGATTTATCAAAAGCGATGGTAAAATCGCATGCTTAGGTTAAGTCCCATGAAAAAAACAATAAATAAATAAATAAAAATAAAACATGAAACTTGCCAAAGTAGCAATAACGCACACTCAGTTCTCAAGTAACTATATCAAACATGATATTTGTTAAGGACGAAGAAAGTTAATCTTTTTTATTTCAAAAATTACTTCCATAAAATAATATAAATCTTCCGTTTAGAGAAACATTGACTTGGGTTCTATTTTGAATACGGTTTAAATATTTTAAAATTTTTTCAAGAGCTTGACTTTTAATTGCCATTGAACAATACTTTTTTTTCTTCATGCTTTTTCTTGATGTATACTAAGATAGGACACGAGGCTCCTGGTTGTAAAATTTGCTAACGTGTGTATATAAAATCTACTCGTTTGTTAGTAACATTCAGTTTGCAAAAAGAGCAACCAGGCCATTTCCTACCCGAAAGCTGTCTTGCAGATTGTTACTAACGTAAAATCACTTAATTTTTAAAGGACAGCAGGAGTTATAAGTTACGAAGATAAAAGCACTACCAAGCTGGTAAAACAAACAAAATTGATTGAGCACAAAGTCTGTAGTTGTGGACTCAATCATAGTAGAGAGTTTCCAGACTTTTTCACCTTAACAGACAGTTGACAGTCTATCAAATTAGAGGCCGAACATGATGGCCTCTAATTTGAGGCAGCCAGATATTTCACCCATTTCTTGAATTGATTTATATTGTCACGTAGTAGTGTGAGATATACTGAATACCCAACACGCTGTTACGGTCAAAGAAGTGTATTAGCTGGTTGCGAGCAGGATGTAATCACACTACTGAACTGCCCTCAGCCCGAGGGAAGTCTCTTATATACAACTTAAGAACTTTCTAGAAATAAGATAAATTAGAATAACAAATTAACATAAGATAAATTAACATAAACAGGAACTTTCTCGAAATTTTGAGACAGGTAGCATAAATTAGAATAAAAGTAAAACTAGAAGTTACCGATTGGATTCAAACCGATGACCTGTCGGTCAGGAGTCTACTGCATTAACCATTTAGCCGTGCTGCTACTTGCAGTTACCTTCGGAATGTGGCATTATTATTGAATGCAATGTTCTCCTTCTCTTTTAATTTTCGTTGACTTTGATTCCTTCCCCAAAGCTGCGAGAAAAATTATAACAAATTGAATTAAAAAATATAAATATTGAATTCAAAAAATTAAAATCCCCTCCATATTTAAGAAATTTACTCACGTTACCTGGAACTCTTTCTTGAAAGCAGAATTTAGCCACTTTACTATGCAAATTCGAGCTCCATTGAGAGCAAAATGTTCATTAACATTTCTTTTTCATTTCTGAAGGGAAAAAAAGGTTTGAATTTTAACAGGAATTTATAAACAAACTCCTTGTACACACGAAAAAGCCAAGGGCTTCTTTGAAGAGTTTTCTTTTTTAAACTGTTTTCTTTTCTCTCTCTCCAGATTGCTTCGAGTCAAACGTAAAATACTGCGGCACTGACAGTATTTTTTCTAGTGATTCCACCAAGAAGCTACAAGAATCAATCGGCGCAATACGGCAGACTGTAAAAAATAAGGATTTGAGAGCTAAAAAACATGGAAGTCCACAAAAGTTTCAAGAAGCTCTTAAGACTGTTGTCACTGACCTATACAGGTCAAGCATTTGTCCGACAAAAGTTCATGACAGGCAAAACAGCAGTGGTTACATAGGAAATTTCCCAGCCATCTCCCCGTCGAAAAATAAAGACCTCGAGAGACATGTATCACTTCGAGGGATAATGGGTAAAAAGTGCTTGACATTTGGCGACATTTTGGAGATTGAAAATGATGTGAGTTCAGGTTGGATTTATAAAAGGAGCAAGAGTGTTTCGTTTGAGCGAAAAGGTTAAAAGAAATTATTGTGATGTATCAATGAAAACACTATAAATACTCTTCAAATTGTTAAAAAAAAAATGCATATGTAGAATAAAGTATTATGACATTATTTGGAAACATTTCTGAGAGTTTTGCCTTCAGACATTTATGTTTTATCAAATCAATATGGTTATATGATTAAAATTATAATCAATATAATTATAGCAATCATCCTGCAATAGTACCATGAGTATATTCAAATTTATCTTAAGTAATTTTTAATTGATAGTATGAACATGCTTATGTTGTTATACGCACCCAAGTAATGACTCCAAGACCGCAGTGTTTGGCATCAACAGTATGGACAAATTGGCTAAGGAGGACTGTGCGAATACGTCATTCTCCAACACTTCTCTCAGCGTGAACTATATTCTGTTAGAAAGGCCCTAGAAAATATCTCTTGGCTGACTCCCCCACCCCCATCCATCACTGGTACAAGAGGAGTCGTCCTGGCACCAGTGGCGTAGCGAGGGGGGGGCAAGGGGATCTATCATGCCCCGGGTGCCTCTCGCAGAGGGGCGCCAAATGGTCCTTTTCCTGAATTTTATATATTATATTACTATATGTTTTTCGGGGGGTGGGCGCCAAACAGGTATCGTGCTCCGGGCACCAGTTTTCGCTTCGTCACTGCCTGGCACTCCCCATTTCCTAAATTATGATAGAAGCTCCCAAACTGCACTCTTGTGGCCTTCTAGTGAACTCCTCCTTAGCCTCTCTTTTGACAGGGGAAGATAGGTCTTTTTCATCTGCACTAAGTGCCATGTCCAGTAGGCCTTCCCGGAGCACATTTTGGAGTGTCTGGGCCTTACCAGAGAAGATCTTATGACAAATCCTCTTGTACTTGATTTTGCTAGAGTCAACAGCCTCATGGATCTCATATGAATTTATATTCGGATGCCAGAGGATTAGCAATAACAAAAACATCAACAACGGTAAATGCTAGCTGAGCATACCAAATATGGTTTGGTCCATTCGTTTTTATAGGACCCAACAGGAAAAATGGCGGTACTACGTTTCATGGGCCACGCTCTCCAACGTAGGCTTGCATAGTGATTTGACCATAGGTAAAAAAAAAGATAAAAGTAGAAAACAGATTGATTGAATTTGGATCCGGGAGTTCTAACAAAATTTTTATGGTTTATTGACTACGGATGTAGTGCAATAAGTAGATTTTTATATCATTTTGTAATTATTATTATTTTTTTTATAAATTAGAATTTAAAAAAAAAGACTCTCAAAAGAGAAAGAAAGAAAATAATTAAATACAGAGAACGACTCTAGGCCGTTTTCTATTCGCAGGGTCGGCTAGGTTATAATTGGCAAGATTTTTAAGAAGATCAATATCTAATGACCTATGGAAGTTAATAGATAATTTTTGGATTGCCAATATATCAAATTAAAAATATACATCGTAATGAAATTTCCGGTATAGAGTGCAAAATAAATTTTGAAAATGTCAGTTGTTTTGGTTCTTTGCATTAACAAAAGTAAATATATTTTCTGGGAAATTTCATCTGTAAAATTTCTGACCACGTAAATATCACATTAGAGCATCCAGCAATCAAATTAACACAGTTGTAGATCCGTACGAGGGCGTTACTAATGTAAATCGACAAAATGCCGTAAGATGGCGCAACGTTAGAAGTGGGAGCAGAATTGCTCTATTCAGTTGAATTACTGTCAGTCTTTGCGTGCTCGTTCGTTTAAACGGAGATTGCCTGTTTTGCTTAGATGTAACTACAAATTTTAATATTGGTTATTAAATTGCTTGGAATGGCGTGGAAACTTTGTTTCTCTTGATTCCGATTTTTTAAAAATGCTTTAATCAATACCATACTATTTATCTACTCTTTGCCGAACTTCTAATTTTATTTATATACAAATTTAAATTTCGAGATCTAAACAATCATGCTTGTTTTGGTAAGTACTTTTATTTTTTAGTCAAAACAATATTTTTTGATTCTGACCAGGGATTGAGATTGTCTTAACATAGCATGTGCTAACCAGGCAATATAATTTACTGTATTTGTTCTAAAATTTAAACTACAAGATGATGTTTTTTATTTGTTTACATGATTTTTAGAATATTTTCTCTATATTTGTATAAAATCGGAGGTGCGTCAATGAAGAATGATCTGAAAGCAATCGAGTTAACGCTCAATATGTTCATCTATTTTGATTTTATGTATCTATCTTTTATTTTTTTCTTAGTTATATAGTATAGTACCGCGGCGTTTTCATATCGTTATGCTTCTATCACAGAAACATCTGTTTAGTTACACATTTAGTGTTGAGATTATTTTAAGGTTTGTTTAGATATAAAATGTAACGAAGTATTTTTAATTTATATGTGATGGTTAGAAAAAAAAATCATAATTTTTATAAGAGAATGGATAATGATTTGCTGTTTACTTTTGGCTTATTATTTACTCTTTTGTTTATCTTAGGTACCTATTTTGTTTTTAAAGTTATTTCAGTATGACAATATTTACCTTATCATCATGAGCTATGTCTTTCTTGATAAAAATATTTTAAATTTCTAGGTAATCTGGTATATTATGAAATACATTTGCTTCCTATAAAAAATAAGATGTACAGAATGTTGGGATCATACAATTCAAATGGAGGGAATGCTGCTTTCTCTCGTAAATGTATTGTTACTTTGGCAGTTGGAATTACATTTGGCTTCAGTTTTGCATATGTCTTGCTGAGCGTTGTTGCATGGGAGAAAACAGATATGTTCGGAAATTCCTTGCTCAGGTTTACCCCGACTAGCTCTCATGGAGCCCATCATGATCCTCATTCTCATGAAGATCTTGAAGATGCTACTGGACCAGAATCACCAGTTTCTTTCCATAAATCAGATGAAGAATTTCATCGAGGTAAGTCATAAATCATACTAAATTTGTTTTAGGAGTTCAAGGGCAAATATCTTATTATTCTGATTATATTTCAACAATATTGAACATTTATATTGGAAAAATAATTTTGTTTATTTAATGTTAATACATTTATTTTAAGAACCCTCTTGAAATACACTTTAAATTTTATATTTTTATTCCTCCCATACAATTTATTCATGTATTGATGTATTTCATCTTTAATATTAAAACAGATACATTTATATTTAAAATGCTAGCATATTTGTGTTTTCCTGGTATCAATCTTTTTACTATCTCAAGTAAAATTTGCAATTGTGCAAAGAGTTATTCCAACCCTGTTCAAATAATTCTGTCAAAAGTTTTTTATGTGCATAATGGAATAACAAATATATACATGAATTCATTTTAGAAATTTTCAAGAATTATACATGTTTTTTAAAGGGTTAGATAAGTTATTTATTATATTTCTTGCGTAGTTGGTTCCTAACTTTATTCTAAAAATATTTAAGTTATTCATATTAACTCGGTGATGTATTTTTTTCGTAACAAAATTCATACATTTGAGAAAGTATTATGTACACATTTTATACTTTTAATTCAGTTTCTAATAACTGCATTTATAAAGTTCTGTTGTGCATTTTTTGTATGCTGTTTTTTTTAATCATAAGAATTTACATTTTTTATCAATTAACTTTTTTAGGGCATAACATAGACATGCAAACTGTATATGAACTGTTTATTGATTAGAAGTTATCTCATTTATGTGCTCAATGAGATTTTACATCATCATAAACTATTAATAAAAAAAAGTAAATAGTTGATTTTTTGGTACCATGTAATTGTATAATTCTGAATTAATTATTTGTGCACATAACTTAAGATTTCTTGTTCTAAAATTGGGAAAAATAAGTTGCTTCATGAATTGGCCAATCATGAAAATTTTCTTTTGTGTTTTTCATGCATCTTGTATTTAGAGAGACATGACTTTTTTTTGTCTGGTTAAAATATTTGAAATCAGTATATACAAAAATTTATTCATGAAGTTTTAAAGTCACAAAAAATTTAGTGACAAATAAGAAGTCGAAATACAGTAAAAAAATTATCGTAATGTAAATTTCCTATATTAATTTTTCTTAACCTTTATCCTATATGCTAGTGGTTCTCAAACTATGGTTACTCTATAGCTTGCATATCCTTTAGGATGATACCCAAGCTCTTGAGGGAATATTGATAATATGGCAAAACATTTAAATCATGATAAACCAATTTGTAATTTGATAATGGGGCTGTATTAGATTTTTAGTTTTGACCAAGGGGCACAATAAAAAATTTTAAAGTGCCTATTCTGTATGTTGTATTGCTAGAATAGAGAGATACAGAAGAATTTCTCATATACGTGTCTTCTATTTTTATTTTCATTTAAACTGCATTTCTATTTATCTGTATGTCTTTTAATTTTTTTTTTGCGTCTCTCGTTAATTAAATTAACTGTGGTTTGATCCCAGATTTCAGCAAGGGCTTGAACATCCTGCAGGGCCTTAGCAGCTATGACAGGTCCCATCTGGTGCAGTGTAATTAAATTAACTATAAATTTATTGAACAAAATTTTAAAAGGGCATTTGAAAACAATTTTTACTGCTTAGCAGAAATTTAAATACAGTGAGATAGAATGTTGCCAAGTGTTTGGTATTTACTGATGGCTGTAATACTCCATTTGGTTTGTGCATAGCCAGTAGCTGTTTAGAAGCTGTAAAACTCAAATGAGATCCTCAAAAAAGTACCTGTGGTATGGGACATTTAATTAGATATTTGTCTCTTTTTTGGTGTATTATAGTTTGTCAAATAGAAAAAAAGATTTTTTGTCTCGTTAGAAATTCATACCAAATGTGAGCAAAAGCAAAAATTGTTGAAAACTCTATATTGGGGGTATTTTTATCTGATTAGAACAAAATTGTATGTAATTTTTAATTTTATAGAAAAATGTTTCAGGTTTAAAAATATTAATTTAATTGTTGTTTAATTGAAAGGTTACTAAATGATGATAAAATTGATTGTTTTTGATTTGCTTTGATGATTATGTAATGTTTATGACTAAAAATATTTAAATTTTCTACATAATGTGGTCATAAAGGGTTAAATTATGACATTTGTTGCATTCCATTCCATGACATTTTTTCAGTATTTCATATCATTGTATGATATCAGTATGAAAGGGAGGACAATTATCTAAGTGAGGGATAACGTTGAGACTTCCTTAGAAAGTCCTCTACAGATTGTATCCCTTTGTTGGACACACTCCTTTTGTACTAACTGTGACAATATACGATATGTTGGCATTACTCTAAAGGACAGAAGAGAAAGATGCATGGAGCAGATAAACTCAGAATATTGTTTAAGTAGAGTTTCTTAAGGTTGGAATACTTTTCAGAATGGTGCCTTCAGTGGTGCCATATCCTAGTAAGCGATAACACAAATACTACCTGAGCTAAGAGTAGAACTTACCTTTATATAAAGTACAAAAAGGAATCATTGAAGGCTAGGCAGGATTCATTGGTAA
Source organism: Dolomedes plantarius (assembly GCA_907164885.2). Classification (NCBI taxonomy): domain Eukaryota; kingdom Metazoa; phylum Arthropoda; class Arachnida; order Araneae; family Dolomedidae; genus Dolomedes; species Dolomedes plantarius. The sequence continues at coordinate 136,715,862 of OU015492.1, forward strand.
GTTTAGCAGTAATTGCTTTAAATCACGTCTACCTGAGATACCATACCAAAATGTTGGAAAATATTTGACAATTTTTTTTTGTTGTTGTTTTACTAAGAATCACCAAAATGTGATCCTTCTAGGTACGCGCTGACAAATTTCATGCGTGACTTTCGAATAACAGAGTTATCAGCTGTCATCCCAAAAAATATTTGAACTCCCAAAATTTTAAGAAAGCAGTTAATCTCTTCATATATTATAATCTTAAAGCCATGGAATCGTAATACTGCCCGTCTGTCCTAGTGATGCGACATCGATAACAAAACATCGATGTTTTGAAACATCGATATTCCATATTAAAACATCGATGCTAATAAAACATCGCCCCAAAACCATCGATGTTTTAATATTGAATATCGATGTTTCAAAACATCGATGTTTTAGAACATCCATTTTTTAAAACTGGTTTAGTAATCTTTAACATTAATGTTACTTCCGTTAGTCGTGGGGGGAGGGGGTGATTTAATTTTACTCTCCGATTGGGCAGGCACAAATGACAAAAACTTGATTGCTTTGGGCTACATTAATGACTCAAAATTCTCGTTGTAAATACCGCCATGTTTTGCCTTCAAATGTCCAGATAAATTCGTGTATATTGCCAGAAGTTTTGAAGGACTTAAGGCAAATATTGCATTTCTCCAATTTGTCAGAGGTTTTGTAAAAATACTTCCAAACGGTACTTTTGGGAGGCATCTTACAAATAAAATTAACGTCAACTTATATAAAACCATCACAAAACAAAGACTTAAATGGATGCACTCGTGTATATACTATTTGTAAAATAAAACCCCATGGAAGGTTCTGGAGTGTCAGGAACATTCCAAGCGCTCTGATTGGTTCATTGGTTGTTAATTGCCATTTGTCTGTTTGCCAAGGAATCATTCCCCCTTTTGTATTCGTCCTTTTCAGAATTCAGACTTACATTTACTGAGTGTGAAAATTATGCTACGTGGTAAATTTTTTATATTACGGTACTTTTTCATTAAAAAAAAACATCGAGACAACGTAAAACATCGAGCACAAAACATCGATGTTAAAAAAACATCGGCTTCAATAAATCGATGTTAAAAACATCGATGTTTTTATCAAAACATCGATGTTTTGAAAACATCGACATCGATGTCGCATCCCTAGTCTGTCCCAATCCTTGAAAACTGCTTTCTGTGGAAAAAGGAAATCGTTTGGTAACATTAAGCGTCCGTCTCATCATAAGTCAATATTGACCGATTGCTAGAGGAAGTTCGTTTTAAGCGTTTTAAAGTTTTCGTAGTGCGCTTCAAAAAAATAAATAAATAAATAAATAAAATCATGAAACAATCCTTGGTGTAATTGCGTAAAAAATAAATAAGTTTCTATTTTTCCTCCTCTCGGTTTGTATAGTTAAAAGGTTTTGATAATAAGCAGTATTAGTTAACGAAGTAGTGCACCTAAAATAATCGCTCACTAGGGGTCCCCCCCCCCCCAATTCCGAGGGATTGATTTTCACTTCTGGATAGGGTGGGGATGTGTGAATGAAAATTAATTTTGGAATTTATTTTTCTCTGCTGTTGGCAAGGTGTTTGTTTGCAGGCGTTCTGAATATGCTTTAAATAATCGGAGGTTTAAAACAGTTTAGCTTACCTCATGCAAAAGATAACTGAAAACACGAAACTGAACATTCATGCTTGCTCACAAAAGTGTTTATAAAGATTTTTACGCCCGTAACGTTATGGTTATTAAGAACTCTCCTTTTAACGTAGGATTACGTTCTTCCATAACGCTCCTGCGAAAAGGAAAATTTCAGACGCTAAAACTGTCCGTCCACCCGTCCTCGCGAGTTATAATTTTGGCAGCGCGCCAAACCCAGTCTATCGCTTAGACAAGTTAAACAGAAAAGTACCAAGATGCGTCAAAATTTTGACATACATACATGTATATATATACATACGTACATATATATAGGTATATATATATATACATACGAAAGAGGTAAGCAACGATAAGTAATTCTACGTTAATAACCCGCGGTAGTTTCGTTAGAAGAGACTACCTGAAATTTTTTTTAACAACGAATTCAGTATATGATCAGGTAATCAATTAAGCGTTTGCATTGCTTCCAAATGTAATTTATTAATTTATTTTGAGAGAGCTGATGGATATGTCACATTTGTTCTTATCACAAATGAGCCATATTTCAATTTATCAGCTGGGAACACAATTTATTCGATAAGCTTCTTGCCGTGTCATTCAGTCATTTTCCACGATAATATCCTTGATCCCCAGTTTCTTTTCTTATTTTCAACGTTATCGTTATTGATTCAGGCTCTCTGAAACGGCACACGTATGTAAACTTCTTTTTTTTTTTTTTCGCTTCTGAACGATGTCAAAATCTCAATCTAGCAGTTTAAGAAAACTATTAAGCTTCGACATGTATATATCGAGTGAGATGACTCCTCCGCATTTTCTAAAGGAAATAACTTTTTGCCAGGGTATCCATCTCCTCGTGTGTTACGCTAAAATTATTTCCAACACTTAGGTATTCACAACGTGTGTCAGAATAAACTTAAATGTATTGTATAGACGTGTAGTCTATTTCTCTCCGTTCATTACTGCTTGATAACCCGTCGGGTATATGTGGGTACGAGCAAGAATAGTAATGTTATTTTTTTGCGGTAAATGCCGAAATGAGACCCTTACAGAGAATTTTTTCAAATTAAAATCGATATCCAAAGGGTTAACAAGGATTATCTGAAGTGTCAAGCTTACACATTCTGGCACTACACATTTTGTGTGTAGTGTGAAACTTAATTGGCTTAATTTAAGGCTCTAAAAGTTAATAGCAATTAGATTAAACGTTTAAGTACATTATATATCCTCGAAAGTGTTTTTTTAACTATATTTTTGTAGTCTGGGCGTTCTTTTGACATACATATAGTCCGGAAAACCCGAAGGGTTTCCGGACTACAGGAAGTTATCAAAATAATGGAAACACTGACCGTTCCTGATGAATATTTTATTAATAAACTGTAAAATGTGTCTTATATATTGCAAAACAGTATGAGTTCGACGTGAGATAGAGTGATATAAGTCCTGTACATAAGATATTGGAATTCATACTAAAACATGTGTCCTAAATGTTCGTGTCTTTGGAGGGGGGGGGGGGGACGTGATCGAACTTTCTCTCCGTATGTTCTATTACGTCAAAATCAGGTGAATGAGGTGGCCAGAATAGATGCTGTACCTCTTTCTCGTGCTCTTCAAAACACATGTTGACTTGTCTCGCACGATGCCCAGGAGCATGTTTCGTCTCGAAAACACGAATGGTCAGTAAGGAATAACGCCTACACCATAGGATGCATGTTGTCCGCCAGATTGGCTTCGTTTGCGTTAGAGAGGCAACACCTTGTTCATTTGTGTACTGTGTCAATCTTTAATAATAAGCCTCTTGTTACGCCGACAATATCTGCTGTTTCAGTTACAGACTCACAACCAAGCCTCGCACCAGTTATCGTACCTTTCTGCAAATCACCCACATCCGACATCTTGAACTTTAATTCTACAGCTGCTTTAATTCAACATTGCCGATCATGTAGTTTCTTTAGTACTATTTCAATTTCTCGTCGTGTAGAATTATTGTTTTTCTGAGATATATATCTATATCTATCTATCTATATATACAGAGGCTGTTCGCACATTTTTTAGACGATTTTGGTAAGCGGTAATAAAAAATCGTTTGCTGCAAAAGAAATAATTGCAATTGTACTATGTTTTTAAAAGTCAAAATTATCGTCTGCGGCTTGAAAGTTTTGTTTTTATTCAAAATGGCGTTTTTAACAAAGCAGTGGTTCGAAGGCTACATTTATGCTCTTTCCGAAGAGAAATATGCATACTCCGTTATCCAAAAACGACGTGAGAGTCATGGTTTTGTGATATCTAAAGCGTCGATAGGTAATATCGTCAACAAGAAAGGAAAAAAACGTCAAATTGAAGCCTCAAGTGGGACAAAAATTCCAAACAAGTATCCAAGGAAAAAACGGACATCTTCGACTATTGCAAAGGTACGTTGTTTAATGTTAAAAGAAAATCCCCCTAGTCAAAGGACAGTTGCAAAATCATTAAAATGCTCGGTGTCCACTGTAAACAAAATGATAAACGTTGATTTAAATATTAAGAAAGCGAAAAAAACGCAATGTGCAACGTCTTCCAAATCATATCGCTGAACGCAGGACACGCTGCAGAATTCTATATGAGAAACACTTATCCAAAGAAAAATGGAAAACAATTGTCACAATAGATAAATCATGGGTGTATTTAAATGATTGCAACAAAAAAAGAGCCATTTATTATCATAAAAGGGGAGAAAAAAATTTAAGTACATGGTTCAAAGAATCGAAAGAAAGTTTTTCTAAGGGATTCATGATTGTTGCTGGTTTTTCTTATAATGGCAAGTTAAAAATAAAGAGAGTGGAAAAAAATGTCAAGATTAACTCCAAATACTATCAGGAACATATTTTATCGCCAATTGTTCTGAATGAAATACCATCGCTTTACCCACAGTGCCATCAATTTGTGAGACTCCATCAGGACAAAGCTAGCAGTCACACATCAAAATCCACTGTAAATTTCCTAAAAGAAATGGAACAAAAAACTGGTATCAAGGCCATACCCTTCACTGATATCCCTACTAAATCTCCCGATGTATCACCTATGGATTTTTGTGCTTTCGGACTTTTAAAATCTGCATTATCCAAACGTCGTCCCAAAACCCTTACAGGACTCTGGAAAGCTGCTCAGGAGGAATGGAATAGAATACCTCTTCTGACACTTCAAAAGGCATTATTATCCTGGAAATTGCGGTGTCGAAAGATAGTTCAGAAGAAGGGATGTCAAATAGAACATTTAAAACACAAGAATTTTATGTAATTTAGTTTTGTGAATACAATATACATCGTCTAAAAAATGTCTGAACAGCCTCTGTATATATATATATATATATATATATATATATATATATATATATATATATATATATATATATATATATATATATATATTATAAAACTGGATATGTTATTGCTCACTTAATTCGTTGCCTGAGTGAGCGACTAACATTCACATCCGGTGCATTCGCACAGTAGCTTTCGCTTATCTGGAACACCAAAGCGTTGAAATTTTATCTTCCTGGCGTGCTTTGAATGATTTAGTTGTAATGCATCGGGTAATGCGAACGTAGTAGATCGGTATAGAGAGCGCGCTAATATTTTGCCAAGTTCCTCGACTTTTTGAATCGCTGTATTAGTTTCGGTAATCGCCATTTATTAGAGAGTTCTTGCGCCTGAGACCTGATCAGTCTTTTAGCGAACGATATGAAGGAATTTTTCTTTCGTCGGACGATTTACGTTGATGAAATGCATCGCCTCTACATGACGTGCTTAGAAAAAGTATCCAAATTTTCTGAATTATTAATCTCGTTTAATTTTAATGTGATTTAAATCTAGATAGCGAGTAGATTGGCCCTGCAATCGAATGCTGTTATAACGTTGTTTAGCAGTTTGTGTGCAAGTGTTAACCTTTGATCAGTTGGATAGGTGAAAAAAATCAACCATTGCATTCACCAAATATTGTTGACTATCGTTGATTGCAAATATTGTCGTTTTAAACTTATTTTTTTACGTAGAATGCAATAATTAATTACAGTACTATTCAGTTTTTTATGTTTAACGCCTTAAAGCGTTCAAGTGCTCTAGGGTTTGTAACATTTTTGAGGTAAATCATTGTAGTGGACGAATATGTAGATGAATAACATATCGTCCACTGGAAAAGTCGGAAAAGTAGCAATAAATTTCGATGTTTGGAATTTATTGCTACTTTTCCGAATAAATCATTCTACTTGATCATGGGATACATCCCAATTTCTGAATAACCTCTGATGTATAAAAATCGAGATTTCACCAAAATTATTTTAAAGTGGACTAGGAGAGTTATTTCAAGGTAAGAAACGAATACTCAATCCAGTGCTTTCATCTGAAAATTATAAAGTTAAGAACACCTGAGCATTTATTTGACATTCAGTCTTTTATACATTCTGAGTAATACTATTATTGTAAGTGTTGAGTATTAAATTATGTGCCATCGGAATTCGCATTTGAAAGCAATCACACTTGCGAATTCAAGATTAAGTCAGACCGAGAAGAAATAATAATCCAAAATATGCATCGATTAGTCTAAAATACTGAACAAAAAAAGTTTTATCACTCTGTGATAGTCATAATGACCCCAACTCATATTAGTTCTTTTACATGCATTGGAATTGATCATGGGCTGGTTCTCAATTGAACAAAACTAAACTGAGTTTTGTATTCACTCAGTGTTTCTTTTAAAGTAGCAGCAATGGTAAAATGTTTCTCATTCCCGTTTATCTCTTTCATTTTTAAGTCCATTTTAATGGCTCGAATCAGGTTTCTTTTTGAAGAATTCAAGAATGTGTTACTTAGTAAAATAAACAGTCACCGACGAGCGTTAATAAAGCGCTTTGAACTGTTTCTAAGTTCATATCACAGCTATTATGCCGAAACTGCTGTATTACCTTCCAGTTTTCTGCTTTTCTATGTTTTTTCCTTCTCTCTTTGTATCAGTGGAAGAAAAAAAAATCATGCAATACTATGTGTATAATTATATTCAAGAGATAGAATTACGAGAAGATAGAATGCCAGAAAACAGACTTCCTTACGAACTGTAATTATTGCTACAGAATATACAAGTTCGAACTGCTATGCAAAGATAAGCTATTCTATTAGGTACTTCATATGTGCAAACTTTTTGTATCTTTAGATATACGACGTTTTCGCAGTCCCGTTTTCTGTATACTCCTCTTCACTCGTAAACTTCAAATTATACACCAAAGATTTTGATTAAAATTAAAGAAAATTTTAGGGGGAGAGGATATGTAGAAATAAGCAATCAAAAGAGGGAAAGTCATATTTTCTCCCTAAATAAATGTTTCTCATCAGTTGTTATGGTGTTTTACTCTTTTCGGCATAATTTCATTGGAAATTTCAAAGTCATTTTTCTTTGTCAAGAATCAGTAGTGATGAAAGTCGAGTTATAGGAGCAAAACTCCTGCTTACGGGAAGTACTGATCCATTTTCTTTGAAACCTCAGTTGACGAAAAACTTACAGATGGTTATGGTGTGATCGTTCAAGTAAATGACTGTGTAGAGACGACATATACCCTCGTGTTTCTTTTTCATAGATCAAGATAAAAGAAAACCCCAGAAATTTACATTTTCAAATTAGTATGTTTATTATTTTTGAGAAAAAACTAGAATGGGGATTTTTCTACTCTCGAAGTATGTGTGTACGAGTAAAAGATGAATTTTACCTCAGTTCTTGCTGTATCTGAAAGCCTGGTTGGTTGGTTTGGAAGCGCAGCAGACACTTTTGTATCTGAAAGTCTGATGTAGTAATTAGAGAAATCATTATTTAGAGCCCTGATCCTTGGTCATCGATTCTCTCAGTGTTTCCCTCGGTTGATGAAACACTTCCTCTCAGCTACTGTGTGTATATCTGTGTACTTATTGTTACGAGACGACCGAAATGTACGCGTTCGTCCTTGACCGCTGAGGTTATGTTACGGGGGAAAGTAGTGAATCTTAAGTAGTCTTGCAGGGAAAACAAAACACTTTCTTTGATCATGCTTCTGTGGATTTTTCTGTAGCGAACACAGAAGTATATTTATACTACTGTTCTGACTCTGTGATGTGAAACATTAGGTTTCAACACATGGGATGTTAGAGGTGAATAGGTGAATGACAAGAGCGGAAGGATGTTGGTCAAGGGATGAATGTACGGCATAATTCACCGGGGAAATGAAGAGATTACACTATTTTGTCCCAAACTGTTAATTTGTATTAGGTTTCAGGCGCATGTATTAATTAAAAAAAATACTTTCAGTTTTGTAGTTATGTGCTGCAACCGTTTTGTGTAGAAAAGTGTTGTTTATTTATTAAAATGAATTTTAGAAGTTTATTTACGGTTTTCATGTATAATGTTGTACAATGATATTTCGATGGACCGCCTTTAATCCATATAACTACCCGCATTCGTCGCAGCATTGCTCCAGTGAATTTATGAAATGCCACAGTATTTACTTTTTTCTGTATATTTTACCGATATCGTGTGCTGAGGACGGATGAGTGGAGCTACCTGCTAAACCTTCACCATTACATCACAGAAAATTTCTAAAGACGTCTAAATTTATGTGAACTATCCCGTGTGTTTTCTGTTGTAGCCAATTGTAAAATGCTGTTTCTCTCTGGCGAGACTAACTCGGTCTCAAATAGTACTCTTTCACAATTTTAGCCCATATGAATGTAGTTTTGTCATCGCGGAATTCATCCATGCCGAAATAAGAAGAAAAAAAACAACATCAATGAGATAATTTGGTCAACCAGAAAATTAAAGTAGTCTGCTGAAATGCTTTTTCCCCCTCCAGATCAAAAGTATTCCAAAATAAAATACTGCCTCCAAAGCACTGCGGTCCATCTCTCACTTTAAGCGCGTATTGCCGGTAGAGGTGTGCAAAATTAATTAAAATGTACTTCTATCGGAAGTTTAAGTGAGAACACATTTTTAAAAAACTGTTCTTTGGATTGGTGGTATTTCACGACTAAGGTCATGAATCCATGTGAAGTAAAAAAATTTTCCTTTCACTTTGTACTTTGCGAAAACTTTTTGTGTAGAAACTGTTTCCAAATTCAAAAATTAGTTCTTTTTTTACTTTTTGTCTCAATAGAAGTTGGTGGTGAGAGGAACGCGAGAGGCCCTTGAGTAACAAAAACGTTAACAGCAACAATAACCCCCTCCCCCTCACATAACTGACTAAAATAATACATAGTCTGGATTTTGCTGTTGTATAATCGAAATATCTTTTACAAAATAATTTTTAAAGGAAAATGGATGTATGCGGAGGTGGATTATGGAAGAATAAAATCACGGAAAACGCAGAGCACATACCCAGTCGTAAAGTGTCGTCGAGATTCGAAACTTGGAAATATCCCAGTTGTTTATTTAGATTTCGATTCAGTTACTGATTGCCGGCCGGAAAGTTTGTAATTTTTTATATTTTGATGGATTTGAAGTTATGCTTTAATACCAGGATATTCTACTTTCCAGTAGTTTTCGCAATCGCAATGGCTTTAGGTCCCGGTCTGTTAAGCTCTCGTGTAGCAAAAAATGGCCGTGGCGCACCAGGAACCAACGTTCAACCTAGTTGCGACGTAAATACTGCGCTTACTCTTGCTAAAAAACTTCTTTAAAAGCCATCCTTCATTACTAATGGTACATTATGCCATGTAAAAAAACCCCCCACCTTCTTTGCCTCGAACTGTATGTCAAATTTTGGAAAGAAAACTAGGCCGTTCTTTGTACCAGCCTACATATTTGCTTATATTTGTGTAATTTTACGAATTTCGTCATACATCAGATTAAACTATTAATATTTTTTCGTTATTCGTTAAAAATTTCGTATTTTTACTTTGTCTCATCTTGATGCCTGAGAGGCGGTCGCCTCATCTATGGGACCGGCTTTGTTTGTATGTGTGTGTGTCTCGTACTGAGGGCGAAGTTAATTACAACGGATTATCCCACTTTTTCTTGTCATATCTATGCTATTTCCATATCTATGCTCTTCATATATCCCTGATATGAAGAGTCCATAGCTTTTGAATATTTTCAGTGGAATCGACATCAATGAATAAATAATTTACAAATAAAATAATTCCATCAATCATCAAGGATCTGATCACCTGAGACAGGCGCATAGCCCCCCTCCCCCTTTCTCTCTCTCTCTATCTATCCACATATATATATATGTATATATATAATATATATGTGTGTGTGTGTGTGTGTGTGTGTGTGTGTGTGTGTGTGTGTGTGCGCGTGCGTGCGTGTGTGTGTGAATGTATATACACATAGGCCTAGCGTGCTTCTTTTTTTTTGGGGGGGGGGGGAGGGGGGCACGAATTGAATTCAGTTAGGGCCCTCCTCAGCGCATTGACTGCCGGGCGGTAATTAAAATATGAAATATGAGTTTTTTAAAATTGAATAACAATAGAATTGATGTTTGAGTAGTATTCAAAAGTTATACAATGAGAAAAATTAATATAATATAAATAAAATGAGACAAAAATTATAGCTTCGAATTTTTGTTATGGATCATATCATTGTTAAAAACTATGCTAAAGCTAAAGACATAATCGGAATCTTGAGTTTCACAGTTTGAAAAAGCTGGAAAAAATCAACTTTCTTAAAAGTTTTCTACAATTTTCCGATTTTGACTGAACTTCTATTAACGTTCTAATTTATTTAAAGTTAAGTTGGGGGGGGGGACTCCCCCCCGACGCTACGCCTATGTATATACACACACACGCGCATGCGCGAAAATGTCTTTGCAGTAAAGTTAATTAGGGTAGTAATAGAGTCATTTAGGAATTCACAGCAACGGCTGTAAATCGGCGCTGAAAATTGTGCATAATATTCAACTGAAATAACCAGGTGGTTTGAACAGAATATCTGAAATTTACTCTGTCTATTATTAAAGGTATTCCAAGTATTTCCAGTTTTTTTTTCTTCTCAAATATATTTCATCACTCTAAGGAGGCGTCAGTTACTTGTCTTGAAACTTGTCCAGAGTTTATTGAACTGCCTTAGGGTTGAATAATATTCGACGTTATCTTTTGACTGCTGGTACCCCTTGTTTTCCCTCTTCTTGGTAATGAATGTGCAAGAAATTGTGTTTTTCAAGACGACTGTCGCCAGAGTGGCGCGTTACCTGAGTACCGACATTCGCTGCATATTTCCAAGAAAACGGAGTATGCGGTATGCGTGGTTGGAATTCATTGTTATGAATTCGAGCTGAGAGAATGATATAAATGGCGTGGGGTAACTAGAATCCCGCTCTAGGACGATCCCGTTTATAAGGGATGGATTTTCATTTTTGGTGATTTTTTTCCCCTTGAAAATCAACAGTAGAACAACCGTATTTTTCGAACCATAAGACGCACCTTTTTTATATAAAAAAGTCGACTTAAAATTGGGATGTGTCTTATGGTCCGAAGGAAACGTCAAAATAAAATGAATATTTTATTATATTATATATACAGGTGGTTATCAAAATAATGGAAACACTTATCAATATTAGTGGTCTTTATGAAAGTCCTTCGTATTCCTTAAAAGACAAGTCTGGCTACTGGTATTTTTTAATATAATATAATATAGTGTATGTATTATTCTATTGTCAGGTAGCAGTAATGATGCTAAGGCAGGATTTCCCAAAGTGTGTGCCGCGGCACCCTAGGGTGCCGCGCAGAAGGATCAGGGGTGCCGCGAAGTGCCCATGATCTCCAATCTAATTTATTGGTAAGGACTATTCCGATATAACTCCAAAAGACCTCTGTATTGCAGAAGTACATGATCTGTAGTGGAGAAAAGTTTTCACATAGCATGCTGACAGTTTTCACAGAGCACCTATCACAGCGAACTGACTATTTTGCAAAGTACTTCGCAGAAGACCAAACCGAGAAGTTTGCATGGATTCAAGATCCATTTCATGATGAAGCTCCAAATGAATTCGCTTCACAAGACGAAGAAAATCTAATTGAGCTATCGAGGGACAAAAGCCTGAAAGCGAAATTCGCTTGTTTGGGTTTGACGAAGTTTTGGATATCTATAAAAAATGAGCATCCCATTCTAAGTGCCAAAGATATAAGGGTTTTCATTTCCTTTGCAACTTCATGTCTGTGTGAAGTTGGGTTTTCAATAGTTGCTGTTATAAAGAGCAAATATCGTTCGAAAATTAATGTCAAAAAAGAAATAAGAGTAGCTGTATCAAGCTTTATTTCGCAATTCAAACAAATGTGCAGTGAGCAGCAGGCTCACCCGTCACACTAAAACTAAACACGCATATACCAAGAACATTTGGAAGGTAATTTTATTATTAATTTTATTAATGTTTTCCTATTAATTATAATTAAAGTTCTTGCGTGATTTTTTTAACACAAGTTGCATTAATTTATTAATGTTCTTACCACTTCTCTAATTTCTTCTTCCCAGTCGTACAAATATGAAATATATATATTCTACATAATATACATAATGATAATATACCACAGATAGATATTATATGACAAGGGTGCCGTGAAAAAATTCTACTTCTCTTAAGGGTGCCACGACTTGGATACGTTTGGGAACCCCTGTGCTAAGGGCAATTCAAACAAATGTGCTTTTTTTTCCTGGGGGGGGGGGGGGGGGCAGCGTAAAATGTCAAACCTTGCAGACCTTGTGAAAAGCGCATATTGTTGGAGCGCGTTTAAATTGGTGTATCTGATACTGCAACCCCCAGGCTAATGGGTGTTTTTCGAGCTATGGTATCGAAAGTCATGATAGCATACAGAGTGCACGGAAAAACATCCTTTGCCAAACAGAATAGTTGATGAAAGGGAGAGCTGAGTGAAAGAGACGGACGAGGTATTGAAGCGGATTGTGACACGAAGAAAGAAAACAACTGCGACCAAAATGACCGAAGAGCTCAATCGGCATCTGCATGTTCTGGTATCAGCCATTAGAGGTAGAAGGGAACTTCACAAACAAAGCATTTACAGAGGAGAAGTTATTCCCAAGCCACTTGTAATAGATGCCAATACAAAATATCGTCCTCAATGGTGCCACGAGTGCAAAACCTGGTCGAGTAATACGTCGAAAAACGGCATTTGGTTCGACGAATCATTGTTCACATTTTTCCTCGCAACAGGACGTGCGTATGTCTGGAGAACACCTACACAAGCGTAAGATTCTGGCTGTCACATCTCAACTGTCAATCATGGAGCTAGATCTACCAGGGTTTGGGATGGCCTCTCATGGTTTTCTTCAGGCCCTATTGTAAAACCCTAAAAGGGATACTTAATGAGAAGGATTATGTCGAAATTTTAGCTCACTAGTCAATCCTATGGTGCAAACATTGTTTCTTGATGGAGAAGGCGTTCTCCGGTATGATAATCCCACTCTACATACAGCTAAATCTGTCAAGTATTGGTTTGAAGAGCATGAAAAGAAGTCAAATATCTTATCTTGCCGAGCCACTGTACAATCCCTCCGACTATAAATCATCCAACCACTGTGATCTGTATAAGTGGATAGATAAAGGTATTGATATCCACCACAGTATCTCTACAGGAACTTTCATGATTTTTACCTGAAGAATGGTATAATATATTCTTAACCACTATTTATGACTTGTTTAATCCAATTCCAAGGAGAATCAGGCGGTATTACATGACAAAGGTGATCCTACCCCGTATTAATAAAGGTTTTCATGATTCTTAGTGTTTCCATTATTTTGATAACCACCTGTATTTATTGTAAATATTATATATCTGTACCTTGGAACCAAAAGGGCCAATGTCCAAAACTTCGAAATTTGAGTGGCAAACGAAAAATAAATCGAAATAAATATAAAACTAGAATGTAGGCAAAAACTATGAATAAAATTGAAAAATAAAACTTGCAAAAATATTTATACGCAAACCGTTTGTAAGATTTGTAAACTGAAACTGATGCTCTCTGACATTTGATTAAAATGGACTTCGGACCTTTTTGTTCCAAGGTAAAGATATATTTAGTATATATTTTATATGTATTATTTATTATATTTATTATATATAGGTATTTTTCATCTCTATTAAGTAAGAAATTGAAAATATCTTTATATACCTAACAAAGTACAAAATATTTTTTTCAAAAAATCCTCCCATAAATTTGAGTTGCGTCTTTTGATTCGAAAAATATGTACTTTTTTATTGTAAAGCTACTGATTTTTAGAACCCTGGTGAATGTTTTGGGAGGTTAACCTGAAATTTTCTAGGTCGATATCTATCCGAGATGGCTCTTAAAGGCAGAGGCCAAGGTGAATGGCATGTGTACGTGCATATATTTGCATGTATCTGTAGGACGGGACGAACTCGGGCATCTACTTCGTCCTATAATTGCGGGCTAACTGGATTATTTGTGGGCCTGGCCGGATGATGAAGACGACCATATGTCAAAGGGTGGAACATAAAATCGACAGTAGGAGAAATATGCTCCTCTCTAAATTATATAAATTATTTTTTTCTTAAACGCAGAATATTTAGACTGCTGTGTACTAACCCCACTGGATTCGCTTACCTCAATGTTAACATATGGAGAAAATGTGTCAAAGGATTGCCGACTTGGATGTGAAGATGTTTTTTTAAAACATTGTACTCCGTAATGGAAAAAGTAATTTTACATCTTAAGGCATTTTTCGTTTTTTAAAAGATACAAATAATATTTTAAAATTTAAATTATTCGGGGACAAAAATACGATATAGTGTGTTTTAAACGCTCCTAAATTCCTTTGGTGGACGAAATTTATAAAATTAATCCTATTACAAGGTGCATAAAAGTTCAGGCTATCTGATACCATTTTTATTCGATTATCAGCATTTATGAGCTATAAATAGTAGATATACATTTTTCTCCATAGGTTAACATTGAGGTGAACGAATCCAATAGGGATAGTACACATCAGGGATAGTAAGCAGCCTTAGTTGAAAATTACTCACGTTTTCGTTGAAGAAATGAGTTTGGCTCGGAACTTTCACTTTTGAGTGTAAATTTCTTATAATTAAATTCACTCTCATTGAGATCATTGACCCGTATTATAATATTGCGAATGGAATCGTCGTATCTTTTATTTAATCAGCCGTTTTCAATGACCTAATTGCTTTGTATTATTTATTTTTCTTTCCATATTTTGTTGTATTCTTTTGTGTACAATCCGCAAACTTTCAGGAACATATTCTTGTTTATCTGTTTAATATGCGTAATATCTCACATTTTCGAATAAATGTAGAGAAGAAATATTTTTAATATCTATCCTAACTTCCGGAGAAGTTAATGTAAAGGCAAAAATTGTTCATCTGTTGTATTTTCTTTCATTGTATGCATGATAAAGTGATAATTACCACGGAAATGAGTATTCTTATTGTGAATCACTCTTTTCATTCACTTTCCCATAAGTATTTACGACTATTTTCAGTGTACATTTTTTAACTTTAAATATTTCTATTTTGCCTTTGTCCCAGTTAAATTGCATTTCTATTTGAATGAGTGTTTTTTATTTTCTACTGTAAATCAAATTGCTTTCAAGTGGTCAATCTCTTTATTTATTTATTCATTTATGTTTTACGAATTCTTGTAAAAAGCCGCGTTTTTTTTTTCATTTATTCCTGTTGAATAAAACCTGTTTAAGTTTTGTATCTTTCATATTTCAAAATATTGATAATATATTTGGAACATAAGTCTTAAAGAATTTGTCTCATGTCTAGCTTTCTTTGTCGCATTTCATATATGTTACAGACGAACACAGCTATAGCTGTGTGTGTGTGTATGTATATTTATATATACGCACAATCCCCCATTTAAATAGTAAATTAAGGTATTTCATTTTAATACCCCTCGATTTCAAATTAGATCAATGCCTCAAATATATCCAAGAAAACTAACTCCAGTATAGGGGCAGGAAATATCTGTAGTATTTGAATCAAAACATACCTAAGATATATTTAAAGCATTTTAATAATGGAAAACTTATTGTTCTTAAAATAGTAGTATATCTTGACATATTAGTTTTTTCCTTGGGGAAAATATGTTTGTTTTTTTAGTGTCATATTTGTGTTCACATTCAAATGAGTTCCTGTAGTTATTTGCTTTTTTTTTTTTTTAACTGTTAACAGCGGCTAGTGGCTAACCAAAACTAGGTTACCCCTGAAAGCTAGAATGTTTTCTTCATCCTCTTGTGTACTACCACTGTCTGATTGCTTTTGTTATTCCGTCTACAGTTGGCAGCAATGACGTCGATAAAATTGTGAATCGCACATTATATATTTTTCGAATGTACCGTCATCCCCCATTAAGTAAACTTCATGTTTACAAGGCATACAGCCTGACTCTGGCAAAATGGTTAAAAAGTAGTAGAATTAAAAATTTTTTCCTACGAGTGAAATTTATATTGTTCTCGTGAACATTATTTTCAGTTGAAACGTTCTTGGGATTTTGAAATTCATGTGTAACTAAGGGACGTTAACGCGTTCTTTTGTATGTATTCAAGTGAGCGTTCAAAGACTATATATAATTAAATTTAATGTTTTTATGGGTTTGAAATGCTACGTTTAAGGCCGATTTAGACGATCATTTGTCACCTCCTATCATGCGTCACCTCATATCTCGCTTCCGAACGCACCAAATATGAATGACTGTTTTAGACCAGTTGATTGATTCCCCAACCGCTGTACCGCACAATCGGCCAGGGGTGCCACGAGATTTTTTGGGGTGTAAACAAAAAATATTAGTAGAACCCACGTAAAATAAATATCAAGTTGATATCAAACATTTGTGCTTTAAGCATCAGTCGCAAACCAAACGATTCTTAGTGATGTCCATTGTAATCCTCTAGTGTAGTGATTCTCAACCCTTTTTCGTCACGGTAAACTTTTAAATTATTAAAAGTTGTCGGCACACTAACAATAAGATAAATTTAAAAGAATTTTACTTGATTAATTGATGTACCTATAATATACTTTGTAATAATTACAAGATATAAAGAACTTTTTATACCATGTTATTAAATTTTCTTTTGAATCATATAAACTTGACAATTCTATGTATTAATAAATATTTTTAAAACATTTTTTGATGAATTATCCCATCAACTTGAAAGAAAATGAAGTTAATTGGAAGTTAACTTGCGTTTAACTTTTTGCTCCCGTCCGGGCCGATAGATGGCTGCATCATTCTACAAAACAAAATTAACTGAAAATGAATTCAAATCTGCTTAAAGATGGCTAAAAGTATCAGAAGAATGCATTGTCGTCGTGTTCTGAGCTATTCTAAAAGTTTCAAATGTTTAGCTAGTCGGGAAGTTAGTTTAAAATCGATTGCAAGATTTTTACTGGACAAACACACAAACAAACAAAAAAGCGAGTTAATAAAAACATGAAAAAATAGCATACGAAATAATTTTTATTGAAATATAAAATGAAATTGCATTACAAAGTAAACAAAATGTTTATTTAATTTCAAACTACATTTAAAGCGAAGTTTGAACCTGTTGTTTTTTGATAACTTCATTTCTATTAGGGCGTTATTTCGTTTTTTAGTTGGTCAAAGTCGAAAATCCGAATTCGTACGAATAAGATGTGGAATATTGTAATAACGCTTAAAGCTTTTTGTGATATTGTTTTATAATCGTATCTAAGATTAATCCAGAACGAATTGATTGATTCTTCTGAATGTTTTGAAATTAAATCTCTGTTATTACACACCGAAATTACTGCTTCCCCTTCTTTCAAAGTTAATTCATACACCGACGTATCGTTTATCACAAATTGATTTCGAATCCAAGAAAATTTTTGTATTTTCAAATTTCCAGAGTAATGAACAATTCTTTGCTCTTGTATTGTCAAATGATCAATAACTATTTTATGTATCATTTTATAAGTATTTTGGAACTGACTCAAACTTTTCTAAACTACCTTCTTGTGCTTTATTCTTCCATAATATATATATATTTTAAAATCCCAACAATTTATCAGTTGAGTTTAAAATATTTTCTTTCGGTCCTTAGTTATTTATGTTATTAAAAATAAACAAAAAAATTGAACAGAATGAGATGGGCAGGTCATCTTTTGAGGATGGATTCAGAGAGAGCACCATTGAAAGTTTTTACTGCAGTCCCCTTCTGTGAAAGACAGAGAGGAAGACCAAAAAAGAGATGGAGGGATTGCCTGGATTCGGACTTTAGTGCCATGAAGGTTAAGACATGGGGATCCAAAGCTGTTGAGAGGGTAGTCTGAGGAAAACTTCCGGAGAAGGTGAGGACCCACGTGGGGCTGTCGTGCCAATTATAATGAAAAGCAAGTAATATAAAAACAAAATTTTTTAAAGTCAATTCCTACTTAGGTTAACAAAGAAAAATTTGAGCGTGAACTAATAGTAGGAATTGAAAAAAAGGATTGCCTGCCAGAACCTTGCCTACTGTGCGAGATTAGGAGGGGGGGAAAGAGAGAGAAAAAGTTTGTCAGTTTGGGGATTCGATCCCGCAACCTACAGGACGGGAGGAGCCCGCGTTACCGCAGTGCTACCGTTTACAGAGTAAGAAGTGGGAAATTACTATTCAAGAGCAAGAGACGCTCTAGGTCTAAAACTAAAATCGATTAATTAAATTTAATTAATGAATTAATATTTGAAAAAACTGTATTAACATCAAGTGTCATCCACTACAAGTTTAAAAAAATGTATTTGAACTTGAGTGGATGAATAAAAAGTATTTTATTAACGATTGAAAATTTGAACAAGATATATATAGGGAGAGTGTGAACTAATAGTAGGAATTGAATAACAAAAATATCGGATAAGTAAGCTACTTAGCACATCATATTTTGTCATTCAACAAGTCAACAAAATCATTATCTTGTTCAAAAAATATCTTTATCGTTTTTTAATTCAAGCACGCGAGATAAAAACTTTCCCTCTGGACAACCACCTAATTTCCGTGTGCAGTAACAATGATTCGTATTTGGACTCCATAATGCGTGGCATAATTGACTAAATAGGCAACTTTTTAATGGTCTTGATTTTATATAATTAATAATCTTAACATATTGTACCAGTACTATTTTCAATTATGATGGTAACTGTTTTGTAATGAGTGTTTCCCGATGCAAAGAACAATGGGTAACTAATATACCTTGCATTATGTTCCCTTACATGTGCTACAAATCCTTTTATAGATTCAGTCACAGCCGGAGCACCGTCTGCGCAAATTCCAATGCACAAATTCCACGAAATTTTAATTTTTGTAAATAGGAATTAATTTCATTGAAAATATGTTCTCCTGTTGTGAAATCAGATTATTCACGACAGCATAAAAAGTGGTTAATTATATCATTTTCGTGAATGAATCGAACGAATGCAATTAAGTTTGATTTTACCGTAATATCAGTTATTTCGTCGATTTGTATAGCAAAATTTGAATTTCAAGAGTTTCAGCAATATTTTCTTCAATATTTATAATTTTAGCAGAATAACGAGTCTTTAATTCTGCTATGAATTGTGCCATTTGAAAATGGTATTTTACAAACAGCAATTTCTGCTGATTCCACGATCATTCTTTTTACAATTTTACGACAAGCAGGTAATATAATTTCTTCAGCTAAATTATGAGGTTTTAATTTAAGAGCAATTCATTCAGCCACTTCATAAGAAGCTATCTGAGCTTTTTCAGACGCACTAAATGCTTTTCAAAAACCTTTACTTGTTTGGATCTTGCAGATAATGATTTTTGAAAGTAACTTTTGTCTTTTGAAGCAAGCGAAGGATGAGTAGTGAGCAAGTGATGTTGGAGATTGCTCAGAACCATAGCACTGTATGGGTATTCACAGTGGCGGCACACTTCAGGAATCTCGCGGCAGAGTGGTTGAGAATCACTGCTCTAGTGTAATACTATACCGAATCCCATGACTAGTTTTGAAACTGTAAAAATATATTTTATTTTGGCGTTTGTTACTCATACTTTTCAATAAATAAATCAAATCAGCAGTGGGGTAGGTATTTATTAGAACTTAAATTTGATATGTGCCCGATATAAATTTAGCATTGATTTAATATTTAAAAAATTGAAAAAAACTGAAATTCTAACAAGGGTGCCCGGAGTTTCTAATCTCATTCCCAAGGGTGCCGCAGACGTAAAAAGGTTAGTGTAGGCATTAAATTACCTTAAAACAATGGATGCACGCATGGGTTGGAACAAGTAAGGAAGACAAAGCATTGGCCTTAAACATACATTTATTTGACAACGCACAAATTTCAATTAAATCATGGGTGTCAAACTCGCGGCCCGCGACGAACATTTTTGCGGCCCGGCCAATATATTGGCACACAATAATATATAATAAAATAACCGACGCAGAATTATAATTAGATAAGAAGAATTCGCTAAGTGTTTTTTTTAATTATACTCTTTTTTTGCTATTATTAAACAAAATGTGTATATTTATGTTGAATATACTGTAATTAGGTAATATACTGTAAAAAACCTACGTTTCTATTAATATCGTTTTTTTTTTTTTGCGGCCCACCTATGGTTAAACCTTGTTTGTTTGGCCCAAGTTAGCCTTTGAGTTTGACAACCCTGAATTAAATTGTAATAGCTACTAGTACAATAATCTCTTTCATATTAACATTTTTACATATGAGAACTCAGAAGCAGAGGCAAACTATATTGTCAAAGATGATTTTTAGACATGGAGTCTATGGGGAGGCACTTACTACAGCTGAAGTATGCAGCGATGATGGTGGCATCGACGACAGGGACCCAGAATCATGTCATGTATAGGAACATCTTATCGGCATATTGGCACTTCTCCTAGACTCTGAGGCAGACGAGACTCTCTATCATCTCAACTCTGAGGAACCAAGTCTGAGATCGATCTGGACCTCCTCCACTATTCCTTTCGTCCTTGGAGGGGCTGTTGTCCGTTTACAGGGGGGCCATTCTGGCCCGCCCCTCATTTTCATTGGGCAGTGGGCTGTTTTTCTTTCGGTAGTTCCTGCCCCAATTGGTTCCTTATAAAACAGTCTCTGTCCGTAGTCTACGAAGTACCTCCCCACCATAATTTTATTTTGCAATACACTTTGACCCTTATCATCTGAAGTTTTTACTGTGGGCCATAAAATAACGACCATCCATCTTGTAATATTTATAGACTTTAGATCGCTATCACTGGCCACACCGACAGCTATTCTTCTATTACCTCCTGGTTTACAAGCCTCTATTTACCCCTGCCTCTGCAGCCTTTATAATAGATTCGTTATTGGTCACACACCGTGGGGAATTATACCATTCCACTTCTACAGTTAGGAATTCCTGGTTTAGACCATCATTTGGAGCTCGTATTCTATTGCGTATCATCAGCTCAGCCACGCTATGGATATGAATGGTTTATGTGAATTCGAGTTAATTTCTTGGGCACACGCCATTACTGTAGGTAAGAAGAAAAAAAAGGAAGAAAGTGGGATCGAAATGTTGCAAATCTTGGATGCTACCTACAAAGAAACGTATACTCCCACGTTATGCTTATAAAAGTACTTCAGCGAGAACCCAGTGATTGGAGCAATTACTTAAGGATGGATGAATCCTCGTATCATTATCTGTTAAATTTAGCAACTCCTAATGTCAAAAAGATTGATACGAATAGGAGAACTGCTATAACTCTGCAGGAAAGCTTAACTGTGCCCATTTGAAGTGGGACTCGAGATGACGTACGATGGTTATTTCATCACACTTCGTATCGAGCTTCATATCACATCTAAGTGTCATATTTTCCTGTCTAAACGATCATTTGGCATGATGCGAGATGTGAAATGACGCATGATAGGACTTGAAATATGATCGTCTAAATAGGCCTTTATAATGGATTTAAAAATGAATGTGCCAGTTATAAAGCAGAATTTAACAACTACTAAGTAACTAATACAAACGTAAATAATAGGTGCATCCTTATCTCGTTGAATTTAGTTTTTTTTTTTGTATATTTATACGGTGGAAGAATAGATTTTATCCGCTAACGATTTTATCAAACGGCGGTATAATTTACAAACGCGTCGCAAAATAATAGATGCATCTTAATACCTGATATCCCGCTCCCGTGGATGTTGCCTTACCCACTGTTACGCAACTTGGAAAAATAGCAAGAAAATACGGGTCTTTGAATGTAATTTCAAAAATAATTTTCCATTGCCTGAAGTTATGCGTCTTTAATCCAAAGTGGATTGCAGTTTCTATTTCTTTTCAGGTTTTTTTTTTTTTTTTTTTTTGATTTTGGTTTTTATTTTCCACGATGATTGTATATTTTAACAGAGTTTACTGTTACTTTTTTTTCTTTCTTTTTCCTAATGCGGAGGCTCTTGTCGTGAGACATTCGCCTTTTAATATACACCGCGAATTCTTGCCGGCTACGTTATTAAAGGAGTACCATTTAGGTGAGCCAACATTAGCGCCCTGTACACGTACGTTCTTTCGCGAGTGCTTGGAGCGTACGGGATTGCGCGCGGGAAAAATTGCATTACGCTCCAAAGCAGCTTTCCCTTCCTCTCCGACACCTTCACACGTGCACTCAATCGCGCGGGATCACAGTTTCACGCGGGAAGGAACGAACATGTAAAGGGCGCTATTGCCTCCTATGAGTGGACAACACGGTAACGACCAAGATTTATCCGGGATTTGGACCCAAGCCCACTGCGTGGAAGCTCACGACGCTAACCACTGTACCATATCGGCGGCAGTTTACTGTTACTCGAAATAGGTATAGTGAAATATGTCGATAGTATTTCAAAGCTCATATGCTTTGAAAACTAACACGTTGTTAATTGTGCTTTTGAAATTTTCTTTTATCCTACGGAAGTTGCCTTAAAATATCCTCCACACATAATTTTCTGACTCTTAAATGAGAAATACAGAGAAATTTGTATTATTCTAATTTATGATTTTTCTATATTTAAGAAAAAGGAAAATTATATTGTCTTCCCTTGTATTCTGAAGATGCAATATTTTGGCATCTGTTTAATATAATGAGCTAAAACAAAATTCGAAAGTTTGGTGTAACTGTGATGTTTGTATCACATTTAGTTTTCTCACGGTTAATACTCAATTCTGGATGTAGTCTGTCAAGCATAAGAAATAATGCAATTACGCTGTCAATCTGTTATGTTCAACGTAATTTATCAGAGTGTAAGCTCAATTAGAACACAAGCTCTTAACGAATATTCGACAATCATGAATGAACAAAAGTTTTTAGTCTTTGAAATCGTCTAATACGTATTAGTTCAAAATTAGTTCACTGTTGTATTAAAAAAAATACAAATATTGCTTCCGTTCTTAAATCAGTTGTATTTACCTTGCAAATGGAACAAATAAAACTTAATGCATTTTCAACGATGCTCTATTTTATGTGGAACGGTTAGTGAGTGTTGAGTAACAAACTGAGTTAAGCTGTTTTAATTTTTATTACATCACGTTTTGAATTAAGGTTTGACTTTTCACATTTCATCATTTTATATTACGTTTTGAAATGACTTTTAGTTAAGCTAGAAGAAACGCTCACAAATGAATGGCAATTTTTCTCTAATAAATTTTTCGTTGGGGGACTACAATAGTAATGCCTAATGTGACAACACAGACTGATGAAAGACAAACTGACATTTAGAATTTGTGTACCATACGTAGTAAGTTACCGAGATTTTTTTCATTTACTACCAACTAAAGGTGGTAAATTTTTAACGAACTGAGTTTGTGCTCTGAATGAGACCTTTTCCTTTAAAAAACATTACATATATATATATATATATATATATATATATATATATATATATATATATATATATATTGTGTGTGGTGAAATTTATTAAAAATTTATTTTATTTGAATAAAACCTTGACGATTCCCCCGTGAAATATAATGACCCCGACGTCGTCATATTATATTTCCCATTACCAATAGGGGTCGCGACCCCAGCTCGAACTTATAGTAATCTAAAGAATATCTTTAACAGTCCATTACTAAGTTGGCTAATGCTTTTTAGCTGTCATTTGGATTACACATTCCCTACGATTTTTCTTATTATTGCAAAATTAGTCATGGAATTTACTTTTGTAAAACTTGCTTTCATTTTAATTACACTAATGAAGGGTTTATTATTTTGTTCATAAATAAAACTTGCTGTAGATTGAAAGTTGTGATCTATATTTTATTTAGTGGTTTTCTCATTTACTTAATTTCAAACTATACTGTATGTGTAAGCTGAAAATTCATCCTCTGATTTGTTTCAAAATGCTGGTTATAACATTATGAATGTAATATTAAAATATAAAAACTTATTAGTTAAATTACTTTAAGATTTGTCGTCATTATGTATTTCGAAATTGTAGAGAAACTATGCACTAGATTTGTCATTTTAAAAATAGGTTATTCGAACATAGTTTCAGTGTGAAACTCCAGCTTAAATTGTACCATATAGTTTTATCTCCCAAAGTTTGCAAACCGAATAAAACAAAAATTGAAAAAATTCCTTTAACTTGTTAAAAACCTTCTATTTTGTATGTAAGATTTTTCTTTTTTAATAAAGTTCTGTTGCTCACTGACTTCATTTTTAAAACTGCGTTAATGAGAGATTTGCTAGATGATTACCATGCATAGCAAAAAAAGCTTACATAAGTGTAACATATGACTGTTGTGAGACAAATTGTGTAGGATTATATCTCAAAAAGGATTTACTTCCGTTTCAACATGGAAAGACTTTTTGGCTTTGAAAAAATGCGTAATAGAATCTGGTGTATTGAAAACACAGAAGAGGCGGTATAGATGACACTTACGTGGGGTACCCGCCTTATTTTAGGTGTCACTGTGTTAAAGAAAAAACTGTTTCTAGGTTAATAGGAAGTTATTTTGCCTTTAATTTATATTTTAATTATAAATATTATTCAGATTGTCATATGTGTTATATTAAATTAGGATTTATGTTTCTGGAAGGCTAAAATGTATTCGTACTTGGTGTCTAACATTTTTTGTAGTCTGTTAGGGACTGATTTCTCAACAGCTTGGATATTTTGCAATATAATGCCCGCAAGTAAATAAAAGGGTGAGGTTGCAAAATCGCTATGAACATTAGGAGAATGATAGGGAAAAACGTGTAAGTGAAAGTTGTATTGTGTAGGAGTGATAGTTTTTGTGACCTTGAGAGATATATTATTTGATAGTTATCAGCCTTTATATATAATGTTACATAAGGAGCGATTTTATTCGTAATTTATTAGAAATGTCTTCCAGTAATATGAGGGCATAGGCTTACATATTTAGCCATGACTAATTTTGTAGAGAGTTTTACCTTTTAAGGTAATTTTTCATTTCGCCATCATTCGCTTATGTGGCACTATCGCTTCTATTTATTTATATAATAAGATTGTGGTGCTTTTTTTAAACACTTGTTCATTGAAACTAAATGTGCGCTTTTGCATTTACGTTATAAAAATAACAAAAAGATTTGACGTATGTTATAACCTTTTTGGAATTGCAAATGCCAGAGATATTGAAATGGCTATGATTCTGTTAATATTATGGTGTTCAATTAAATTTTATTATTTAATGAAAATCAGTGTTTCAAATGTTGTGCTAGAAAATAAGTTTCTCTTATGTTACTGTCTACCCATCGTCAATCGCGTGTGACGCTTAAACTTCGATGGTTTGCTGCATGCGGAAATAATTTTGACCTTTTTTTTTTCTCTACATGTATAGTGACTCATAGAACTTTTATCAGCTATTTCCTATTAAGATTTTTCTCCTCTTTTTTTTTTGGTCACAATACAATTAAAAAATGTATTTAATTCGACTGTAGACAAGAAATTTGTATTTTTACTCTAAAGATTTTTTTTTAAAAACTCTACAAATTTGTTGATAACTAGGTTGGAAATTTGAGAGTACTCTCAAATTGAACGGATTCCAGACTTCCACTTTTTTAATTACGTGAAAATTTTTTTCCCGCATTGTTGTACTCTGTATATTCGTGTTTATATCTCCCCATCCTCTGTCTCTCTTTATCTTAATAATTTTATATTGTCTGTAAATGTAAATAAAATTGGAAAACCATTGGTTTGAAATCGATGTAAGAACTGCCATTTAACTGTCTGCGACCTAGATGAGCTAATTCCTTTTTAGCGGAGTTAATGGTTTACAAAATTACTTGGATGAATGAGTATGGTTATAATGGTCATTTGAAACAAACTGCGTTATAAACGGTAATGAACTCAAATGACTGCCATTTAATAAGAGAAATAAACGGTAATTAGAATTGTGTGTCCCAATTTCGGTATTTGGGTTCAAAAATGAATATCTCGTGCACACTTTTTTTTTCTTTCTTTAAAGTGTGTGTGTGTGTTAGTTAGAAATTTCTGCAATACTAGTTATTATTTAAAATCTTTACCTAAGTTATTTATGTTGCTGCTTACACTGGTCCCCCCCCTCCCCCCTCATTTGTGAGGCTCTTCGTGTAACACAATTATGATATTCATAATTTTCCGAAATTAAATTGTGATTAAAGCTTTAAGCATCTGATTTCTCTGATTTTGCCTCTATTTCTGCCCTGGTATTTTTAAAGTGATGTTTTGAAAATAATCGGAAAATATTTATGTAAATATGTATTCTGTAGCGAACGAAACCATTCAGAGTATTTTCATAGTATTTGCAAATCGCATCTTTACTCGGCAGTTGACTTGTACATGGGGAAATGTTTACCTAATTTGTATATTTTACACCTATCATGACCAACAAATTAGTTGCCCAAAGTCTTTTGGTGGATTGGATGAACGACAACGCTTTTGATTTTTGAGTTTTAGTTCTTCATTCCTGTTGAACTATATTATTATAATTTTTGACATCTACTGAATACCTTTTTGAATTTCGCTCTGTGACTAAAGGCGTGTTCACATAGAAGTCCGGTAGCGGAAGCGTAAAAGGAAAGATGGCGCTGAGACGGAAATAAACCAATCATAGGCGTTAAAAATTTCGTTGCTAATCGTTTGGAGGTTTGTCATTGGTTAAATATATTTCAATACTTAACGCTTCTACTACCGGACTCCTGTGTGAACAGGCTCTTACAGCTGTAGAACTATGTTAATACGAGACACACAACCACAATATAATCAAATAGCCGATTATTATTGGTAGATTTTTAAGAATTTCATTCTAAAGAAATGATATTTTGAAATATGTGATGTTTGTTTTCCAAAAACATTTCCATCTGAAACAAGAATACTATTGTAACCTGTTATTTGGAATTTTGAAATCATTACTCATCCAAAACCATGGTTATTGAAAAAATAAATTTGAAATAGAATGAAGAAAAATAGTTGTTATAATGCAGTTTAGGTCCTGGATTTTTATATAAATTTACTCATGAAGTTAAAAATTCTGTTGCTAAGCAAATGTAAGCTAACATGCATTAGATCGATCACAGATAAAATGGCTATCCCTTTCTTGACGTTGGCAAATTTGTCATCAGGTGCCACAAATCTGGTTATTTTGACTGATGTACAATTGAATTGTATTAGCGGTTGAGGCAACTATTTCGTCTGAAGTTTGATTAAGAAAAGAAAATTAAGGAAACTCTAAAAGAATAAGTTCTAATTGGTTCCTTATTGCTGCGAAGTATAAGGTAAGATAGGGTAGGGAAATAATAAGCTTATTTTCTTTTACTAAAATTTTTTTACAAAAATTAATTAGATTAAGATCATTACTTTGAGACAAGTTTTAGATATTTTTCATGTAAACTGAACTCCCGATTACGTGTGCTTGACGGAAGAAAAAGTCTAGAAGTGAATAAGATTTTGTTTAGAAATTTTTCTGGAAGAAAACCAAAAATCCATGTAAGTTTTATTAGTTTAATTAAATCCTAATAATAGTTACTGGGCCATTATTTCCTAGTTTATCCATGTTTCCCCGTTTTTCGTGCACTCTCGCACACTTGCGAATTAATTAGTACGGATAATCGGAGTTCAGTTCACTGTAAAATAGTTAAATGTCTAAGTTTCTCCGAAAACTGTCGATCTGTTGGCTGATTGTTTAATTTTATCTCAAATGTAAAAGTTAAGCTGAAATCGATAGTTTGATGATCATAGCTAACGGGATTCTCGCTTAAAAATCTTTCACGTAAGTCATCCATCATACCTTAAAAGCTTATTGTCTCCTGATGCCATGATGGAGTTCGTGAAAATCGTCCCATTACATTACGCCTATCTTTAGAAATGTACTTCAACGAGTTCTAATCGCGAAATGCAGATAAAATCTTGCTTACATATTGTTTGTAGTGTTAGATTTCTGATGTTTTAACTAGTGACATATCAAGCATTTTAAATTATGATGTAACATGCAGAACTGTGTATTGTCGTCAACATTCGTGCTGTACCATTTTGAGTGGGTTGACGGTCTAATGAGTAGTATCATTGCATTAAAAACATTTTGTTCGATAAGATAACGTATTATATATTCAGTTCCAAAATTTGTAAATAGATGTAATTCATCTGTAGTATATTGTAATCTTCTTGTTGGGGTGATTTTAGTGTAAAAGGACTGTGTCTGGAGCGACTGCTGTAGTTAGTGATTTTGTTAAAAAAATGTTTCCTGTCCCCTTTTTTTCTGACTTTGTCACTTAATATCTTAAGTATGCATGTTACGACTCACTGAACGTAAAGTTTATTACCTCTCTTATCATTGTGGGGAAACAAAGCATGTTATTCGTGAAATCTGAGCTTAGCAAGAATTCCTTTCAAATTTCAATGAAGGCAGCTTCTCTCGCGCCCTGAAGTAGTTGTAGGGCTTCCCATTTTCTGAATCAAACAGATTAACTAGACCCGTTTAGGACAATGATAGTGTACCCTGTCTCGTAAGTCATGTTAGTAAGTAGCTAATACAGCGTAGATTCACATTTTTGAGTCAATGGAGCGAATAATCGTCACTGCGTGATTGGATACAATGTTTACTCTGAGAAATCGGATAACATCGCGACTCTAGCTTACAGGAGTTGTTTTGACCGTTGATTGGCGATGTGTTACGTTACGTTACGCCAGAGTTTCACACAGTGTGATCTACAATACAAGCTATTCAGTTTTGTTACTTGAAAAAAATCCCTATCGTTTATATTTTCCAAGTTTCCTAATTAATAAAAATTAGCGAAAGAACTTTATGATTGAGCATTAACAATGCTTTGTTAATTTAAGTATTGAATATATTTAGTATATTTATTTCAGTACTTTTTGTCCATTTTACCCAGTACAACTTATAAATTTAGTTACATATATTTAATGCATTCCCCAGGTACAAGCGTCTTATTCGTTATTTCTTTACTTTGCTGTGAATTATTTTATCGGATGAGAATTTATATGCATTGTTTGAGAATAATCTGTACTTGGGCTGAATGTTGTGGCAAAGTTACAATTATTCAGTTAGTTTGAAACTCGTGTTTTTTATTAGTTAGCATATAATAAGGATACATGGATAACTAATTGATGCATGAAAGTTTATATTTTTATTCAAAGTTACCTGACTTTTACAGATAAAGAGAAAAAGGAGTAGGTTGTCTAGCTCTGTTTATTGCCGCCAATCAAGAGATATCGACCGAGAAACGTTCATATTTATATTTTCTAACGATATCAAATTTAAAAATTGCTTTATTTTTTAATCAGACTTTTTGGGGCTCGCAGTATCTTAGTTTGTATTAAATCTTCACTTAAGGCGTGTATTACCATCATAGGCATCATGTTATATATTTTTTTCTTAATTTTCTTGTAAGCTGACCTATGTTTAATTTTTTTTCTACTAATATTTTTTTAGAATTAGTCGCAAGGTATGCTAGAAAATTATAGAAATTTTAATTTATACTAGACAAAGTCCGGTTTTGATAAATTTGTGTTTCTGTAATACTAATAGTAACATACACGCTCGCATTTTGTGAATAGATTTGATATAATTCATTAATCAATATGTATGAAAAATGTAAAAAAATAACTGAATAGTATTTTTATTCTTTTTGATAAAATTTTGTAAAGGTTGCAAAATCAAGTTTTGGGGCTGATTAATAATTAAGAAAACTACTGACGAGGAAAATTTTAGAACAAAGAGAATTAACTATAAACCAGATTTCATTTCCTGAATTATCGTCATCTTAGTCACTACTTAACCAGTCAAAAGCTTTGTTTTTGTCGTATGTATTGGAGTAATTAAACTTAAGTCTGTAATTACCAAATAAATTTTTTACCTTAGCAATAGGCAGTTTTTAATTTATACACTCTTCAACTGCATTGGAAACTGATAAAAGTGCTCAGTATAATAACACTAGACGAAAGTCGGGATTTTCATCTTTGAATATTCCACTAACAAAATGTATTTGTAATGATAATATTTGCGGCAGTTTATAAGTACACAACTTCTTTGAAGAAATGAATAAAATAGTGGTGTTTGAACTTTTTCAGCATAAGGAGCGTTATACATTTTAACTGTAATGGTGAACATTTTCAAAGCTCTTGTTGCCTTCTGCTGAATTCTTAATAGTAATAATAATGATAGAAAAAAAACACTAAAAGTATAGCAAGTTGTTTCGAAACTTAAAATGGTGGGGAGAAGGAATTAGGCGATCGCTAATTATTCATTTTCAAAAAGACATATCTATTGTTACACCACCCCTATTTAACCAGAAATTTCAATACGAGCAAGGATTTTTTTGGCTAGTCCTGAAAAGGTTTTACTTTTCGACCAGGTTTCGAAGTCTAACTCTTCAACTGTGGTTGTGTTACTTAATGTATGTGAAATTGCAATAACGACATCTCTGATGATTTTTCAAGTCGTTTTCAGACGTGGCGAGTGCATACACCCTGAATTTTACATATATGTATAACTTGCATCTAATTTTCTTGTTTTGGTTCTTTTTTTCCTTTCAAAAAATTTTCAGATTTCATCTACCGTGAAAAAATGGGAAAAACTGGTCTACAAACAAACATATTTTGCTTATTTGTATTCTGAAGGCGACTTTTTAATATCGATTTGTGTGAAATTTTCCACTTTCAGAATGACAAATATGAAATTTTGTTTTTATCTTTATTCGAATTAAATTTCATGTCTCTAATTTCATATCTTTTATTTCATCACATGAATTTCACGCGTCCTTGATTTATATGGAATTGATAAAAATGTGTGGTACTCTGTTTTAAATGTCAAATACATTTGCTTAAATTTAGATGTTTTATCTTCTAAACTGAGACTTAATAAACGATGATGTATGTAATAGCATATATGGATATTGATTGGATAAGGCATTCTTATACTTTACAATGCACAATTTATCATTAGTGCATATTTATATATATTATGCATGCATTCATTTATTCGTCAGTTTATTGTAAATTTCAAAGATTTTAAAGTCATATTAAGGCTATCTTGAAATTTCTCGTATAAATACCTTTCCTCCATTTGTAAATCTATTCAACTATAGCATTTTGTCTTTTATTTTTATCCTAAATTTTTTTAAAACAAGAAAAGTTTTTTAAAATGATGTATAGTACATTACAAAAGTTATTGAGCATTTAATTTTTGGAAAAGGGTGTCAAAAGTTTACGGTGCATGAAAGTTAAGAAATGAAATGCTTTCATTTGATACATGTATTAAGTTTTTTTTTTCTTCTACCAGTTATTTTTTCCCAAAAGTAAAATATTTATTTTTTAAGTTAACCTTTAGCTTACGGGGCCCATTTTTTCCGATTCCCTTTTTAGAACGGGAAATTTCATACCCCCTTTGTAAGAACGGCCATTAAGGGGGGGGGGGTTATATATATATATATAAAATATATGTATGTATATATATATATATATATATATATATATATATATATATATATATATATAAATATATATAATATATATATATATATATATATATATATATATATATATATATATATATATATATATATATATATATATATATGTATATATACTAGCTTGAAAACCCGTACTTCGCTACGGTGTACATTCAAATTAAATACAACGGTCAATGAATGGAATTAATGCCAAAAAAATAAATATTTATATATATATTATATATATAATAGCCGTTGTCTCTGTATAACACTTCCGGGCTGTACAATCTTTCAATTGAAGCCCTCAGTAAACAAACAGCCGGTTAGGCTTAATTTCAGATGTGGATCAGAATTTTTTCTTACCTAAAAACTAATATTTTCTCCATCAAATCACGTTTGTTCAGCCTATTTTTCTATAAAACATTCAGAACTAAACAAATTGGATGCTTTTAGCTGTATATTTAACAGTTTTTAAAAATCTGTTTACTTTTGCGATGAATTCTGAAAGTACACAAACTTGAATGTGAATGAATCAAGTAGCTCAAGTATTCATATCGCGTAGTGAGCTGTGAAAAACTGGATGGCAGTCTACTACTCCAATCGCATGAAAAAATAAATAAATAAAAAATAATGAAAGGGTTTGCTTTTACAAGGTGTCGATTAAATGCAATATTGCTAGATAATTCGGGATATTTTTTAACTTTCATATACTTTTTTCCATTATGACGTCATTATTAGTATTATGACGTCAAAATGACGGGTTGGATGGCAGTCTACTACTCCCATCGCATGAAAAACTAAATAAATAAAAAATAATGAAAGGGGTTTGCTTTTACAAGGTGTGGATTAAATGTAATATTGTTAGATAATTCGGGATATTTTTTAACTTTCATATACTTTTTCCATTATGACGTCATTATTAGTATTATGACGTCAAAATGACGGGTTACCTTCTAGTTTATAATAAATACGACGATCAATGTATACAATTGATGTAAAAAAAATATATTTATAAGAAAATCGTAAGTGATATTTTTATAGACAAAATAATGTAGAAGAAAATATTCAAATTAAATCTAATAGGACATATCAAAGAATATAGTACAGTTACAGTTTGAGGAACATATCTTTTACTGTATTTTAATATTTTTTTGGATAATGTCCAATCGTCTGCCGCATTAGCAGGAAAAAAATATTTTTTTTTTGTCTATTTTGTTGTTATGCACGTGACGATAAATTAATTTATAGTACCAGAGAAAGAAATCACGTGATCAGCATTTAATAAATTAAATTCTAAAAATTAATCTTTAAAACTTCACCAAAAATCTGAAAATGGAGGTAAAGATTCTAAAAATATTTCATTTTAAAGGAAGTTTTATGATCTTTCTCGTGATATAAATTTTATAACCATCGGATTATTATTTTAAATGCAAACTTAAAAAAAGTTATTAAAACAGCTTAAAAATTTAATTTTAAAAATCTAAGAATAATTTTTCAAAAATCTTTCAGACGCGGAAGCTGGGCGATTGTTGCATCATTCACTGTGGCTGTAATGTCCAGATTCTTCTTTCCGAGAATTAGAAGAACGTTTTCTCAGAATCCGTAGAAGGGAGAGCATGCGATCCTAGGACCAAGGTCATCCCATCCCTTAGACCCCATGGGGAGTTCCAGTGTGGGGGAGGGAATTGAAGCTATTTCTCTGCGAGAGAGGTTGGGCGCTGTTCGGTTTCTGAGGGCGACTCAAGCTTGGGCAGAGCAAGCAACCCCGGGTGGTAATTGTTCAGTGTTAAAATCTCGGTTTAAGACTAGATAGTAGTCTCAGAATAATATGTATACAATTGTATAATTATTGTACTTAAAGGTTGTAAATATTATATGCTTCTTGTGTTCTCATTTGATGAGCACGTAACATGGCATTCGCTGCTCAAACTATTGGTGGGATATCTGAAGCTTGCGCGCAACTCGAATTTTAGCTCGTAACCCGAAGCAAAAAAATCTACCGAGAGAATGCTCGTATCTCGAAAAACTCGTAAGTCGAGACACTCGTAATTCGAGGTACCACTGTATAAATATATATATATATATATATATATATATATATATATATATATATATATATATATATATATATATATATATATATATATATATATATACTTGGGCCCGTATTCTTGGGATACATGCTATCCCACCCCGTAAGGAAAAGGTTAATATCATTTGTTAAAAGGGGGAAAATAATCTTATTAAAGTCTTATGGTACTTTATGGAATCAGGTTCGTCAGTAATTAATTGTAAATGTTAGTTTATAAAAACAAGCAAACAAACAAACAAACAAAACAACTGACAACTCAAAAGTTTTACTAATTTTTCTTACCCGTTTGACTATTTCAATTTTTTGTCAAGGTGTAATGCTTAGGAAATGGTGGTAGAAATGAGTAATTTAATTCTTAATTCGCATATAGGAGAAGAGAAACCTATTGGACTAAAATAGTTAATTTAGCCTAAATGACTAAAATAGTTAATTTAAGTCGTTCAGCAATTTATGACGTAATAAAACCACATATTCAATAATTTAGAACTGAAAATGAAAGACGACCAGAAAGATCTCCAGAGTTGTCCTATGGCATAAAATGCATTATTTCCAGAAATATTTTTAAAATTCCAACGAGTGCTTCTAAGCATTAAGCTGACATGAATCATATGGAATCTTTTAATATAGCAATTGTTAGGAGGGTAATGCGATGGGCTAGGTATCTTTGTCGAATAGCTAGATCAATTTCTAAGTGAATAGAACTGAAAATTTAGATTTTCTTTTAGAAAATCCATGGAAAATATTCTGAATAATGGAATAAAGCTTTGTGTGCTATCAAAGGCAGTTTTAATACTAGAAAAACGGCTACCGTCATTTTGACCGTTTCGGACATACTATTGAGCGCTATGTCTGTATTTATGTCCTCGGGCTTCTGAAATTTGATGACTTTTTCTAATTTTACGCGAAATATGCACACACATTTACAAAATTATATCCGATAGTAAAGAGGGGGAGAAAATGTGTTGTATACCTATTAAGACTGGAAGCCGTCAATTTGACGGCAGTATAGAAAACAGGTAGAAATCTTTAAAATAATGCCGGAAAAATGTCAGTTACTTTTCGTCTCTTCCCCCTTTTGCAAATAACAGAAATATTGGCTCTTCGGAAATATTGATGTTGAAAAATAAGAACTGCACAAGCCATGCATATATTTTTACGGATAAACCATACCAGGTTGTCAGCTCGGTATACCTGCAAAAATGTATCGAAATATATATTAATTTATTATACATTGGTATGAAATAGTTCAAAATTTAAAGTATTTAACCGTTTAAAAAACATTAAATATTTTAAATTCTTGATTTTATTTTTAACCGTCAAATTGACGGCGTTCAGTTTTTTTTTGTAAGAAAAAAAAAATTCTGGGTTCTAGTGTTAATATTTTTTATTTCGAATGGTAAAGTAATGGTATAGAGCAGGGCTGACCAACCTTTTTTAGTTGGCGATCGACTTTTCTATGATTCTTCATTCGGCGATCGACTAGTCCTCATTTTTTGTTGAAAATGAGCAGCTTATCGTCACTAACAGTCCATATATTCATGAAATTATGGCTCGCGATCGACTAAAATCATGTCGAAGATCGACCGGTTGGCCA
The DNA here is from genome assembly GCA_907164885.2 of Dolomedes plantarius. Lineage (NCBI taxonomy): Eukaryota > Metazoa > Arthropoda > Arachnida > Araneae > Dolomedidae > Dolomedes > Dolomedes plantarius. Next base: position 136,751,095 of record OU015492.1, read on the forward strand.
CCCCTGGTATAGAGTATAGAGCAGTGGCAGAACCCTTATCACCATCATAAAAAAAAGTTTTAGAACCCGGACAATTTTTGCTGATTATAAAAAAAAAACACTACACATTCGAAAATTTAAAATACCTAATGACCCCATTATGAATAACATAAATATACATATGTTTGTCAAACTGGTTATGAAAGATTAATCTTTTTTTATCTAGTCCATCAATTTCTTTCATTACTCTGTGGTTTGTGTTTAACTGAAATATAATGTCAGTATAAATTTGGTCTGATACTTATTTACTGCAGAACTCCAAATTTTACCGTTGAGTACCACGGAACGCAATTTTGGAGCTTAAGCTATGGAGAAGATCGTAATTAAGAATTTCAGAAAGAGCACTTGTAAAACATGGAGCACTTGTAAAACACCTATTGTAAAACATGGAGCACTTGTAAAACACCTATTGTAAAACATGGTGTAGTAGAGTTATGGTGTATATTGGGGTCTAAATTGTGGTGAAATATTGGGTCTTATGTTGCTAGAAGTCTTTAAAAAAGTAAATTAAGTTCAACATTTTTTTTTCTTATCGTTGTTAACATAAGCAAGTTAAACTTATTGACGTATTTGTGAAACCGCATAATCTTAAAAAATATAGTATATTTCCCTTAGTTTTTAATATTTAGAGCGTGCGCGAAATTAAATGACGGTCGCTTAACGAAGTTTAAAGATTTAAACTTCGTGGCATCTTTGGCATAAATTATTTAATAAAGACAACAAATTAAAATTATTAGGCTTCTTATGTTCACATCTGAACGTAGAACAAACGAATATTAAAGTTCATGCTTTTCCCAATTCCCTCTAGAATTAGGGCGCACAGACAAAATCACTAACTCTTTTAACTGGCTCTTTTACGGCTAAAATATTTACCAAAACTTCAGTTAAGAAAGGAATATAATTTTGAGGCATTTTTAAAACATTCCCTAGCATTCTTACATTGTATCAGGTAGCAAAAAGAATGTATGCAATAAATTTTTAACTATCGATTGTTGCTTAATTACACATTTATTAGTCTGATGCTAAAATAGACCGTTTTATGTAGAACACACATGCTAGTTAAAAAATTAGGTTAGTAAAAAGGAGCCCCCTACAATTTTCATTTGACTGTTTTGGAAATTTGTACTACATATCTATTCCTTACAACTTTTATGTTAAAACGCTGAGTTGACATCCATGGATCATTAGTATCGTCTGGTGTTTTCCGTGTACTCTCTGAACTTTACGACTTTTCTCATAACTGTTTTTATGAATTCGTTCTGTTCTAACCCCTTCGAATGGTCGACAGCAATCATTTATTCATAGTTAGGAAGACATTCATTGCACATTAACTCCCAATAAGCGTCTGAATGTCTCTGCAGTCATGAATAATGCTCCTCTGATATCGATTTTTTGCAGTCAGGTGCGAGTGAGCCACCAACCTTTTGCGCTCTGGCATTAAAAATATATGAGGCCATTTAAAAAGTTGGATTCGGTTACAAATCACTTAATTGCCTGACTTGCGGAAGTTAACGCACTTCTGTGTACGCTGTTAACTATTGTATCTGAACCTTTCTCTTATATTGCTCCGAATAATCGATTAGCCCACTAAGATTTCGGCGATTTTATGTCTAGTAATTTCCGTCATAATTCTGCGGATCTGCAGGTCATGTTTTAGAGATAATTTGTCTTGCTTGAATGATAAATAGTACTTTCGGTTATGGGTTTTTAATTAATTAATGTCGTGATGTTGTATCATGACGTAACTATTCTTTATAGTTGACCGCAATAAATTATTTCGTGGATAAGGAAGAGAATATCCTTTATTTTATTAGTGTTTGCGTAATTACGTGATTATAGGACATTTTTTAATGAAGACACTTTGTCCGATACTAGGGGTTTGCAACTCTTAAGGCTGCTGTGTACTAATCCTATTGGATTTGCTCACCCCAATGTTAAACTATGGAGAAAATTTCTCTGCTATATACAGCTACATAAATGCTGATAATCGAATGAAAATGATATTTTCAGATAGCCTGAACTTTTCTACACCTTGCAACAGGAATCATTTTATAAAGTTCGCCACCAAAAGAATTTAGGAGCGTTTAAAACACACTGTACCAGATTTTTCCTCCGAATAATTTAGATTAAAAAATATTTGTATTTAAAAAAAAAAATGCCCCAAGGTGTAAAATTTCTTTCTCTATTACAGAATGCAATTATATATATATATATATATATATATATATATATATATATAATATACCGGGTGCGTCATAAATTCGTGCAAAGTTCAAAAATTCATAATAAAAGAAGTAATGCCCGGAAAATTTTTCTGTTTGCGCAAATAAGATCAGCGGGACATTGGATTTTTTTTCCATGTAAAAAATTAAAAGGGTTCCAAAAGTAACCGAAAGAGGGCGCTGACACGTCATACTGAAACGTTTCATGCAAATCAGGCAAACTCAAACAAATCGGAATAACATGAGACTGTGCATTTATTTTAAAGTAACAGATGTTCAACATTACTACTAGCACAAGGTAATAGGCAAGTGAGGCGCGTCACTAAGCCCATTACAGCGGATTCTAACATCGATGGCAGCGATTGTCTGTCGAATGACATTTTTCAGTTCCACCAAAGTGGTTGTGAAGCCCCGGTACACATGAGACTTAAAGTATTATCCCCAACTAAAAATTTCCCAGGGTCAAGTCTGGTGATCGTGAGGGTCACTGAATCTTATAACCGTGACTTATAGAACTCGGTCTTCAGTGAAAGATTGCAACAGGAATGTCCTGAAATCACGTGAAATGTAGGAGGGGCACCATCCTCCATGAAGGTGACAACAGGTAACGCATGTCTTTCCTGCAATGCAGGTTTAACGTGGTCATGCAAAAGTGCCCTTTTTCGGTTATTTTTGGAATTTTTTTTTTTTACATGGAAAAAAAATCCAATGTCCCTCTGATCCTATTAGCGCAAACAGAAAATTTTTCCGAGCATTATATCATTTATTACGAATTTTTGAACTTTGCATGAATTTATGACACACCCGGTGTATATATATATATATATATATATATATATATATATATATATATATATATATATATATATATATATATATATATATCTACTTTCAATCCAAGTCGGCAATCCTTGGATACATTTTCCCCCATAGGTTGACATTGAGGTGAGCGAATCCAATAGGGTTAGTATACAGCAGCCTTAAAACTGCCCCGCGTTGAAACTCTAACTAATTTGAAATGTAATCATTCATTACCAGACTTACAATAACTATCATAGTAATTGCTCAACCACTGAACTCTAGATGAACGCTGCATGCGCTACTACATTTAATAATCCCATGAGTAATTTCTGTCTCTGCGGGAAGCGGGGAATATTATGAATAAAATGATGCAAATGCTCTTTGTTTTGAAAATTACGATCTATTATAATATTCTGCCTTTATTACTCAAAACTTTGGTTCCCAATTTTTCTTTTAAACCCGAATTTAAAAAAAAATATTTTGCCTTACATAAAGAAGTTCTAGAGGTATGAAGGAGTATCCGTTTTATGAATAGAGAGAGGTATATAGGAGTATACGTCGGTTAAGGATTAAGATTAAAATCTTTAAATTGAGTTACAAATTCAATATTAAAGAATTAATAGTATGCGCATATCGTTAACTCTTCAGTGACTTCCATACAAGGACAATTTCAAATACTGAGGTTCGAATTTTTCTTTTAAGTTTCCTTTCTTAGGTGAAAGCAGAATATATATATATATATATATATATATATATATATATATATATATATATATATATATATATATTTTGTTTTGAAATGCTTTTAACTTCAGTGAAATAGTTATTTATCTATTGAGAGAGGGGAAGGGGCTTATATATATTCCGCGTATTTTTTTAATTAAAATTTTTTAAAAAAAATTATTTTACGAGGTAACTACTTACGCGGTTGTATTACCAAAGATGTTTACCAAAGAAATTTACAAGTTGTATTACCAAAGATGTGTGTTTGACCACATTAAAATAAATTTCGGTTCCCAAATTTTTCTATCTAACATAGACGCATCAAGATAAATATGATTGTGATAATCCTCTACCCTCCTAAGAAGTATAAATTTGTTACCTGCTGTAGAATAGGTCATTTTCCGTGGCAAAATACATCCTTTGAAATAGCATTCTTTCATCGTTTTAGGAACTCTAGAAAAGACTATGAACTCTGAATATTTTATTTCTCTCGTGTTTATGCCGATAACACTTAGCACGGAAAGTAAACAAACCCTGGTCTTTTCTAACATTGTTGAAAAGTTCTTTTTTTTTTCCTTCCGCGAAACAGGATATACTGCGGAGATAGATATTTAAGCAGGGCATGCGTGACTCTTCTGGGGTCTATCGTGATTCATTTAGTTCCCGTACAAACTGGCCAAAGGTGCAAGTATTGTTCTGCAAATGCAATCGATAAATAAATTATATTGAAAGGGAATCAAAGTATCGTTTTGTATTAATTCTATACCTGAATATAATTTTAAAATCTTAGAATTCTACGCTGAATGTACATGATTGCTAATGTTATAGATAAATTTAACCATTGAATTAAATATAATTATCATGTATCCCCTACCCCAAGCCGGTGATTAAAAGTATATATATTTCGTATTATATGAAACTGCTGCTAATATATAGAAGGCAGATACTTCCATTAAATAAATTTACTGGTTAATTTATATAAACCATAGTGTAAGACAGGGATTGGCAAATGGTTTTAAGATTTTTGTAAAAGTTTTGTAGAAACGTGCGCATATGCGTAATCTACCTGCAACATTAGCAAAAATGATGTTGTAGAGCAGAGCTGACCAACCTTTTTTAGTTGGCGATCGACTTTTGTATGATTTTTCATTCGGCGATCGACAAGTTCTCATTTTTTTGTGGAAAATGAGCAGCTTATCCTCACTAACATAGTCCATATATTTATGAAATTATGGCTCGCGATCGACTAAAATCATGTCGAAGATCGACCGGTCGATCGCGATCGACCGGTTGGCCACCCTTGTTGTAGAGGAATCGCCTTGAAATGGAGAATGACTCGGTTAAAATATAGGGTCGTCCTTTTAGGGAAACGGGACCCTATATTTGTATACGGGGATGTATCTCTAGGCCTCTCTGATGTTCAATGCCTAATATTGTTGACTATTTAATACTCACAAATTTAAGACTGTATGTGACAACAATGTTTATAAATTTAAAATTGCAGCATTAAAAAAATGTAGGTTAACACACGCAAAGTGAGAACGATTTATTACAGTCCACTTAGGGCGCGGTAGCCCGGTTGGCAAGAGCAGCGGACCAGTGATCTGAACGTCCCTGGTTCGATGCTCGTCGCTGCAAATCTACCGCCGTGTTCACTAATAGTGGCCGGGGCACGTAAAATAGGGCGTGGCTGCAATGTCCTCCAAGTTCTCAAATTTACCTCTGGAGGTGCGGGGTCAAGTGTTCCGGTCTCGTCACTTGACTCTGTTCAAAATTACGAGACCGGTCATTTAGCCAAGTCTGTCTCCGACCCTTGCGGTGTTATTAAAAACCGGAGCCGCACCTTCATCGTCCATAGCCTTCGGGACTTGACCTGATGTTACATGTCGGTCAAGGGGCATAAGCAACAACAACAACAACAGTCCACTTATATACATGCAAAATATGCACAATATATAAATAGTAAAATTACTAAAGTTTATAAAAACACAGTTGTAAGCAGTACCGTATCGTTTCATAAAAACTTTAATGATTTTAGGACAGCAAAATTTTTGAAAAGTTATATCTTAATTATTGAAGGGATCTCGCGAACATTCAAATCCATAAATGTTAATATTAAAGAATGTCGTAAGGTCGACCGTGTATGTGAATAGTCTTCTGCTTTTTCTATTAAAATCTAAAATTGAGAAGGAAACCAAAACCTACAGACCTTGAAACGGATCAGGAATTATGTTCTTGTTTCTTCCCCTTTGAAGAACCTATACACGCAAGAATGACAAAGCAAAAAGCTGATAAAAGGGTAGTAACACACTTTTACGTAACAATTTGTCTTCTTTCAACGTACATGCGTGCAATTTTCGATTATGTGTAGTAGCACAGTAATATATTACCCCCTAGTTGAAACTACGCAGATCTCTTTTTCTTTTTCATATCTATCTATTATTATTACTCAAAATTAATAAATGTTTTGAGATCTATTTTGATACACTTGGCGTCATGTCTGTGGTGCCTTTTAAACGAACGCCGATGTCTTCATTAATTTTCAGTAACAAGCATGTCTTTCTTCTGTACGTTTAAAATAGAATTTAGATATTTGCCAAAAAATTTAATCAGGATACTTACTTTTTCTTTAGGTATAATTAACGATTGATTGATTTCGGTAACTATAATGTGTGTTATACTGATCGTCAGCTTCTGTTTAAAAAAAAAGAAAGATTATTTTAAAATTATCATATTGTAAGTCTTGAAACCATTATCTTTCGCTAAACAATTAATTTAAATACTTTCTATGTGGTATTAATAGTAGGTTAAAGTATAACTTTCACGCTGGTCCTTTCACCATTTTGTTTAATATAATTTGAAAAGTAGTAGACAAACGTTTAGCAATACACGTCTTCAATTCTGAGAAAACGAACATATGCGTTCCGGAAGATATTCTAAAAATGATCTGCTTCAGGGAAAACAATCAAAAGCGTACTATTTATTAATAAATGTGTGCTATATAAAGCATAGGTTTCGTTGCTGCAGAGAGTGAACGCTCAGCCCCGCCTCAAATTGATTTTGAGATAATCTACTGATCTCCATTCCGAAGGCAATAGGAATTCTTTCTTTAATTAAAGGAAGAATTCATTTATCATATCACCAACCATCCAAACTCTATAGATAGTAAAAGCAGAATTTTTGATTAAATCAATTTTTTCAAAAACTCAATGCTGTATTTTTCGGACCATAAGACGCTTTTTACATAAAAACATCGACTTAAAATTGGAGTGTCTTCGAATCCGTAGGTAACATTAAAATAAAATTAATATTTTAATTTACCTATATATTATATGTTTATTATATATATGAAACATATATACATATTTTTTATCTTTATTAAATAAGAAATTAAAAAATCTTTATATACCTAACAAAATACAAAGTATTCTCTCCCATAAATTTGAGGTGCTGCGTCTTATGGTCCAAAAAATACAGTAGAATGAATAGTTAAATTTAGTGTATACCGTCATTTGTGTGGGTTTTGTACAGTCAAACTTGTTTTTGTGCGGTAGATAGGGACCTCAGAAAAATGAATATTCAGAAACTTCATAAATAGCTATAACAAATAATTTTTGAAAACATATTAAAGAAATTTTTTTTATGCGGAGAGGGACCGCATAAAAAAAAGTCTCACTTAGAAAATATGTAAAGCTTTATGAAATAGCAAGAAAGTGCTTTCGAAACAAAATAAATAATTAAATTACACATGGAAACATTTTAAAAAATTTTAATTTCTCATTTTAAACATGGAGAAATTTTGAAAATGCACATAATTTGATACTACTAGTCGTGTCCAAAACGCGCATATTCTAGTGATAAACTGGTTCGTAGTCGCTTTCGTCACTTGAAAATATTAAAGTTGATTTATTTTTTGTTACCATGTAGTCGGTGATAACTTTTTACGACGACAGTCGTTTGATCAGCTGCTTGTAAACGTCGCGATAACCAGATATACACGATCGAAGCTCTTCTTGGAATTTCAAATATATAATTTCAATTTTTTTTCGATACATATTCATATACCGCATAAAACAAATCGCACGCACGCACACACACAAAATAATAATAATAATAAAAAAAAAGAAGCACAAACACAGGTTTGACTGTAGAAGGAAGGGACTGAGATTACCCGAAAACCCCAACGTTAGCGGCCCGACGTAGGAGTTTGGTAAGAATCTGTTTTTTCCAATCCGGTATCGGCTGTCGTTGCTTCTGTCCTAACAAAACAATTAATCTTCCGCTCTACCGATTCCTTCTTTCCGGCTATAATTCCTGAATATGAAAAATTTCAGTCCTTGTACATTCTTATTCTAACGTAGAAGTATGTTGGAAGTTCAACTGTACTGTTTATTTCTGTCTTAAAATGGACAAATATACGTTTTGTTGTTGTTGTATCTTACCACAATTTGGGAACTGGATTTTTCTAATATTAGATATCCCTAGAATTTTTGGTACGATTAAAAGGGAGTAATCTGTACTCTCTCTCCGGATATACGATGATAACGTATCCTCAAATAAATTATCTGTTTTTAGAGCATTCACTGATATCTAGGTAAAATGTTGTTTAGCAATAATGGTGTTATTGTATGCTTTGAAGAAAATTTTATCTTTCAAAAACTTAGAGAGACTGTCATTCTGACCTTTAGCTTTAGGTGCAAGATTTTGAACAATGGAAGAACACTTTCTTACTTTCTTTCAATTCGATTGACCGCGCACGTGTAATTTATTTTGTTATTTTACTTTTTACGCCACTTAGAGCTTTCTCAATGAACTTTCTTTGAGACCGATTAAGCTTTTCGCTGACCAAACGAACCATGAATAGCAGAATCATTACTTTTCTTTTCACGATGAAAAAAGATGGAAAAGACTTTCACTTGGGTAATTTTTTTCCTTTTATATCGAAAAGCGAACGTAAGAGAAATGAGGATTGTCTTATCCATTCTGTAATTGTGGTGAAATGTCGAAATTTTTAAAGAAAAACTCTTTGTTTTAAAATCAGTGTATTGGGCGATATATTATTTCCTTTTTCTTCTTTCTGGGTGTCTGGGGCTGTTAAGCAAACAACAACAAACATTTAGTGTCTGCAATGCTGCTATTTTTACTGTAGAGCGGGAATGGGGCGAACACGTAGATCGCAGTTAGTTTATCGGTTGGTCATACCCACATTACGATTTTATATTTGAAATCTAGGTGATACATTTCATCTAAAATGAAATTCTCTATATATTTTCGTTTTGACCTTTGGAGCCTATTTCAGCTGTTTACAAGCCATTGGACAATGATAAAATTAGGGATAGCTTATAGTTGTCTTTATAAACTTATATCTGTCTAAATTAGGTAGTAGTTGATATATTTTATATGAAAATTGAAATTATAATGATGAAATAAAATGAAAAAATCTTAGGCCATCCGCGCACTATTTGATTTTCAGTTGTACAACTAAAAGTTGTATATACGTGCGCAGTTGACGATAAAAAAATTGTACACTCGCTACAGTCTGCTACAGTCGGGACTAAGTTAGGAAGTTGCAATAGTTATGAAGAGACTCACTGCACCACGTCTAAAAATTGAATCAGTTGGACAACTAACAGTACGCTTAGTCTCATACGTTTCTATTGGCCTCACTTGTTCAACTATTAGTTGTACAACTAACAGTGCTCGTGGTCTCATACGTGTCTGTTGGCCTCACTTGTCCAACTATTAGTTGTACAGCTAACAGTGCTCGTGGTCTCATACGTTTCTATCACTTGTCCAACTTTTAGTTGTACGTCCAAACAACATTAGTGCGCGGATGGCCTTACGCTTTAGCTACAATAAGTTTTTAAAAAATTGCTAGGTAAAAATAAGCAGGAAATTGATAAGTTAGCCATTTTTCTTCGATATTTATTTTTATTATAAATTTAAGGATAGTCCGTTTATGGGGCAAATACAAACTTGGAGTAATAAGTTACGGAGATTTCGGCCGAGGTGGCCGTGTGGTACAGCACGCTGGCTTTCGATGCTGCGGGTGCTCAGATCGACTCCCGGCACTAAAATACCTCCGTTTGTGTCTTCTCTTCATAGGGGGTAATGCTGGTCCGCCTATATGGTGCCCCCGTAATAAATGGCCAGCAAAACTGCGATGAATAACTGGCGAATGTCTAGCGCCAAGTGCCTCCGCATCAAGGGAAAAAAAGTTACGGAGATTTCGTAAATATGATTAATTAAACGCAAACTTTAAAAGAATTTCCAATATTTTCCTTTTATATTGTATTTTATGTGATATCATATTTGAAAACTTCGCGGTTATCATTTGTGGATCGCTATAAAAGCTTTTATAAATAATTGGCATTATTTATTTTGTGGACAAAAAACGTGTTTTGATGTCTAAAACAAAAAAGGTGGGAAGGTATTCGCCTTTTTTATGTTATTCCTCTTGGATTATAAGAGTCTTATAAGATATAAGCTGCAATAATAGACGGAAATGAAAAGTGTTAAGGATGATTTACTGTTTTCATTTTTCTAACCGAATCATCCAACCTTGAATGGTTTTTAAGTTAGCAGACGCCTTCGACTGAAGAAATTCTCAACAATAACATTTTTCTTTTTTGTTCAGAAAATCCATGTGGATAATGCCATTGTTTATTTTATTGTTTGATGCTTGCTGGCGACAGTCCGTGAAAACAAGGGTGGAAGTCAGAAATCATCGCCTCCAGCCTTTATTGTTTACTCCTCGCAGGTTACTGCTGAATAGTTTCGTGCGTTTCTCATGATACGGCGTTCCTTGCTATTATACTGTGAGAGCCGGGGTGAAAAAAAAGATACAATGCCATACATTCAAATAAAAACGGTTTGCGCATATTAATTGCAACTTAAATATTTTCGAACAATGAAAAATGTCATGACATTTTTCAAGAGAAAAATGAAAGTAAGATTTTGTGCAGGGAAAATGAATTTGTATAACTGTAAAATTATTTCTCTCGGTACGGCGGGATTGAGGTGAAGAGTTCTATGTTGGAGAGATGTAAAAGGAATTGCTTTTATTGCCGTATATACTTAATTATATAGAACTAAGGGGCAGTTCAGATGTGATAACAGGAATATATAAATTTTTCGAAATGTGTCGTAAAGCTACTGCACTTTTTTTTTTTTTTATTATTTATTTTTTTTATTTATTTATTTATTTATTTATTTATTTTTTTTTTGGGGGGGGGGGTAGAAGACAGCTTATTTTGAAGCAGACAAAACTACTAATAAAATTTCAGTTTGGGTTAGCAGAAAGCGGTCTGTCCTGTGTTGAGTAATCTACATTTTTGTGATTTCTGACTTTATTGCTCTCGGTTGATGGATTCATAGTATTCTCAACCTCGCTGTAGTCGACCACCCCTCTTTAGCTGCGTTTGCCGAGATTTCTCATGGGGCAGTTGGAATCCAATATACAGGAATATCCAATATCTGAGCATAATTATTTGGTTTATCTTCCCTAGATTTAGCGAGGCTTAATTATTGCTATCTTGAAAAGTCCTTCTAACTGTTCAGCTGTTATTTTTTTCCCTAGCCACCTTAAAAGCGTTTAGTTTTATTGCATAATCTGATGTGAACTCGTTTGAGATACCCCTATTTTTTTAATTTTTTTTTCTGCTTCCTTCTCATTTTCTCGCTATTTTGGCGATATCATATCAACCAAATGCAGTACACCGTTCTATCCTCTAAACTCAAAATCTAGAGCTCAGCTAGTTTTCGACACCAATCTAGTTTTCTTAAACTAGACCTCGATTTTTCCCGTTTATTTTCGGGATCAGCGTGCTTAAAGCAGCACATATCAGCTCATTTTGTTTGGCATACGTATTGGTTTTAGTTTCAAATTTTACCGCAAGATTCTTAATTACAGCCCCTATGCTTCACAATGGCATAAAACCGTAAGATTAGCTATGTATTTAATCCTGTCTGAAATAATGTTAATTTTCGCATCCGCACCTGCGGCCATCCTGTAGGTGTTTTATTATCTCTTATATGTAAATTGGCCTAACTGGCAAGTGCATTCCGAGAACCGTTTGTGAATAACCTTCTTTTTTATGTCTATTGTAGATCTCATTAAGGTTTTTCTTACTTTTCCCCTTTATTATCACATTTCCTGTTTCTCTTACTTTTATAATACAAATGCATTTGCTACAGAAGTCTATTTTTTAGTGCATCGTATTAGTCTGCTTTTTTCCATGAGCGACACGCATCTGCTTTAAGATTAAACATCTTATACAACAGTTTCTTTTACATTATTTATGCGTCTGTTTCATTTCTGTCTCAGCATAGCGTTTCACCGACTTTCTCTTGAGACAGAACTTGCTTGCATCGTATATCTCTTAATTGAATAGCTATTGTATGGAATTTTTTTTTCTTAGTTTGCTCATTCTGTAATTCTGCTTGAGACAGGTTTAAGTGGTAAGGAGGGAAGAATTATCGCGTATTTATGATTTGCAACACTACAATTTTAATAAAAATGTGTCTATGATTATTTATTATTATAGTTTCTTTATTGAACTAAAAAATTAAGCCGAGTTTCTGATTTCGGTTTATATCTAATAAATAAACAAATATTTTAATCAATTAATCTTATCTGAAAATTAAAATGTTATATGGAATACTAAAGGTGGGGAGAAAAAAATCTGGTATCAATATAAGGACCGGTGGTTTTAGAAAATATATATGTTAGACAAGCAGTTCTTGTGTAACACTTCACTACAGTTCGTTACTTTTTTTAAAAATTTCTAATGCAGAAACCTGTGAACAAAGTCCTTAGGTTAAGCCTGTATAATACTTAATCATCATATTCCTGATCATTTTAACGAGCAGTAACAGTAATTAGTGCTATCCCCCCCCCCCGTTTTTTTTACAACTGGATATTAATGGAGATGCACTTATAGGTTACTTTAAAAGTGATGTTAACATTATCTGAGCATAAGATTTTTTCTTATTTAATATATTTGATGCATTGTTATTTGGACGTTTAAATGAATTTATTTTGAATACAGAGGTCTTCTTTTTCGACTGTATTCTGGCTGCTCATCCCCTCTTCGCCACCAAAATATGAACCGAGATGCGTTCTTCTGTGTGTTAGAACTTGAGTCCTTCCTGCTTCTCATTGCCATCCGTTATCTGGGTGTCATTAATCAGCTGACTTCGGGTAAGTCCCAAGCAGTTGAACTGTGAATCATTACAGCGACCAGCGAACCGCGTATGCGGCAGTGAAAGCAACCCTCGCCAAGACCAAAAATTCCCCCGATGTATTTTTTTTCGCGTGGCCTAGAATACCTTTTATGTGTACTCTCGCATTTACCGCCGAAATCTCATTCATGTGTATATCCAGTTTCATCAGGTGATTGGACATTAGCGTTGTGGGTGCGTATTTTGTAAAACTTGCAGTGCTTTCTTTTCTTTTACTTCCTTTAAGCGTGGCCCACTTTCCTATGTTCAGTGTCAAGGTTTGGTGTATTTCTGACGCATTCGATACATACATACTTATGTATACAGTGAAACTTCTCTATTTCGGCCAGTAATGGTTCCGAAAATAAGCGGCCTTTTTGAGGGATGGCCGTCGAAAAGAGATTTCTTCCATATCATTGGCTTTGTGGAGTCTTTAATTGGTTCTGAACAAAGTTTGACTGTTTAGAGGGGTGACCGGCTAGAGAAGTTTATATATATATATATATATATATATATATATGTAGTGTGTGTATTTATCTGTCAGTTTAAAATTCTACGTATTATGTACAATGAGTACTCTTTAAACTAAAAATTTTCATCCCCGTGTTCAATCAGAGTACCATAATTTCAGGTTAAAGCTTCACATTAATATATCGAGTCGTGATTAATAAAAATTTTATAACAAACTTTTGGCAAACACACCTTGCCAAAAATATTTGTATTTACTCTTTATTAACATTTTAGTTCTCATTTGCATTGTTGGCTTACTCGAAGAGTGTAGAAAAAATTATAAATCCCAGCCTGGTAATATATATAGGAAAATATTGCCTTACGTTGTATAGCTATTTATGTAACTACACCGTATATATATTACTAGCTGAGTGGCAACCCGATGTGTTGCTTTTTCGATTTAAAATGAAATAGTTTCATTTCTAAAATTATTTCTGGTACTTTAATATTATTTCTTGATTTCAGTTATAAGTGACTCGTTCTCAGACTCATTCTCAACTAATAATTTTTCCTTTTGGCAACTGAGCAGAATTTCTTTTGAAGAGTAGAGTTCCTGGGTCTATGACTTTAACTCCTGTCGCAAGATGCTTATTATCAATGTATATGTGCTCAATAGAAAAAATTATTAAGTTAAAGGAAGTTTAAAGTTACTAGCTACGTTAATATAAAAATTAAGTTTAAAACCTTCAAAAAGTAGAAGAGTAAGATAAATTTAAAAATTAGAAATATATTAAGATTAAAATGAAGAATTAAAAAAATTTAAAGAAAATAAGTTGAAATTAATTATAAAGTTACGGAAAACATGGCCCTCAGCAAACAAGATGGAATGTTTGCATAATAAAAGGAAAAAAAAAAGCCCTGTGCAGGGTCAAACAATTCGTAATGAGATAATTGCAGAGTTCCGCGGGGGAAAACAAAAAATTTCAAGACAGGGAAGTTTGGAAGATGCGACACCATCTAGGACCGAACCCACAGCGTAGGGTTTACCAGGTCAGCGCGATGGCAGCACACAAGCAGGTGAGCAAGATGGGAGGTGTATCGCGGTAAGGCCGAATGTAAATATTAATCTCAGGTGAAAAAAGTGCTTAAAAAATAGAAAGAGTTCTGACGAATTCAAAATTGGTGGTTTAAGAATCCTCATCAGTTGCTCATTAATTAGAAACAAATTTCACGAACTTGCTGGAATTATTAGTGAGTAAAATAATAAGTCGGCAAATTGCGAACTCGGCATTAAGTTAAAAGTGAGTTTTGCAAGTACGCTCTTTTAGAATGAAAACATTTTTTTTATTAAATGTATTTGGTATATTTTGGAAGCTGAACATCTAGCAAATGCCGATAAATCGTAAAATTGACATTAATAGGTGCAGAAAACCGAAATATTTGTCCATCAAAATTGTCGATTTCGTGAAATTCGGAAAACTGCTTTGGGGAAAAAGCTTCGTTTGTAATGAAAAGCATTTTTAACTTTATAAAAATGTGTATATCCTTAAAGATGAAGAGTTGTAGAACACATGGAAATAAAAAAATTGTCGATTGGTGGACGAAAAAGTTGAATTTTTACATGCATGAAAATAGTGGAAATTTGCGAAACTGAAAGGAGCTGACCCACCCGGAATGTAAGCTGCTTCTGATGTCCGCTTCTTTTGGGTTCGGTAGTTTTAATTTAATAATTAAAAAAGTTTAAAGTTTTGAAAGTTGAGGATGGCATCAGTGCACGCGTCTCGTCCGTCCACGTCCATCGGTACCAGTCGCGATATCCTGCTATGTTCGGTTAGCGAGATTAGCCCGTCCCCTTGTCTGCTCACTAACAAACATACGTTTGTTTACCTTCAGCTGTTAATAGTAAGACTAGCTGAGTGGCAACCCGATGGGTTGCTTTTTCGATTTAAAATGAAATGGTTTTATTTCTTAAAGATCTGTTTAATGACTTTTAAAAATATATTAGAATTTTTAAAAACTAAATAATTATTTAAAATTCTCTTTTTCAAATTTTGGTTTTTGGCTTTTGAAATAATTCTTTCAAATTTCCGTTCTCAAATTTTGCTTTTTAAACAAAAAAGAAGTTCATTGAATTAGAATAAATTCTAAAGATTTTAACTTCTCATTTCTTAAAACAAAAATTATTTCTGATACTTTAAAATTATTTCTGGATTTCAATTATTAAATAAATGACTCATTCTCAACTAATTATTTTCCTTTTGGCAACATGGCCGAATGTAAATATTACATCTCATGGGAGAAAAAAGTGCTTAAAAAATAGAAAGACAGTTCTGATGAATTCAAAATTGGTGGCGGAAGAATCCTCATCACTTCCTCCTTAATTAGAAACAAATTTCTCGAACTTGCTAGATTTATTAGTGAGTAAAATAATAAGTCGAAAAATTGCGAACTCGGCATTCAAGTTACATTAAGATACTATGGCGATCAGCGCGGGAAATTTCAAAAGTGAGTTTTGTAAGTACGCTTTTTTAGAATGATAACATTTTTTTAATTAAATGTATTTGGTATATTTTGGACGCTGAACATCTAGAAAATACCGATAAATCGTAAAATTGACATTAATAGGTGCAGAAAACCGAAATATTTGTCCATCAAAATTGTCGATTTCGTGAAATTTGAAAAACTGCTTTGGGGAAAAAGCTTCGTTTGCAGTGAAAAACATTTTTAACTTTTTGAAAATGTGCATATCCTTAAAGATGAAGAGTTGTAGAACACATGGAAATAAAAAAATTGTCGACTGGTGGGCAGAAAAGTTTAATTTTGCATGCATGAAAATAATGGAAATTTGCGAAATCCTGCTATGCTCGATTCCCGAGATTAGCCCGTCCCCGTGTCTGCTGACTAACTAACTAACATTTGTTTTCCTTCAGCTGTTATTATATAGATCAGGGGTGGCCAACTTTTGTGTACATAAGATCTACTTTTTATCTTAAAAATGTGTCACGATCGACTTGCTGTCATAAACGTAGTCTAAGTGGGGAGGGAAAGGTGTGAAATACATACTATGTTTATATACTGTGTTTCATTACGAGGCGCACTCTCGCGAGCTATGGGTATATAAGCAAATTATATGTTCAAACATACGTATCTATCTATCTACGTGAAAACAACATGCATAACGGGCCACAAAAGTCACGTCCAGGGGAATTAAAACATGAGTAATTATTGAAAATATTAGTTCACATTAGCTACAGATAAACACAGATTTAGAATTTATTACGTTAACATTAATGGGAAGACTGCATGTCCCTGACCAAGGAATCATAATTAGGCGTATATCAATGGCAATTTTCTTATGCTTGGAAAGCACGGGTGTCATGGTATGCGTTCGGTCTCAGACTGAATTACAGTCCCAGTCTAGTGCAGTGTAAACAGAACCCTTACTGCCGCCCTAACTAGGGTCCTTAATACGTGCTTTATTTATCACGTAGTCTAATCAGTTTCTAAGTTAAGACATCGCGAGCGATCGACCGACCAAAATTGGCTTCGCGATCAACCGGTCGATCGCGATCGACTTGTTGGCCACCCCTGATATAGATGAAAGAGAGAAAATTATGAGTACACGTGTGTCTTCAATGCTGGTTTGGCGACAGTTGCTGAATTATTATTTGACTCGCAGTTGCATACTCTTTTGGTCTTTTCTGTTCAATGTTATACAGATACATTGTGAAGTAGACGCTTTGTACTCTGCGCTATATTTATCGGAATAGTTGCTAGTCAAATGCATTTCCCGTAGTCTTTTTTGCAAAAACAGAAAAGTTCTTTTAAACACAACATTGTTAAATAAACAAGTTCATGGGCTGTTACTTCATTTTTCCCTTTCAATGAAAGAAATAAGAATTTTTTCTTTTGATACGGTAGTTAAATTTAATCCGTGTTGCAATGCTGAATATCGAAACAGGATATTGGACTGCCAGCTGGGTCTGCGATAAGGTCTCGGGCGTTTAGCCGTTTGATGCATTAATCGGTCGCGATGAAATAAAAGAAAGGGACGTTACTCTTTTTTCTGTATGAAATAAAACATGTATTTTGCATTTATTAATTGCGAAAACTGCCATAATGGTCCGTAACCGAGAATCACGCTCTGGAAAATTATGCTCTTGTTTAGATTTGCGTGTGATTATTGGATAATGTGTCATTATCAAATAGATAGTACAAGAAACTTTTCATGTCCAAGAGGAAATATTGAAGCCAGAGAAGGAAGTTCTCATTTACATTTATATACTTTGCGTGCGTACAATTGTTTAAACTTGAAAGGCATCAGGGGCGTTGTTTATTCATGTAAAAAAAAAAAAATCTAATATTTTTGTACACTAAAATAACAAGTCCCCTCTTTTAATGATCCGTTACATTGTTTAATAGGAGTGTTAAATGATGGGGAACATTCTGTATTCTTTTCTCATTCTACATATGCTTTAAAAGGCTCTAAATATGCCTTTATTTCCGCTTTTCACCTTTTTTTTTTAAAATTTATTTATTTATTTTTTTTTATTATTATTATTATTTTTTTTTTTTTTTTTTAAACACTTTCATGATAGCATTTCCTCCACGACTACTTGAGGTATTTTTGAACTTTTTAAGTGTTCAACGCTTTCATTGCTTATTTTAATGCGGAATTTTAAAGAGAGGGAAATTTGGTTGCTAAAATGTAGGTAAAAATTTCTCATCGTTTTCAAAGTAAAAAAAGAGAATTAATATTCCAATTACAAAATATAGGCATGGTATTGTTTTTATGCAGGAATTATCATGTTACTAGTTTCAGTTAATTACCTTAGTCGTGCTTGTGTTGTACAGACTGTGGAAAGTTCAAGAATATATTATAACCAAGAAATCAATTAAAGGAATCAGGGTTTCGAGTGTCATACTGTTATTTGTTAAAGAGTAACACTAACTGCAAATACACGCGTCGCACAAACCGCGAAGCAGCCAGGTGGCGCTACCAATACGCCAAAACAGTATACATTATACAGTATACAGTACAGGTATTTCTCGACTTACGACCGCTCGCGCTTAGAACGAAATTTTTATTTATTTTAAAATTAGTTTTATTTTTTTCTGAAAAATATTGTTCCTTGAATGTACAGTACATATCTATATGTATTACATAATTATTTTTAAAAAAATGAAAAAAGCTTGGATTGTGCAATTAATGTTTGAAGACTGGTTTACGAATTTTTTTGTTGGTGAAGTAAAAAAAAATACTGTAAAGAGCAAGACCTTCCCTTTAAAATACTTTTATTACTGGATAATGCACCAGGACATCCATCACACATATGCGATTTACATGCGAACATAAAAGCGGAAGACTACAAGTATTTTGCAGTCAATGGATCAGCGAGCAGTTGCCCCTTTTAAAGCAAATTTCTTAAAAATTATGTTTGCACAAGCAATTACGGCACTTGAAGAGGGGGCGAAAAGTATTTTGGAAAAATTATAATATTCTTCATAGTATTCAGATCATAGAAAGAGGATGGAAAGAAGTCACTCCAGGATGCATGTAAGGAATATGGAAAAAAATAACAAAATGTTTTGATACGAATGCAATTCATTCAGTATATCCGAACAAGCAGATTCTTTGGCCGAAGTTACAGACCTGATCTTAAAATTTGATGAGAATCTTAATATGGAAATTGACAACGAAGATATCAACCAATTTATTGATCATGATTTGGTAGAGCTTACCAATGAGGATTTATTTGCAAGAGACTGTAACACATTATCCTGCGGAAGAAGAGATGGATACAAACGAACAAACCGGGAGTACAATAAAAAAAAAGATTGTTTAGAAAGAAATGGTCTCAGCTTTTCAGTATATATTAATAAAGGACGACAACAGTTAGAAGCAATAGATCCAAATGAAGAAAGATTCACAAATGTAAATCATCGTATTCAGGAAAATCTGGCTGCTACCAGACAATATACAAAGAAGACGTAAACTGTTCAAAATACCTTGGATAACTTTGTTAAAAAATACTTGCAACGTATCTTCTGTCGCATATTCTGAACCAATGGATTGTACTAATTAAATTATTCTTCGCCATCACTACTTAATATATGTCTTCTAAATAAGGTACAATGTATTTTAAATTACGTATGTATGTAGGGAAGTAAAAAATATATGTATGTACATTAAAAAAAAAAAGAGTTTGAAACTCGACTTACGATCAATGTCTCGGTCGTAAGTCGAGGAATATCTGTATATCTTTTCAAATTGCAACACAGACTACAGTGGATTAGTGTAGTGCAAGATTAACGTAGATATTTTACAAGGACTATAAGCCGTAAGATGTCAGTTGAATTTTTCTCAGTTTTATGTAATTTTTAAATTCCTAATATCTGGAATGCTTCAACTGGAATTAATTCCAAGGAAGATCCGTTACATGCTACTAAATTCACCCTAACACGTATGTGTACGTTTTTTTCCCTAGCCGCGGAAAAAGAGTAAAATTGCTTTTCCTCGGATTTATCGTTTTCCTAGAGGCAAGATATGTGCGTTATCGATATATTGTTGACATTGACGCGCGATCGTGTGCCGTAGCAGGTAACAGTAATCGAAATTGCAGAAATGGCAGATGAATCAGTGAGCTGTTATGATGAGGAAGAAGAAAGCAATCTAGCTATACGAAGAGCAGCTTAGTTTTAGAAATGCAGTTGCTTGTTTTTAACATTATAAAATCATATTCAACGTAGGATAATTTGAAAAAAGAGAACGTTAAAATAAAATTAATGGTACTCCTAACCAGGAGCAGTGATATTTTCAGAATACACTGCACGAAATGTCAACAAACGGAGGAAGCAAGCCAATTTAAAGAAGAGTTAAAACAAGAAATTTTCAGAATTTTAAAATATGATTTCAGTCAAGATCTTAAATCAGCCACATTCAACTTTTTTTCCCTCCCTTGCCACATCATGTGTATGCTAGGTTACGCATACAACATAGTACGCATACAACATAGTACAGTACACTATACCTCATGATATAAAAATGTAAAAAATAAACCTAAAAACTTAAATGTAGTCAAACATTTTTTTTAAAAATGGAGTCTGATTTCTTATGTTAGACAAACTTTTGACTATTTTAGACAAATCAGTTTATACTTGCTACATGCTACTCTCAATTCATCATCAAAGTGAGAAACGGTATGCCTATTTCTATATGTTCTTCTCATATTTTTTTTTTCTCCTGAATTGGATGATTCACGACGGGCCGTAATTTGAGTAACTCTGTGTTAAAAACTCCTTTTCCCCCTTGACCATGCATCAGTTCTCTCTGTGATCTTAGTCTTCCTCAGGACAGCTCTTTATTATTCATGGTGTTGCACTTTGTTTTTAGAATTCTTTTTCTTTTTTCTTAGGTTATACAGTACATCTTAAACCCTTCAGGCCGATCCGTCATTGAAATGAAGGATCTCTTTGTTGTTATCTTTCATTCGCTGAATGTGCCCTAGCCACTTAATCATCTAAATTTTATGTTTGCAACTATTTCAACTTTATGTTTTACCATTATATCATCGTTATTTCCTATTCTCCATATTCGATTTTCGTTGATTAAAATTTTCATCTGAATATTTGGTGCCCCATTTGTTATTGATTTTGATTTAGTTTAAAATAATGTAAAATGCTTTTAAAATACGAGATATTAAATGCATTTCAGATATATTTTGATACTTATAAATATTAAAATGGTTCGTTGAGATTCTAAAGGAAAATTAATTAATTTAAAAGAAAAGGGAATTGGAATGGACTAGGTTTACTCAGTGGTAAGTTGTTCTTTTGTACACTATTTTTTTACCAGGGTTTCCAGACCTGGATTTTTTAAAACCCAGATCTAGGTTTTTCAATTACCATATGGGTTAATTGGGTTTTTTTCGACAATCTTTCAAAATCAGGGTTTTTCCCTTGTAAGTTAAAAATATATAAAAGAAATTAATATTTATTTCTTATTATAAGCTTAATTTAATAACAATAAGACAATTCAGTTTAAAAAAATAAGCTTACAATGACATTAGTACCTTTTTGAAAGTAAAATGACTCAATGAATGTACAATGATACAAGTGGAGATCATTTCGATTCAATTGTGATATTTCTCCCTCTTACAAAACCCTCCCAGAATTTTGGTATTTGTTACGTATTATCAACGATGGATTCAATAATCCCAAATATGAAATCTTATCAAACTTTATGACCCATACAGTTATTTTACCTCATTCCTCTGAGTACGTAGAAAGAGTTTTTTCGTAAGTTAATAGAATCTTAACAGTTAATAGAAAAAAAAAACTGAAATCGTGAACGATCGTATGATGATAAAACAGGCAATAAATAGACGTCATCAGAACTGTCACACTTAGATACCTAAAACAGAATTGGTAAAAGACGTAATAGAAGGCGCATGTTATGATAAAAAGCACGCATAAGTAAATTTTTTTAAAAATCTTCAGAAAATTAATTTGGAAGGGAATGATGAAATGGATAAAATTTAACAATTAAATAAAATAACTTTAACTTTAATTCACCGTAATTTAACTTTGTAATTTCCTAGAAAATGTGGTGTGTATTATCTAATTTGTATTTTTCTTAAAATTTTCAGTAAAAAAAGTTTATCGCTGGGATACTTACATCTGTTACACTTACATCATTTTAATATATTTTGTTGGTTCAACGTAATTTTCATTTATGCGTAATTCGCAGTTATCTACCCCCCCCCCCCTCCTCTAGTTCCGATCACTTTGTATATATGTATTTCCACTTGTGTTTGATAGATTCAAAAATTTTGCACCACATGTCAAATGAAGCACGAAAATTGTATCGGAAAATCGCCGCATCGTCTTATCCGGCAGAAATTATTTTTTACTTCCGTTCCGTATAGCATTTCTTCTGTTAAGCGAAGAGATATCAGTTACCTTTTGTTTATATGTTTGCCGAGACATCCGTTGTATGTTGTATTGTGTGTGTGTGTATACGCCGGTGACATCTTTTGAGAGTGGCTGTCTCTCTAATTGAAAGAGCTATGCTTGCCCGTAGTCGATGTCACGCTACACTACGTCCCCTAACAATGTGCGAGAAAGCGCGATTAGTGAGACATGAAATAGGCTAACTGGCCGAGAAATTCTTCCTGTTCACGGAGAGCACACAAGGTTATCCTCTCGAGGATGCCTCGCTATCTGCAGAATGTGCAATTTGTTATCTTTGGATAATTTTTTCCGTGTGCTTGCCCGTCGAGAGGATTGTTACGATTCGTTCATTGTGCACTTTTAGTAAGCGACGATGAGGCACGGTGTTTAAAGGACATGCCAAACATTAACACGCAGGTTTAAAAAGGGTACTACTTCCTCGTGTGAGGGATACCTGTGATAGGAAAAAATTTGCAGACATGACAAATTTGGAAATGATTTTTTTCTTTCAAGTCGTCTCCTCGGAAGTTTCATGTTTGTTACTGTTTTTTTTTTCCAATGTAAAATATAACCGTTAGATTAACTGCTGTGAATGATTGAGAGAATAACCTACTTTTTAAATGCAGGCCTGCTCAACTCGAAATGTGATGAGGGCCATATTACTGCATGGAAAGCTGCTGTGGGCCGCAAGGTAATACTAAGCAGCAAGGAAGGAAAAGTGGAAAATATTTTATCAAGCAAAAAATTAATTACTGATTATAACAAAAATTAAATATTAATATTCAATTCTTATATATTCCTTTCGTAATATTATAAATCTGAAAATAATATTTTTTGAGATTTATAATATTATTCGTCTTCAGAAAAGGCTCGCGGGCCACAGAGTTCGCGTCTACAGAAAGGCTCGCGACCCGCGAAGAGAGTACGGGCCACAGAACAGGCCTGGTTTAAAGGGATTGTGATACATTCGGTTGAATACAAATTTGCATTTAGCCGAAATAAAAAAAAAAAATTACATGATATTCCGTCAGAATATTACTAAGCCATCAGAATTTTTTTTCCAATATAAAGATAAACATATTTTAAAATTGTAATTTGATATCAATCCTTTTCTTATAATATATATATATATATATACATACACACACAGTGGAATCTCGATCGATCGTTTTTCAAGGGACCGATTGAAATGAACGATAAATGCGGGAAAACGATAGATGCGGAAACATAGCAAAGCAATATGATCGTTGGGACTGGATAAAATGAACGACACATACTTATATATATATATATATATAAGTATGTATGAACGACTATATATATATATATATATATATATATATATATATATATATAAAAGACAAAGTTTGTGTGTGTGTGACCGAGTTTTTGTCTGCTCGCGGCACGGCGCAAAGACGGCAGGTCGGACAGTCTTGAGATTCGACACGAAGATGCCCCCCGAGGTCTCATTATGCACCTCGAAGCCCTTTTTTCGATTTTTTAATTAGATTTTCCGTAATTAAATATTTAGTCGCGATTTGGAGCTCCCGGACGAGTAAAAGCTCCGTAAATCCTAACGTATCCGGCCAAAAATTTTTTTTTTTGGACAAGCCTATACGGGAAAGATGACACTATACGGAAATCACAATTAAAATTGTCTGTCTTAATTTATCGATTAATTGTGATTTTTTTTTCGATCGCCTGTACGCACCCGTTTTTCGGAAAAAAACGCGATTTTGGCCGCGACCCTTTTTTCCAAATTGTCGAATCGATACGTAAATGTCGTTACATTTTTACGAAATTTTTAGAATTTACGAATCTCAGAGACCCTAGACATCACAGTTTCGAAAGCCAGAACCAAAATTAATTTACAAATTGTAGTTATTTTTTAATAATTTATTTTATGATTCGGAAACTCTTGCGAGAAATCTCATTTTGGAGATTTCATTCTTCATTTCCAGACGAAGGTAAAGCGGGGGGAAAATAAGCGTGTCTTTTTCGACGTCAAGCACGTGATGTGTTGGGGCGTTTGTTTTCTATGAGGGATTGGGTGGTTAAAAGAAATCGATTACTATTGCAGTGATAATCGATTAAAAAATCGCATTTAGTGATGCCGTAATTTTTTTGGCCAATACTTAGTTAATATCATATAATTTGTGGTGTGTTTGTGGAAAAAATCTATGAAGATTTCAAAGAATTTCAGCATGTGGAGGATGTGACATATTCGCTTTCAAGGAAATCGATTACTATTGCAGTGATATTCGATTAAAAAATCCAATTTCCTAATGCCGTATTTTTTTGGCAACAGTTACTTATTCTCATATAACTTGCGCTTTGTTGTTTGAAAAAATGTGTCAAGAATTTAAACAATGACTTCATTTGTTTAGTAGTTTTGATTTGTTTAATAATTTTATTTTATTGAACAGGAATTTGTACGTTTTAAGTAATCCTATGTCAAAAATTTTGCCAAAATGTGCCAGAAAGGATTAAATTTATATGGGTAAAATAATGTATCATGGTGAGGAAAAGGATGACAGCGACGCCCATTAACAAAGGGTCAAGGCTACTAAAATTTGGTAATTACATTACCCGAGCAACGCCGGGACGGGTACAGCTAGTATATATATATATATATATATATATATATATATATATATATATATATATATATATATATATATATATAAAACGGTGTGTATGGGGGGTTGGAGAAAGGGCTTTATTCCAGACTAGGCTTTTCGTAGATGGACTTTGTAGCTGAAAGAAGGAATTAAACATATCAGAACACGTCTCTTGGTGTATTTACCGCTACAGCGCATATTTGTTTTTTATATGAAGCATTTTCAAGTATTGTCAGTATGTATTGATTCATCGTATCCGCACTGAATACGTATGCCTTCGTTTTCCCCATCTTTAGTTTTTTTAATATGTGTCAGTGTTCTTGATCTTTGCATTGACGTTCTTTGAATACCATTCGCTCGCAATACTCTGAAAAACATCCTTTCTTTGATTTGCTTCGGGGAGCACTGCATGTTACCGCCCTTCATTCATTACGTGCTAATTACGCTTTCCCTCATTGGTATTCTTCGGTTGTAATGTTTCGTTCTGCTATCTTTCCGAATCATGTTTATACGTAGCTTGCGGGATAGCGTAACTTACTATTTTGCATTTTCTTATATTTACAATGAGAGTGCCTGATAAATAAGGAAATAGTTGGATTCTTTCTGCATAAAGATCTTCCAAACCTTTTAGCCCATTGGTTCTTAACCGTGTCGTGGAGCCCTTTGATATTCTGGTGAAAGCTACAGACCCCTCTTCTTGATAATGAATACTCATATAACCAATTTTTCAAACAAAATATTTGGAAATGAACGCATGCATCGATTTTTAGTTTCAAATAAAAAGTCTTGATATTTGTGTGTGGCTGCATGAGCAAATTCTCCTCTAGACTAGAATTCTCGTCTAAGTCGGCGGAATCCCAGAAATTTATCTACGGACTCAAAGGGGACTATGGACCACAGGTTAAGAAACTTTGCTTTAGCCGATAAAAATTTAATCCTGTCTCATTGTGCTAGTTAGAATTTCATAATACTCTGAGTTCGAAAAATCCCTGTGAACAGACATAGCGTGAGGTGAAGGCGCCCTGAACTAGACCTTTTTCGAAGAACTTGGTTGTCTTAATGATGTTGCTGTCCATCTTGCCTTAAATATAGGCACGTGAATTTGTGCCTGATCATTTGATTATATCGCATTATCAATGAAAGAAAATCAAAACCTATATAATCCATTTCCTCGCTAAACAACTTGATAAAGAAGTTAGAGATTTCTTCGGCAACGATTGATGATAAAGATCGTGTGACTTAAGGGCTTCCTCTGCGGAGGGTCAATGATTGGTAATGAAGAAGGTTTGACTGAGAGAACCCCAGTCGAGTGGCAATGATGGATGATCATTTTGTTTCCGCAAATCGGCATCTTCCTTTTTTGAAAGACATTTAATGCTCTCAATCATTTTGGTTGGTTGTGTGCAAAGCGCGAACTTGCAGATGATAAAATGCAATTAATTCAAAATTAGAAATATTTTGTTCCACGTGTAAATAAATACTTTGTTCATTCATTAGTGAATCCGATTAATTATAATTATTTTTAACTATAATTAATCGGAAAATAATGCAGAATTAAATAAAAGTGAGACATTTTATTGATCGATACTTTTACGAAAATATTGATTTTATATATTAATTCTTAAAAAAATCTTTTGTGGTATTCGCTACATTAAAAAATAATATTGATGTTAAAACTGTACTAAATGTGTAATATTTAAATATACATTTTTGCTGTGGAATTTCGTTCTTTAAACGTATGTTTAAATCCCAGAAATACACAATTCAAAATTATATATAATACAGATAACTAATCTTTAATGCATTTTTCGCCGTAAGTGTTTGATGTAAAAATTTTCCGTTTATTTTAATGTAAATTTTTCTGTTCCTTGTTTGTGTGTATTGTAACATAAGTTAGTTTAAAAGATCACGCAAATTATTGAGTTATAATGCGTGATGTACCTGTTCTAATTTCATCCTTGTGGAAATATGAGCTCGAGGGGTAGAAACGTGTGGCAGAGCATATGCAGTAATCTGTGGCTTTCAATTATGTCCAGTTGCTTCTACACACTTGCTGCATGCAAATTTTTGATCTTGACCTCGGGGTTGAGGTAAAGATGAATGGGGACACAAGACAGGTTAGATTTTAAAAACTGAAAGGAAACTAAAAATATTTTGAATTTATAATGAATTGGTGTTGATAGACTGCTGGCATATCTTGCATTAACTTTCAGAACTTCAGCAGTGTCAGCATTTAACTTTTGTATGCCGTTAGGATAAAGAGTCGGTGTTTGGAAGGATGGAATTAAATAAATTAATTTGTGGGACAGCTGCAGTACGACTTTATAAGCTTACCTACGTAAGTTATCTGTGTAGGATATACTTACGTATATCATATATCCCACAATATTCCGTATACTTACAACATTTTAACCAGACGATTTGATAGTAATGGATTACTGTAATAGTATTGCTATTTTGTAGGAAATTTGACTTCCATCTGATCCAATGAGATGATAGGGGCGGGGAGAGGTGGATATTTCACCCGCCTCCGAGCCAAAGGGTACTTCCAGCTGATGCTCGAAACAGGGGCCTCCCCACGTTCTTTTGGTGATAAAGTCCCTAGATGTAGGCTTTTTACACAAATGATGCAAGGTGTTAGCCTCAAATATTGAAGTTTATTATATTTGCCCCCGACGATGTTACTGTTTTTTATCCAATGAATATTAATTCAATGCTCCGCCGCTGTCCATAAATTTTCGCTCTAACGTTGAGCGTTATCGTAACGGCCGTCTGCCTGAAGCGGGAGTAGAACTTCGCGGTTTTGGATTTTTAAAGTAAGATCTAAAACTAACATTTGTGAAGTGCAAAATCAGATGTAATATGTAACTAATCATAGTAATTGCTGTTGGATAAATCACTCGCGAATCAAAGTAAGTCAAAAATACGCTTACCTTATTCTATGTAGCACGTCAGCGCTATCATCACATCAGAGCGATGGAGTTGTAGAGAATCATGATTTGGATGATAAAGAGCTGAGGCTTAAGTAAATTAAGTTTAAGTTTTAATAAGCATCTTTTACATTAATATGTTAAGCACGACACAAGACAACACGCGACATTGAACAACAGTGGAATTATATGAATTCTGAACAAGTGGTGCCATCTGGTGCGGCATGTGACAGTTTCTCTTTCTTTAAGGAAAACACAAATATATCTAACAATTGCCACTCCAGCGTACCAGGTAGCCTTGGACCTAAATTTCGCTCTAGTTATGGGCTCATTATATAGCAAGGCATAGCCGATAACTACGCTGGTGGGAAAGGAATTCCAAACGTTGAGTTTCTCAAAATTTTTAATAGTGACTTACAAATTGCATTCATCCAGCCCACTTCTTTTAGCACCCTACAATTTGTACCACAATTCGCGATAGATGATGGTTCATTCCGATGTGGGCTGGATGGCTGAAATTTGTCATACACCAGTAAAAGTTTAGAGGAATTCTGCACTTGCAATTCCTTTCTCTCCAGCATACTAATCGGCCGTGTCTTGCTTAGAAGCCCATAACAAGGGCGAAACCTAAGTCCAAGGATGCATGATACTCTGGATGTGTGTCTATTTGCAAGTGGCTCCGCCCACCAGGGCGTGCTCGATGTATTTTGTTACTCATTTAGTTAAACTTCTTTGTGTTGGCTAACTATAGAGATAATTAAAACTCCATTCCTTTACACAGTTAAAAGTATTCAATATACTACAGTAAGAGCCTGTTCACATAGAATCCGTCAGCGTCAGAGTTACTCGCATAGAAATATATTTAACTAATTACAAACCTCCAAACGATTAGCCACGAAATTGTTAAGGTCTGTGATTGGCTTGAACTATGTCAATACGAGTAACGCTGACGCTGACGGATTCTGTGTGAACAGGCCCTTACATAGTATTGGAAACTTGTCTATTTTATATTTCGGGATTTCCACTGTGGCCTTTACCACTTATGACGAGAAAGTTAAGCTTTTCCTGAGTTACTGCCAAGCATTGTTATGACATGCTTTAAAGAAATAATCAAAAATTTAAGAGTGTTTTCATGCTATTTCATAATTTGTTCACTCTTTTTCGTTTTACAGTTTAAAAAAGCCAAAACTACATCTTTTTCATTCAAAAATAATTCATCAATTCCATATTAAACGTAAAATTTTATACTTTCAAAACTATGACACTTTAGACCCTGTCAGTTATGTTTTAGTTTATATAGATTATTTTAGGATCGGAAAAGATAATGCTACACTACGATTTTATCATTCCAAGTATCAAATTTTTGAGAGCTGAAAGTTTTAGAGAAGGAACATTGTATCCATTGGTTTATCGTCCCGTACATCAAGTAGATACATCCTTTTGGGTTGCTCCCACCGGAAATCGAACCAGGCACCTCGCCAACGGGACTCCTTCCGTTGAGCGAAGTCAAGTGTTTTGACGTCACTGCATTACGCAGAATCCTGTCTGATGCGGAAAGAATGCGAAACTGAAATATTTGTAGCCGTACGGTAAAAATTTTTAACCATGTTACAAAAATTGGCATGTGTTAAGAGTGCGCTCGCGTTAAGAAAATATAAGGATGTTTTATTATTATTCAGATTGTTGGTGAAACACTCTCAAATCCTTTTGGGATCTGCATTTTGTCTTTTCTTCTCATACTGTAAAATATATTTAGCTGGTGTGCTGTTTAGTAATTTCTATTATTGCATTACCCTAAAATCGTCCTCAAACCATTGGAGAGAAATACAAAAAGTCCTGTCTAATTTCGATAAAATTTAGTGAACTGTGTGGAAGGCAATGACATCCATTGCTGTAATGTTGGAATAAAACTTATAATTAGGGGTACGTAAATTTCGCATAAACAATATCGAAATTTCGCCCCCCCCCAAAAAAAAAACAACAACCAATATATATAAAATTTTGCATTTATTCGCTAAAAATTCATATATAAATTCAAAAATTTCTCATTGATTAAATCGCAACTTTACTTACTTGGTTAGATAAGTATCAAAATTCTTACTTGAAAGCTAACATTGTAGTAGTCTCCACATTCTCTTCCTTAAGTCTTTAGCATTAAGTAATAAGAAAATTTCGAAAGAGATATCTCTCAGTTAAAGACCTTGGATAGTCTTAGATAAGCAATTTTGTTAATAAATTATTACTATTATTACCTAATTTCGCTTAAAAAGCCGTTTATCACCGAGTTTTCGCCGAAAAGTAGTAAAAAAATAATTTTCGCATTTATTCACTCATATCGGCAAATTTCGCATTTGTTCGCATTTCCTAAATACGAAAATTACGTATCCCTATTTATAATTAAATAATGAAGATATTCTCCGTTTGCCAAGAATAATAGTAATAATAATAATATTAATAAAAATAATAATAATAATAATAATAATGCCTTCTTCTCCCTCGTCCCCTGTGTGTATATAGACAAAGAGAGATTTTTCCCCCCAAATTCATAGTATATTTTCATCATGATTCAGTAGACAGGGACTTGTAAATTACGTAAAGAAATCTCTACTTCTCATTTAACGTGTTTGTAATTAAATTTCTTTTCTATTCTATTAGATTAAATCTTTGATCGCATCATTTTCGAAGAATATTGCTGCTTGACTTTTTTTGTGTATGCAAAATTTGTATTTCCTGATACACACAGACACGTCCCCAAAAAGTAAGCATTGTAGTGAGTACAAATTTAAACTGTACCAAGATACTCCAACATGCTAGAGGTTTTTCTTTTAATAATAAAGTTTTTAAAACAGACATTCATAACAACAAAAACAACACCAAACTATACGACATAAATGTAGAGCAGACTAATTCCAAATAATATCCAAGGAGTCTCCCCTAATTTGCCTCTAATGTCGTCTTTATAAGTTAGGGTAACATATATGGTGGCATATAAGGTGATACAAGGCCGTAATATATCAGTGTAGCATAATATATCAGGCTAATAGAACAGTGTGCAGGACCGTACAGAAATAAAGATGGATATGCAAGTTTCACTTGTTATTCCTGCGTTTACTATGCATTAAAGTTACACATTTCAAGTCTTAAGAATTATTTGATTGTGGTTTGGCGGGTTTTGGTCTGGAATCACTCAAAAAAATTTCCCATGTAAATAAAGTATGGTTGTTTATTCACTTAGCGCAATTTTTAGACTTATAAAAGATTACCTAGAAGAGCTCTACTCTCGGATAGCGGGAAACACCTGAATTGCAAAGCCATCAGATTATTTTGTTAATACAAACATCTAGTAATACCGAGAGAAAATAACATGTCATTGTAAAACAGTGAATCACATTTCCTCGACAATAAAATGTGGACAGCGAAATGTTGAACCATTCTCATTATACATACATCCACAAGTCAGTATTCAATAACAGATATTCAACAATATTCAACATCTTTTCATCTCGACGAACGAATACCTCTATTACGTCGTAACCGTTTCCACAGCACGAAAGCGTATACGTACTAGAAAACATTAATGTCCATCTCTGTTTGAACAGCCAATGGAGCACGACACTTGCGCTCATTCTGAAACAACATACGGTCACAAAACCAGCACATAATAAAAACGTGTGTATAAACAGTAGGGATGGAAAAACAGATATTCGAGCGATAAGAGAATGATTATTTGAAAAATGTATGCAGTGATTTACAGATATTGACGTAACAAGATTCGTACTGTTTTGCCCGAAGTCAAATAAAAAATAGAAGAGACTATGAATGAAGCTGAGACAATATATTCCGAAAGGCAAATAGCACAGAATTATGAAATAACAATAACACAACAGCCCCAGCCTCTGTAATCGGAACCGTGATGACAGTGGTACTTATTGGACGTTACCAAACAACATCACGATCGTAAAGTGATAAGCCATCCCAGGACAGTTATTGTATACAGTTAGATGATATTTGAATGTTTCATTGTGAATATCGCAAGAATTTTAAAATTTCTGAACTGTTCACTTTACGCGTATAGAAAAGAAAAAATAACCACACATGCCAACACGAACAACTCTAAACTACAGAAACTACATAAACATAAAGCAGAATAACTACGGAAAACTTTTAGGGAGTCTCCCCTATATGGTGGATATATGGCGATATATAAGGGTATACAATGCAGTAATACATCAGTATGGCATTACTAATGGACTAGTAAACTGGAGTGATTATATCAGGATGGGTGTTTGTAGCCATCCGTAATCGACTTTAAACTGTAGGTCCCTTCCGAATCAGCCCTTGCGTATCGAAAGTTGACCGTAGTGCTCTAAACGAAACAACCAACCATTGTAACGATCTGAACTGAAAATCTGTCGGTGTTTGCCAATAGCCCGCGCAGCATCAAACGTAAACGACATTTCCAAGAGCAAATCAACTTAGGAGGAAGATGAGATAGAGCAGTACACAACGACTGTGTTACCTCATTCGTAAACAATACGCGCGGATTCTTCAGAGCACAGAAGTAACACAAGCAATATTACCGAGCACTGTACGCTGCGCGATTTACGATACGGATTGTTCCCTACTTAATGTTTCCGTCTGAATAATAAGGGGAACAGATCGATCATATGAGCAAGTTCTAGAAGGAAATTAAGAGACGGCTTATCTACACTTTATGTTAATAAACAAGGATGCTGTAAATAAGTTTTCTCTTCCGCGAGTCATCTGGCGTAGCGATTATGAGCATTCCTACGATTAATAAACTTAAGCGAAGACGCGACAACTATAACCATATCTTAATCCCAAAATTTTCACACAAAAAAGGAGGAAAATAATTATATTAATGAGATCTTTTTTTTCTTTATTGTATTAGGTTTTTTTCTACGCCTGTTGTACCTTTTATCCCCCTTTTAAAAATATACGGTAGCTATCACACGAGCGTCATTCAAAATTTCGCACAATACATTGTACTCCCGATTATCCGGTAAATGGAGGGTAGGAGTAGCACACATAATCGAAAAACACGGATAATACTACTTCTCTTAAACTTTATTGTATTTTCAAAATATTATACTGCTTGCTTTTCTTTTTTATTAATTTATGTATGTAATCCTTAATTTTTTTCGCTTGTTTTACCGAATCTGTGATATGTTTTTTTGATATCATTATGAATTTTCCTAACGGCTAGGATATCACCGTATTCATAATTTCACTGACTCATATAATCTAGCAACGTGTCGACACACTTTATCGCCGTGTCGTGTTTGATCAGATCACCAGGCTCTTCACTTTCTCCATCTTCAACGTATTCCTGAAGTTGAATCGTAGCAGCATTTATATCAGGGTTACTTATGTATTCAAAACCATGGTTCATGTAAATCACTCTCTAACCACAATAGATTTTTTTTATACGAACCTCTTTTCAAATTTACCATTAAATTAACCAAATCGGTCATTTCACATCGGTGTTTTCACGGGAAATGCCTTCTATTAAAAGAAGTGTTATTTTAGTGCGTTATAGCATCTTTTATCAATTAGAAATATTCCCTGTGTGGATTATCCGTGCAGGAAAATTCTGAAATCTTTATCTAAAATAATACCCACTTAATCTATTAAAAACTGCATGCAAATTTCTTCTGATATACATATGTAAACACAAATATATTTAAAATAAATTTTCTGTTTATTGAGAAATATTTTTATATGATAAAGGATGCAATAATGTACTAAACTAACACTTCTTTAATTTCCCGTATTTATGAATACACTGATATCATATCATGTTAGGAAAATTGGTAGTGATATCAAAAAGAATATCAAAGATTCGATAAAACTTAAAAAAATAAATAAATAAATTTCGGATTAGATACATTAATTAAATTAATAAAAGGGAAAAGCAAGTGTAGTACTATATTTTGAAAATTTAATAAAATGTAAAAGAAATCGGATTATCCTTGTTTGTCGATTATTCGTGCTACTCCTTCCCTCCATTTACACGGATAATCGCGAATACACTGTATATTACTTCTATTTCATCAAATAATTATCCGATTAAGAAGTATCGGCACTCGGGTTTGTTGGTTTGGAGCGCTACGGATCTTTCGCAATACGAGGGCTAAACTGAGCAAGGTACTTCTTGGTCCAAGAAGTGAAAAAAAAACTGATGTTTTTAAATAAGAAAGATAAAATCTGAAGAAAAATATCGGATAATTTTAAAAAAGGTTATGGAATCATTGCGAGAAATAAAAATGTAGATATTTATTGAAACATTTATAGCTTTTCAAAACTGAGATCTTTTCCTCTCAGCTTCTTTTTACTGTACTCGTTAAACTAAATCTTACACAAACTATGTTTTCTCTATACTTTTATTAATAATTTACTTTTCTTTACTATACTTGAAAAACTCTTTTATTAGCATATAAAAAAAGTTTGTTTTGTAAAAATTAATTAAATTTCATTTATTTACTGTTACACTAAAAGAGAAAAAAAACTCTTCGACAGTGTATTTTCCTGAATAAATGTAAATGAAACACCTTTTTCCCTACTTAGGAGAGAAAGTTTTCTATTAATAATTACTGGTGGTTTAAGAAAACGCTTCTGAAAGAATAATCCTCTAGTATGGAACAGAAAAATTAAAACGAGGGAGATATTTTAGAACACAATGAAACATATAATTTTATTTTAATTCACCGGGTTCATTTTGTTATATATTCTGTGTGATTATAATCTGTGCCTAGAATCGGGCAGCTCTCTACTTCTGTATTAAAATCAGACGAATTCAGCCCAGGAAAGTGATGCGTGATTTTGATTCTTTTCATTTCGATACCTCGTTGAAAAGTAATGTTCCCTGATCTTTTCGTTGTCTCCCATAATCCTGTTCAAAAGCTGAATATAGAGAATCTGTTTGGTTTTTTGTATTGACGGATGGAGGTTTAAAAATAGGAAGGATTAGAGGTCATATTCTTTGTTAAGTGCACTGGGTTAAAACGTTTCAATACGCTTCAGCAGCATGGAATAAAAAGGTCTATATTTTGACAAATATTAATAAAAAGCAAAAATAAAGAGTCTGCAGTTTACATCAGCTTTCTGTTCTACTTGACATAATTTGAACTTCATATTGTGACCCGACTTGAAGTGACTTAAGTATTAGACGAAAAATCTAATAAGTTGCGCTACGGCTGTTTAAAATTCTCATGTGTTACGACATTATTTCAATAACCCTCTGGTGTAATTTTACTCTTTAACGTACGTCCAATGGGAAACATTTTAGTTTCTGTTCGTTCCGTGGATATACTTTATAATGTCAAGATCTAACCTGCCAGATTCAAATCAGGAAACTTATGTAAGGATTTAGGAATTTGCCGGGGTGCCTTTTGTTGAGCAGCCATTTCTTAATGATCTTTGCCATGTGTTTTGAATCATTAACTTGTTAAAAGATAATTGTCCCTTCAAGGGAAAATTAGTTTGGGTTGTCACGATCACTTTCTTTCAGTATGTCCAAATATATCTAAATCTATTTTATATTCAATAAACTTGAAGTTACGCCTTGGAGAACTTAATATCTCCATACAGTCGCATTTCTCTCAAGTATTTCATTTGCACAGTCTCGCGTTTTCCAAGTTATGTCAACTGAATTGCCCATTGAACTATACTTTAATTCATCACTAAGTTGTAACTAATTCCCTGAAGCTCGAAGGCTTATTTATGAGCTGCTTTGAAAATTCAAATTTATTTTTTTCTGTTAACCAAACCTGTTAAGGGCTTGTTCCTTACGGGACTTAATCTATAACTGACTCTCTTGGTTAATTTTCTGACAGTTCGAGCTAAAATTTCTGAGTCGTAATCAGTTTATGATAGAGCTGCAAATTTCAATGCACGCTTTCTTTGTTTTTCTCCAACTGTAACCAGAATATTTCTTTTGTGTTGGATCCCTTAGCTTCTCAGTCGTGCTGAACTTCCCTTTCCTCGCGCAAGATTTCCCTTCATTATATATTTTATAAGACTACTTTATAAAGATAATAAGATTAGGTTTCCTGACCGTTTCACCAAATTTTTTCAGCCACAGTCAATCCTTTGTAACTTAGTTACTAACTCGCTAGCTGCCTAATTTTTCCCCCTTAAAATTGCTCAAACTTTTCTTGTACAAAACTCGGAAGATTTAATGTTGTTAGTATAACTTTTATGCGACGACGGGATAGTGGGATTGCTAGTTGGGAAGGGATAATACGTATGACGTGCCGAAATTTTTTTCTTTACTGATTTTTACTGCTTCTTGGTGAAATTAACGTCT
This sequence comes from Dolomedes plantarius, assembly GCA_907164885.2. Taxonomy (NCBI): domain Eukaryota; kingdom Metazoa; phylum Arthropoda; class Arachnida; order Araneae; family Dolomedidae; genus Dolomedes; species Dolomedes plantarius. The sequence continues at coordinate 136,787,384 of OU015492.1, forward strand.
ATTATATGATTAAAAAAAAGTTTATATTCAAAATACTTCATCTGCAACCGAGTAAGTTGTGCGGAAATCATCTCAATCTCCAAGATAAATTTTTATGGAAGATATGATAATTAACTTCGCTACGGCACGTAATCTTTCTTTACCCGTTGTATAAACAGTGGAATCTCGATCTATCGTTTTCGAAGGGACTGACTGAACTAAACGATGGATGCGGGAAAACGATAGATGCGGGAACATACTAAAAAGGATTAACATACCTTAAAGTTTGATATCTCTAAAATATATTTACTCACATACATAAATGCATACATACCTGTAGTGTAAATAAAGATAAAATTACAAAGTTGTACTGAAATCCAAGATAACAATAATAAAAAGGAAATACACGTAGATACATAGGGATTTTGATTGAAATAAAAGTGCTTAATCGCCGTTTGTTTTTTGGCGGTTTTCTTTCCACAAGTAAACAATATTTTTTCTGTGTTGCAAATTGCATTCTTTTCGGTATTGGTTATTGTGTGAGAGTATAAAGAAGCGGCAGACGTGAAACTTTTGTAACTAGAACCATTCCATTGTACTGGGTGGGGTCCGACATAAGACCACCAGGAAGTTCTGCTTCTCGGGGAAACCCTCATCGGCAAGTGTAGACTGCAGCAATCAGAAACTTCTCACACTCTAGGCCAAACACCAGGGCGCATCTCTGCCAAGGCCAACAAAAAACCCAGAGGGCATCAGGAACCGCTCAGGTCGACCGACTGTGAGCCATTGCTGATAAGAACAAAAATGCTGGAACAGAATAGTCGGGGAATTTGGAATGAGTTGCCGAAAATAGGATACTCCAGGGGCTAAAGAATTAAGGAACACCAACGACGAACAAATAATGGGAGTGGCACAATAAGCAGGCTAAACAGGAGAGAAAAAAAATACGAGACCGTGCATCTCAAATGTTCTGCTCATTGATTAATTAGAGCGTCATTCTAGCTAAATCCAGACATTTATATTTCACGTTCAGTTATTATGAAAAAACGATCGATCTGATAAATTAATATAAAGCTGCGATATTCTGAACGAATATTGCGGGAAAACGATGCATCGTGGAACGATCCATGCGGTCTGTTTTTGCTTGTTTTCTATGGAATTTATTCGGGACTGGGTGAAATAAACGATACATACGGGCGAGATTCAACTGTATTTCGATCTAGCGTAGACTAGGATAGATACTGCATGCACTTCCGCGGAGGGGGAGAAGATTGATGCCACTTTGAACTTTTCCAAGTACTGTGGATTTCATAATATGAATAAACCACACTCTCGCATGGGAGTGGAAATTAATTGTAAAAATATTCTCAACAATCTTGAATAGTTTCCCCTTACCTTTAGGAGTTGAAAAAAAAATCTGCAGAGATTTTTCTCATAGTATTTTTTTTTAAAACTTTTCCCATCTTTACTTGAGTATGATATGCGTTATACCTTGAAAATTAATAACTTATGCATTTATATTATGTCTACGGAAAAATGGTTTGGAGTTAAAATTAAACCGGATATTTTCCAAGAACAGTAGTAAAAATCGGTGGCTGATTAATAGATATTATTGAAAGTTAAATTCAGGGGTCTGCAGCCACCTGCCTATACAAATAGTTAAAACTAAATGTTCCATCATAATCATTCATAATTGTATTAAATTGGCGTTTTTATGTGTTTGCATCTCACTCTTCAACCAGATTATTACGATATTACGTAACACGCGTTTAGGCAAGATTGATTTTCGATCTTCGGAAGAGTTATTGATGCACATAAACTGCAGCGGATCGCTTTCACGTTGACCTCTGCTGTAAAAAAACACCAAGGAAGAAATCCAGCCATGAACTGGTTCTTTTGCTCCTGTGGCATTCTTGTGACTACATTCATTTGTCAAGTTTAATTTCTTGATCGAACGTCAGTTTTAAAATTAATGGCTTGATGAGATGTTTACTTGTTTGTTTTCCACACCCGATAGAAGGAGTTAATTCGAAGTTTTGTCATGAATGCGGAAGAAAGTCATTTATTTTTAGAAGAAAAAAAATTTTTGTCATCTCTCGTAGTGACAGTTGTTAATATTTTCACAATTTTTTTAAAAATTTGATTTCCGATTTTATATATTCGTATGATTCACATTAGTGTCGTAAATTTTCGTTGATACACCCTTTTATCTGTATGAGCATACGTTACAGCAGTGTATTTAGGGCATTTTTACTAAAATGATAGCTTATCATTTTTTTAAGGCTATGTTGCTCCATCTGTTATTAAAAATTACTGTACAGCTTTAACCTGATTTAAGCCTTGCGCTATGGAGTAACCTAATCTAACACAAACTACAACAGCTACAACTTACATACTACATTTACATACACCAACACATTCACCTATTCTCATAATGCAGAGCCCATCGTTATGCAGATTTTAGACAGAGAAGCAACAATTGTAATTTTCTTCTAAATTATTTTCACACAGGCATATACCCCCTGTTCAAAATATAAACTGAGGGAATGACCCCTCTATTTATATTTTGAACATAATTCGTTTCCAGAATTAATGGTTTCTAACATTTTGAATTTTTTTACCGCTTTGGGGCCGGGTGGGGATTCAAAGAGTTATCTGAAATTTTTTTATGTCCATGCTTTGTAGTCTTACATGCGTGAAGTTTTATATTAAAATGTGCATAGATTCATTTGGTCCTATAAGTCGTGTTACTTTTTAATCTCATATTTTGTTTACTTTTTATTCTATTTAAAATATATTAAATTTGTCATAAGTTTAACTCTTCAATTCTTAAGATTCTACAAACATTGGTTGTGGACCTGGGGTTCCGCAATTTTTTTTTCAATAGTACCCCGAAACTTTAATGCCCATGATGAAAACAGGAATTCAATGTTTTGTGTATTGCCGCCTGTGTTCCCAAAGATATGTTTGCATTTCATCGGTGATCTGTCCTGCAGATATTGGCTAGCTTTGAAAACTTCCGGCTGTTCTACTACAACGTGGGAGCGTAAATGGCCTAGTTCCGGATAAATCATAAGCCTCTGCTATGTAATTACCTATATCCGTAATCCTGAATGTAGTAAATTCTTTTTGTTGATGACTTGGAAAGCTTGGAGGCGTGTTACGTTTAGTTAACGGTGACAATGCATGTCCTTTGGTATTTCTAGAGCACACTGATCGATCATCTGCAAAATGACTAAAAGTAGTAATTAAACATAGAACAGTTGCGCCAGCTGTTACAGGGATCGATTCATCGACTCCTACAATTTTGTCAGTTTTAGTATTTCAAGCTGACTGTTGTTTATGCAACATGCCTAAAGAAATGAATGATCAATTATTCAATGCTCCCTAAGTTCTTCACAAAGGATGCCTAACACCTGGCAGATTCCTCAAAACGTGTCTAGCACCTGGCAATTGGTCCCAGATTTGCGCATTATCGTCAGCGTATTTTGTTATCACTTCTTAAGCTTAATAGATGATTTGAATCGCATTGCATCAAATTTTGAATGGTAGTTTCGCATGTGTTTCTACAATACCCGATTATTCGTGCTAATTAATGAGTGGGCGTAATCGGAAAACCGGAGTAATAATAGTAATAATCTGTCTACCACATAAAAAAATTAACTATTCTGAGGTTTCAATCATATTGCATGTAGTGATTTAAGTAAGTTTACGTAAATGCATTAAGATTTCGGCGACCACGGCTCTCGCCTTTACGCCCTGTTCGAACTGAAGACCATTCTGCGCAGCAATTCCTGCAAACTCAGACGAAGGTTGATTTCCCCTGTTCGGTGATGTTTCCTATAGGCCTGGGCGCCGGACGGACATTACAGATCTGCTGACCAATTGGGGCAACCCTGGGCCCCTAAGTTTACGCAAAATAATAATAAACTGAAAATGTTATGGGTAATATTTTTAAATGGTGTAATATTTTTCGTCTGTTGAAGGTCTGTTTTGAGGTCATGTTGGGTAGCTTAGAGTTTGGGCAATATTGGGGTAGTTTAGATTTTAATCCTTTTTCTCCTTTGGTGTTTAGATAATCCGCCCACGGATTATTGAGAAATCTTAGTAAATGCATAAAAATTCAGTTTATGCTTTAGAATGTTGAAGTTGTATTGGTTCTTTTATGGAATAAATGTGTTTTATATGAACTGTTTGATTAGTTAATTCTTTAATTTCAGTTTAGGAATTAACTTAGACGTTAGCTGAAATCATAAATACTTTTTCCTGTGCATGGCACTGTTCTGTAAGTCGGTATGTAAAATATCCTTATTTATGGAAACGTGGATTCGTCGATTTCATTCCTTTTTTTTTTCCTTTCTTTCGTGTGATTTTCCGCATTTGTTTTTAACTCGCTACACCATTAATACCGTTTGTTTCCCTTTTCCGTGACGCTGAATCAGCTTGTTAATTGTCTGTCTGTTTTGCGCTTTAATCGTGACCTTTTTTGGACAAATTTTCGGAAATTTAAAATAAGTCACCATTATGATTGGCTTGACTTACCTGCAATTCTTACCTTTTCTTTTTTTGTCACCTAAAGCGCTTCGTTGTTAATTATAACAAAATTAATGATTTGTTATTAGGATTTTCTTAAAATGCGAGTTACTAAATCGTTATTTCAACCTTCAGAGTTTCACTAAGCATCTCCTCATACGTTGGGCAGTCTACCATTCATGATTTCAAACTAATATCCAATTTTGCGCTGAAGTGAAGGATTAATTTTAGCTATTGTAGTTAAATATATAGTAATTACGTATTATATAGAATATATATATATATATATATATATATATATATATATATATATATATATATATAGAGAGAGAGAGAGAGAGGGGGGGGGGGAATGGGAGAGGTCATTGCAATTAATTAGATAACCATTTGGATAAATTCCACGTAGACACGGTGATTTTTTTTCTTTTAGTGATAATCGTTTTCACGGGTAGCGAACCCAAAACCCGACACCATCCAGTTGATATGGGATTTTTGATTTTACCAATAAGCAATCAAATCATATATGCTTTTAACCATGGGTGATTTGTGTAAATAAACACCCAAAATGAATGAAACTTTTTAAAAAGCGGCAGGATAGTAGGTAACGAAAAGTACTCTTTTATTATTATTTTATATAAAATAATTTGTCTTTTTGAAGCGTAACTTTTTAAAATAAACAAAAAAATTCCCAGTTTGCGATATCTAGCTCGTTCTGATCAATTCTCAGAGAATTTCATTTGTACCGGTACATACCAGAATAGCAAATCGTGCTGTCTGATATGGCCCTGAAGGCCGTATGAGACGGCACAAACACGCCAAGCACAGTAAATAGCGCAACTCGAACAAACCGCAGAGTCACCCATTGCAAAATTGCGTACAGGAATGACTGAAAGAAATTCTCTGGAGACTGATCAGAATGAGATAGCTGTTGCACAGTTTGGATATTTCTATTTAGTTTGCAGTTTATCTTTAAGGAGTCATTCATTTTTTGAACCACATTTTACGTCGTTAAAGACTGCCTTTTATTAATTTTTACGAATGACAAATAAACGTTCTATATAAGCAACTTTTATTTTTCGTTATTGTTCTGATTTCTGATCCTACAATTTTTGTTTAGTTTGTTTCAGAGTAATTTAGGCTGTGGCGAGAAATATTTTCAAGGCTACATTTAGTATTTAGTGTTTTTTTTTAAATTGCATTTATCAACATTTGTAGTAATAACTTAGATAAAATCCATGTCTTTTAAATCATATCATAACCTCAGATTATCCTAAATACTACAGTGGAATTTTTGAAGGAAAAAAAGTCCGACTCTTCTCGGGTTTTTATACAAATGACAAAAATTTTAAAGACCATTGATAACTCCTCTGCAGATTAAGAGGAATGAGGACCTGGGTTCCATATCCGTGAGTACAATAACTTTAAAAAAAGAAAAAAAAAACACTGTCTACTTGGAGATTCACCTGACAAATCTCTTACCAAAGTTTCCGAATTGGCTATTGTGCCCACAGAAAATTACGTATGATGCTGTTTGGTGTTTCTAATGTTCAATGTTATTATTTTTTAATATTGTTGTAATCCATATCAACCGTATTTAGCGTTTGATAAAACAAAAATATAAAAAAAATGTATGCATATAAAAGCGAAAGTAAAATCTTGTGTGAGGTTTAGATTAAATTTTAGCAGTTTTACTTAATATGTAATGTGCATTCATTATTTAGAGCCTTTTCTGCATAAATGAAAACCCTTAAAACAATAGGATACATTGCAGCCTTTTATGAACATAATCCTAAAATACGTTTTGCATCCCAAAATTTAATCTCGCGTCTTTCTGTATCTGGATCTTTCATCTTTATTTAGTTGGCTTCGTTTTGACCATTTCAATTCACCGATAACTTGTGTTTTGGGGCTTTGTACAATATACTTATTTATTTATATAAATTTCAGCATACATGAACATATACGTACACATATACGTAGAGAAAATGGTGACCTCATTAAGCAGCGAAGTATCAATCTCTTGTAAAATGTACACATGTGTGTATAAATATGGCTTGGTGTTCATTTATTTATACACCGCAAAATATATTTTGCACTAATTCAAAGATCCTTACTGCCACCAATTTTCCTCAATTTTTGGTGAGAGAATTTTAAATATTTATAGATATTTAAGTAAATACCATTAAACATATTGTAGCGAACTGAGGTTCGTAGTGTCAACCAGTAGATGAACTAAACACACCAGGTATACATCACTCATTACATAAACAAAACAAATGCAATTTATTAATAAAATTGATGATGATGAGATATGTACACTGCACAGATGTAAGATGAACTTCGTAACTTAGGTAATCACACTCGATTTAATCGGCGTGGGGCGGAGTAAGAACACAGAAGTCCGCTAGGCTAGCAGAACTGGCTCTGCTTCAATGATGAAGAAACGGCACTTCGTCCTGATGGGAAAGGGCTCCCCAATAATATCAACGGCGGTGACCACTGCACGCACCCGGTAGCGATGAAAATAGTAAATTAAGGAGAAAGGACTCCTCACTGGAAAATAAGGTAGCAAAGGCTCCTTCCACGAAGACTGGTCTCCGACAAATTAGCGGAGTATGTTTACTCCTGCAGGAACTAAATCGTCGCTGCAAACAGTCACAAGGGACTCTTGAACCTCTAAGGGCGGCAAACCCGGCTGCTCTTAAAACTGGATCCGCTACGTGTCAGGAACTAAAAGACGCAAGCCACGACTGAGGGGTCCATTCTCTTTTATAGCAGAGCCTCCACCGGATATTGCATCACTCTCCGGAAAGTCGAACGATCCAGAACAAGTGAGCAACGGAAATGGGTTTCCTGGGGCGATAATGAAATATTTTCCCCGGGTCTAAAGCGGCCGCCTTTTTAGTTTGTCCTCCAAGCCACTTCAAAGAGTCTCAAAGGGCCGCTTCGGTAAAATGCGAAGGCACGAGTCCTTTTGTTTAGGCACGCGACGCCTCCAGGATGCTGCTTAACAATTGATAGTTCAGGAATGAAAGCACCTGGAGTCTCCTGTCATTTATAACTGACATCAGCGGTGTCACCTGTCGGCGATGACTAAATCAAGAAAAATGACTGATGTCCCCTAACGTTCTGTGGAACAAGTCTATCGGATGAACAAAGGGAAAATGCCGTCAGCATTTTGCCACCTAAGTTGTCGGGATTCTTTTGATGAGTCTCAGGCCGAGATAGAAGAATTTCTTTTGTTAACGGAGAGGTTGAAATGCAATACTCTACAATATGTACACACTCATTACCTAAAAATGTGCTTCTACGTGAATAATGTGTGTATGAAAGGGTTCGTGTGTAGAATATAAAATACCCTCCGAAAATAAGGTCTATTTACTCGTGGCAAGTCCTGTTTTTATTGAATGCACTCTTTTTAAATGTTATTTGTTCTTCATTTTAAACATTTTGTGTTCAAAGCACTCAGCCAAATCGCTAATAGCTCTCTGATGTTTCATTTATCACCTCACTCCGATTATTTGTATTATATTCATATTCTAATCGGTGTTCAAAAACACTTGCCGTATCATAAGAATTAAAACGAAGCCTTTTCAAATCCTAAAACTTTTTATACATTTGCAAAACTATTCTGTTAAGGCATTTGGAAGGTTTTTCTATTAGCGTTTCTGTAGCACCATATCAAAGTTAATTAAATGTTTGGATTTTGTATGAAATTATTTTCCTGTTGGATCGTCAAGTACCGTATCGGACCATGATACGCACCTCAAATTTATGGGACGATTTTTAGAAAAGAATATTTTGTGTTTTGATAGTTATATAAAGATATTTTCAATATCTTACTTAATAAAGATAAAAAAAATATATAATAATATATAATATATATATTAAAAATATAATTAATATAATAAATATATATATGATATATATATATAAAATAAACATATATAAATAGATGTAATAAAATATTAATTTTATTTTAAAGTTGCCTTTGGACCATAAGACGTGCCCCAATTTTAAGTCGATTTTTTTTTTATATAAAAAGGTACGTCTTATGGTGCGAAAAATACGGTACATATTTTTACAGAAAAATTATAATTACTGTTGAAATTTAAAGCATATTTCATTTATTATTGGCTGAAGAATAGCAATATTTTATGATTATCATTTTATAATATAACAAAATGTATTTAATGATACGAGTTCAGTAAAACAGTAAATTAGTGTTATACAATGAATTTAAATTGGGATAGAAATACGTTACAATATACTTATTTATTTATATAAATTAAAGAACGTCTCTTAGACATCAACAAAACTTGTAAAATCAAATGAGGCGATTTTTTTTTTCTCTCTGCAATCATTGGCGTCCAACGTATTGGTAATCAGTTTAAAACTCACGTAAGTACTACGTTACACAAATCCTGTATCAGATTAATGCTCGTAAACAAAGCCTTACCACCGGTATCATAAGCCTATTTAAACTCATTATTTCCTTCCTCATACTAACGCTCTTTTGATAGGTCTGTTCTTATTTAGGGCTGTTAAATATTTCCAATTGATCATTACGGTTGACTCAGAGAGCCCTGAGGAATTTCGATCAAGAACTTTTTTATATAATGCGTTGTTATTCGAAAATTTCAATTCATGCTTTAACGTTGTATTAAGGAAGTAATGATATAACTTAAAATACAAGTGTTAAAAGTGAAATAATGTTTTAATGGCAAAACTATTAAAAATAAGTGTTTATTTGTAAATAAATTTATATACATACATACACACACAGTTAGTAAAACATTGTCTTAGCGACGTTTAACAGAGGAAGTACATTATACTGTTAAAGATCGAAACGCAATGAGTTTAACCGGTAACATCTTGTTGCGTATATTTATAAAATCTCGAACCGAGTATTTTTCATAGTTTTTATTTTTTTATAATTTTTAAGAAATGTATATGGCATACGAAACTTCCGAATCTTAACAATTTAGTCTGCTATAAATTTAAAAAATCATCCATACAACTTCACATTTCGGTTTCCTGTATGTAATTTATCTTAAACTATGTCTTTTCATTTTTATGCACTTTTAATGTATGTACATGTATGAAACTTATTAGATTTCAGTTTTATGCGTTACATTTGATATTATTTTCTCTCATTAACCACAAAAATCATTTCTACTTATTTGAACTGAATTTGCTTGAACGATTGGTGTTTCATATTGTAATAATCTGAAGTTAAGTTCACCCTTTTTTAAAATTTTTTTGTATTTTTTAAACATTCTTTCTGTATTATGCTCCCTTCTACCTACAGAACGTTTTTTATATCGCAACTTTTAAGCGGAATAATGGAATTTCATTAAAGATCCGCAATGGTATGTTGCATAGAAAACTAATAGCGTCATTGAGGCTGTTTATGTATTACTTTTGAGTATCTGGTACGGGATGAACTTGTCATTAGCATGAAACTAGATCGACCGTCATGGATAAGATTTCTGGTGTCGATTGTTATTCGAATCTCAGTAATTTGAAATGTGCCTCGCTGTGCCTAAAAATGGGCGTTGGTTAATGGGCCATGGCCTCGCTCGCCCGAAAACCTCCGCTGCATTTTTACCGCTTAATCAGAATGTTTAGCATCGGGATTGTTCGGCATTATTCACTTTTGGAATTGAATTCTTTTCCATTCTATTTGGCGTCGTTGCAGACCTTAGCATTCAAGGATTCGTCACCGCGGGCGTTAATGTTCTCAATGACGTAATTTGTCGGTTTTCCTCTTGACCTTCGGGGGATGGCAAAGCAGAATTCGTGCGACTGCGTGCTATAAATAATGCCGTACGCAAAGGCACGTGTGTCAAAAACTGGGTGCCGGCACAATGACCACCTTTTTCCAGCCAAAAAGTGAGGGTGTAACATCCCTGTCAAGCGTAACAATATAATAGCGAGCAGAATTTTTTCGGATGTAAGAGTGAGTAACAATTCCGCTGCGGGGATACACTGGAGGAAAAAATGCACTTCCCGACGGATGCGAAGACCATTTTGTCCGGCGTCGGAAACGCGGTTGATGGTACGGCAAAGCCAAGGACGGATTTATTGATAGGTTGTTTCGCGCTGGTTGCGGACGAGTTATGGGTGTAAAACAAAGGGCGGGTTTGTGTATGATGTCAGTTAGCTTTATATATCCAAATAAAGGTCATTGGTTTTATGCCAGGGGAAATAACCCATAGTAAATATTTTATCGTTTGCCGCGACAGACTGTGGTAGCACAATCGGACTGTGTTGTATTCTCTCGCTGTATAATGCAGATATATTTAAGAGAAGATGACACTTTGACTACGTTTATGAATGCCTTTATCGTTGAATTCTCACTCATATTTTAACTGGCCATGGGTTTCGGGGTGGGACATCTTTTGTTGTGTTCTACAGTATTGTTATGTAGTGGTTGAAATAAACCTGCAGTATTCATGAAGTTAACAGTCATGCACATCTTTGGAGAGAACAATATCTCAATCTCTGAAATATTTTAACTCGGTTTATTTAGACACCATATTGAATAGTCGATTCTTTATATTTATTCGTCTCTTTCTCTCTCCTCCCCCTCTTTTTCTTTGGAGTGTGTGTGTGTGTGTGGGGGGGGGGGGTAGGGGGTAGGGGGTCCTCTGAAATATGTGGTTTTAAAACAACATGGAGTAATTCTTAAATTTTTTTTTATTATTAAGTTTTCGATAATTCATTTATTGATTCGTCTATTAATTTACCGTTTTTCGCTATCAGGAGTGTGTTTAGTATTTTTGTGATAGTTTATAACCATTTTCTTGATTAGCATACTTAGAATAGTTTAATTAATGTAACATTTTGTATACTAATGATCTTTTAAACTATGTATTCACAATTTTGTCTTGGCTTGATCTCCAATCCTTCACCGTTGACCTTTTACTGAAATTGTATGTGAAAATTCTGTATTCTTTGGAACTCTACCAAACATGAGATTAGTTACCTGGCTTGCTATTTGCGTGACCAGAGTATTTTACTACCTATGCTTGCTTATGCGTATTTTCCTTTTACAATAAATCTTACTAATGCCGTTTTTCCGTCTTTGGGTTAATTACTTATGTTTACATGTCAATGTGTAATCAGTCACCTGCATTTCTTAGAAATTCAGGTTATACATGATCACAAAATTATCTCAAAACTACGGAAATAGAAGAACTATACTGTACTGAATCATGACCTTGACAAATCCTTGTTACTATACTCATAGCATGCATGTCAATTTTAATTAAAATGATACAGGAAAAGAAAATAGCCGAACACACTGTTATGTAATACGTTTTCCAAAATGGGGTGAGTCCATTAGGAAGGGTTAATACTGTGACTAAAATGCTTATATGAATAAATCAGCCGTATCAGTATTCCAGGAGTAGGCGAAAAATCACTTTATGCCGCAAAAAAGGATATTTTGTATTACCATTCACTGGATAAGTAATGCATAGACAAAATTTTTCTTATATCTGGTACTTTTAGTTCATGTGTAATGAGGAATGTAGGTACAACCACATGTAAAATTAAATCACCTTTGTGTTTGTAAATATGTTTTAGTTACGAGTATGTCGACGATAAATCCAAAATCCAAAGATTCCCGTTCTTTGAAATATAAATGGGATTTTTATTTTTTCTGGATTGTAAATCTCATCGGGTCGTTTAAAGAACCCATCTACACTTTCATACGTGTATACTTATATTAAAATAAAGTTGAATGATTACACATTTTTTACCGTAAAATATCGACACTTAACTCTTGAGTTCGATTAAAAGATTCAGTTATCGACCAGAGTTAATAGAGAAGAAAACGAAGATCAACCGGCTCGAATAGATCTGACGTATGAAAGTTCTGTTCTCTGATATGCAACCCCACCACATGCGGTTTTGAGCTCGAAATTCGAAGTTTAGTTTCATGGTTTCAAAATAGTATCTTGAATATTTTGGTGACAAAGATACTCACAATTTATACTACCTTGCTTTTGATGATTCGCAAATGGCCACCCTTTTCTAATTTCAATTTGATTAATTGAATATGATTAATGAGCCCGGAACTGTTTTTTCGGGATATAGGTGTGCGCTTTATTCCCATGTTCTGAAGTGGTGTTACTTTACTTAGCTCCGAGATTATGGTTCTCTTTCCCAGCTTAGTATTCATTGCTGAGTATATCGATCGTCCTCGTTTAAAAAAAATCATTAAGGACCCTTTTTACCATCTTTCGGTTGTTTGATTGGTGTTTACATTCAGATGTTACAATGGTATTCCAAGGGAACATTTTCAGTGATTTTACTTACCCTTGAAGAGATTTTATAACTGTGAATACGAAACTTAGATCTGTATGAAGTTTGCGTTTCCATTAAACCTGCATTTTTAAAAATGTCACCACCTCTGCAATTTCAGGCGAAGGAGCCGTGGCTGAAGAACTGTCCAAGAAAGTCCGTGTCTTGTGCTGGGTGATGACCGGCCCTCAGAATCACCAGCGCAAGGCGAAGCACGTGAAAGCGACCTGGGGTCAACGCTGCAACATCCTTTTGTTCATGAGCTCAAAGCACGATCCTACCTTACCGTCTGTGGCGCTCAACGTCAAGGAAGGGAGAGATCATTTGTGGGCTAAGACGAAGCAAGCCTTTACGTATGTCCATGACAAATATCTAGATCAGGCGGATTGGTTTTTGAAAGCGGATGACGATACCTATGTGGTAGTCGAAAACCTGAGGTAAGTGAGTGACCGTCAACCTACTAGTTTAGTTCTCATGGAATATTTTTAATATTTGTTATTTGCACCTTCTCAATATTTGTTACCCTCAATATTTGTTACCCTTTCAATATTTGTTACTCTCTTAAGCTGAGAGTTGATGATAATGCAATTTAACAAAAACTACTGAAGAAAATATTGAGTATAGAAATAATCTGTAGAACTTAAATAAACATATTTTATAAAGCTTAATAGGATATGTACGCAGTGCTTTAAGTTGGAGGGCATTCCATGTAATCACCATAATGGATTGTCTGTGCATTATCCTTTTTAGGAGTTATCGCATTCGTTGTGCTGCCTGCGGATGAAGAAAAGGTCCTCCCCTTTTTGTAAACTAATATTTAAACATATTTTGACATATTTTAATCAGTTTTGTCATCATTTTAAGTCACTTGTTCGAGGACTAAACATTACACAGCTTCTTTCTTTAAAAATTGAAGTTATGAAACAGAAATTTATTTTGATGACTCTTCAAAGTTTTAGGCTGTGTTACTTTCTACCCGGGTGATATTACTTCGAGGAATGACTGAACATAAATTTTGCGTTAACTCATAGGCGAGCTAAAAGTGATTGTGTTTGTATTTTGACAGTAGACTGAACTATTTCGCTGGTCTTCCTAACTGTAAACGAATGGAGAAAACTTAGCATCTGTTATGCCCAGCTTTTCAACTCCTTCTGGGCCGTTTCGGAGAAAGCAGTTGCTTGCTATGCCACTGTAGCGTACTGGAAGTATGGGATTAATTTCCCAAAGACCTCACAGAGTGCACGAAACACAGCTGTGAGTTTATCGGGCGGTTTCCCTAACAAGTGGTGAGGGTAACTGTTTGGAAAAATAGAAAATGTTTTCCATCCCCGTCATAAAGCTGTCTGTCCTAGCGATAGCTCTGCGACTTTGTCACGGGAATGCGATAAAGTTTCGGCGTTACGAAGAAAATGTCATCAACTGGGTTGCCGGCCCCTCTCTGAAAAACAGACACATTTTCGTGGAATTGGGAGGGTCGCCGACAAAGAAAATGCCACAAGATATAGGCAGAGAGTTGGAGAATTTGGGGAGACGCTGCTTAGAATGCGCTCTGAGTGGACGTGTTTTTTTAGGCTCCTGTGTTTTGGGGCCGATCTGGGTCCTAGTGCGTGCTTTGTAAATCGGCACGTAAATTAATTGATTATGTCGAAAGTGTCTAATGTTTATTTTTTTTTTGGTAAATAAATTCTTGTGTTTTTGTTTTAAAAAATTGGCCTTCGAAATTTTATTTAGGACTCTGTCTTTCTTGGTATGGATCAAACAGTAATAATTTTTAGCAACGCCTCATGGTGCATTCACATTGGAAAGAGCTCTCTCCCCGACTCTCCTGTCAACATTAGTCACGGTAATATTAGACACGGTATTTAGAGCCACCCCCATTCAAATGAACACGTGTCTTCCAGATATTCCTCCATTTAGACCCCCCCCCATTCAAGCCGCCAAAGACTTTGTGTTTCTTGATCTAGTGTCCCCCGCCCCCAAAGTCACCATTTGACCCCCGGGACCTCGAGTTTGCCTTTGATGCAATGCATACGGACCGCCAGAGCGAGCGATCCGACGAAGGGAACATAGTACAGAGACATAAATCACTGGAATAGGCAGAGAGCGCTGTGCAAGTCTGTACGCGCTATCAGAGAATCGCCTTAACCATTTACCGTGACGCCACACCACCAAAATATCCAACAAACATTGGGAGTGCGGAGAGTACAATCGAGGGGTGACCCTCTAAAAGTGCAGGTCACACACACACACACACGCTCTCACTATCACTCAAATGACTTAATTGACTGTGGGTGTATCCTAAATGTTATAAGTGTTAAGGCCATTTTTCAAAAGTGTCCGGACATACCGTAGCTCCCCGTTGTCTCGTCTATATGAGGTGGTTATACCCTGACCAATGCTATTTACGCGAACACATGTATAAATAAACAGTGTAGACGTTCTTTGACGCCACATTAATAGAACGAAAAGAGTATGAAAGAATGTTTTATAATTGTTTAAGTCCATAAGTTCGTTCATTCAGTCCGAAAACTTTCAGTGCAATTGATTTTACCCTAGTTTACCACCAGTAATATTATTGTTAAGTTCAAATGTCGTAAAATCTCGGCCGTATACATTGGCACAAAAAACTGACTTATTGGAACCAGCGAACTGCATTAGTTGGTCTTCGTGGCCGTTTTTAAGAAGCCATTTAAGGCCCTTGCCAACGACTGACGGATTTTAGAATGCTGAAAATTGTCATTAGACTGTAAATCAATGAAAATGGATATTTTAGAACGATGAGTCACCATATAGGATCTGAGAATTTGATGGATGAATTTGCTGATTGGTTGGTAGAGAGAGCGTTACTATCGCCTTTTGCAACACAATATTTGCTGGAATGTCTAGAGATGTCAGTGAAATTTAGAGGCGGTAACATAAGGTCTGTAGCTATTTGGACAAATCTTTTTGTTAGAGCTTGACCCCCTTGGTTTCAATACGTGGCTCTTTTAAACGTAGTGATTTACTGAGATATCTTGAATGATTTACTGAATATTGTTTTTCTTCACGAAGAACAAGGTCTTGATTTGAAGACTAAAAGATGGGAGGGCTTGCCAAAGTTCCAAACTCAAGCTTAACAAATGTCCGTCGGTGAATATGAATCGTCGGTTTACACACCAGACATACGTACGAGATCACGTACAACCCGTCAAATGCCCGCCGTGCTACAGGAAAAGAAAATAATTCCAGCAGCTTTTTCCCATAACTTAGCGAAGTGTTTATTCCAAAGGATAATAACAGTTGTAATAACATTGGAGCATGTTTCAGCTTTCTGTTAAACTACTCTGACCTCAGCAAGACCTAATAAGGGTTGTCTCGACATTTTTGGCTACACAGTGTACAAATCCTAGTCTCTAAATCTCAATCTCGTTTACTCAAAGAAGCGGACGTATCTTCCTAAAGCAACTAAACTAAATCCAAATGGCATCAAACCTCTTCCTCTCTCGCACCCTCCTCCCAAAATTTGATTTTATCTTTCTGAACCAAAAAGATTTAATTTAATTTTAACTTTTTTTTCAAGAGGGGGGAATCCTTGTGGCTATACGGTGTTAATTTTTCGTAATTGAATTTGAGCCTTTAAATTCAACAAATACACTGCTCATAAAAATTAGGGGAGTAAGCAAAGAAGTTAAGAAAACCGTGCGAGACAGCCACGTATTGGCATAAAATGGATAGTACACGCGTATCAATGCGCAATACAGAAAAAAAGACGTAAAAAAATTTGTAATTGAGCTTTAATTCTTTGAAAATATGGAAAAACACGAAAAGATGATTTAAGGCAACAATTTGGTTACATGTAAACGATAAAAAAAAGTATTGTTTAGAAATGATGCAAGATTTTTAATATGGCGTGTGGTCTCCTCGAACAGCTAAGACTGCTGCACGCCTGTTTTCCATGGATGCGATGATGTTATCGATAAGACTTTGGGGAATACTGTTCCACTCCTCAAGAAGTGCAATCTCCCAGTCTCGGAGAGTAAAAGGAGGCCTTGGTCTCACAGCAATGCGTCGTCCGAGCATGTCCCAAACATGCTCGATTGGATTCAGGTCAGGAGAGCACTCTGGGCATTCCATACGCTGTATTGTTTCAGCTTCAAGCATGTTCTCCACAAGACGAGCTGTATGCGGTCTGGCATTATCATGCTGGAAAACAAAGGAATCTCCAATGGCTACAGCGTAAGGTGTGACATGAGGTCTCAGTATCTCATCTGCATACCTTCGGGCCGTCAAAGTACCATTCCGAATGATATGCAGGTCCGTACGTCCAACTATGCTGATTCCACCCCATACCATAAAATCAGCTCGTCTGTATTGTGACCTTTCACGAACGAATGTGGGGTTATTTCGAGTGCCCCTTTCCCTCCATACCAAAACACGTCGGGTGTCACACTCCAGAATGAATCGGGACTCGTCGGTAAACAGCACTTGGCTCCAATCATGTTGCTCCCAATCTCGATGTTCAGCAGCCCATCTTCTTCGGGCCGCACGGTGGCGTGAGGTCAACGGAATGCAGACCATTGGCCTACGTGCATAGAGACCTCCCTGATGAAGCCTATTACGTACTGTTTGGCTGGACACCCTTCGTCCTGTTGCCAAGAGCAACTGTCTTTGCAGCTGAGTAGCATTGTCTGTTCTGTTTCGACGAGCTGTTAACAGTATATACCGGCCATCTGTTGCTGTAGTGGCGTGTGGCCGACCTTGCTCTGGTCGACGTCTAACATTCCCTGTTTCTTGGAATCGATTCCACAGCCTTGCAACGACACTTCTGGGCGACTCCATGCAAACGCCACCGAATTTCTACCGGATATTCCCCCTTGGACGCCCTACAAGTCGATGCCACATTTATTGAATTTTCCCCAACGGAAGTTACGTTTTTCGCTTAAAAAATTACCTCGTTCTAAAAAACATTTCGGAAAATTTGCGATAACTTCTGAAATTAACATACAAACTTA
Organism: Dolomedes plantarius; assembly: GCA_907164885.2. NCBI lineage: Eukaryota > Metazoa > Arthropoda > Arachnida > Araneae > Dolomedidae > Dolomedes > Dolomedes plantarius. Next base: position 136,805,200 of record OU015492.1, read on the forward strand.
ACCAAATTTTGACCTAATGTTCCCCATAGGACGCTCTATGAGTCGGTACCGCGTTTCTGTAATTTCTCCGAGCGGAAGTGCCATTTTGCAACAGCGTCCGCTACACTACGTTGTGTTTGCCCGGATTCAAGTCTGCCTATATTACGTCATGCCATGGATTCCGGTAAATCACGTTGTTGAGACATTTTCAAGTCACCTTTTCTCAAAAAGAATAACTGAGCAATCGAATTTCACAGTTAAGGCAGTGAAACAGACGTTTCTGCAACATCCCGATTTCCGCCCTTATGTTCTTTTTCTGGTTTTTGACGTCACGAACTTTGATTTGCATATGAATTTTTCATCTTCTGTTTCCTGCTATGCTTTAAATTATGGATGATTTATTTTATGTTACTTATCGGTGTAAGTATTTGTGTAATTTCGTTAAAACCATGTGCTCCCCTAATTGTTTTGAGCAGTGTAGTTTACGAAATGAATCACAGCGTCTAAGGTCATTAGCTTAAATCCTACTTTTAATTTTGATTTTCTATCGTGTAGCTAGGATCAATGCTGTTGTAGTCGTTTACATATATTTTCTGTGGGGGCAAGAAAGTTACAATAAAGCCTTGAGTATTACATATTTAACTGCATTTAAGTAGTGTTAATCCTCTTTTTAAAGTTTCGGGGACTTCTCAGTGCTTGTCTAATGTGATTGAGTATAACGCACTACATTGCTGTGTTAAAATGAGGGGAGGGGAGGGGGGGAATATTTTCCTAGGTACCCAAACAGTTTCTAATGTTTCCACGCGGTTCTTATCAGGATTCATCACTGAAAAGCAACAATCCCCTCCAAAATATGGAAAGAAAGTATCCATAGTGTTTTCTTCAAGACAATGCTCTTGTGCTATTAAAGAAAGAAAAAGAATTTATTCCAACGCAGCAGGCACTTGTCCGGGGGACATTCCCTTATCCAGACCGTGAATTTTCTCTCTTTTTTTATTTTCTTATTTCTTCTTTATTACGGGAGCATCAAATAGGCGAACCAAAACTACTTGTGAGAAGATAGATAAGTCCATGACTTGGTCGACGTTTAAACCCGAGCCAATTTTGCTGAAGCATTCGTCGTTAACCGCTGTACAATGTAGGTGGCGCGCTTTCGGATTTGATTTTGCGGTTTGCCTCGAGTGTCTGCGAAATAATATTTCAACTTAACTCAGTATTAAGCTTGATGTATCCCCCCCCCAACCACCACCACCACCAAGAAAATAAAAGGGGGCGGGAGGTATTATCTATATAAATAAAGCAGAGTGTCTGTTTACTTATATTTTGTTAGCATCCTGTTTTATAATTTGAGACATTTCGTAAGAGCAGTTACGTGGGAGTGTTCGAAAGTTTTTCTTGCGTTTGAGTTCAGTTGATGCTACACCTTAGAGATTGAGCCTTCTCTGTAGATGAGGGATTAATATGCCGAACATACGGAGTCACAACTGCACCTTTTCTAACTTCGACAAACGTCTTCTTGGTATGTTTCGCACATGATGTAAATACGACGTATTTATCTATTTAAAAGTTACCACGTATAGCTATCTACCTGGGCTGTTTGGTGTCATATCCTCCTATCATAGTCTTAAGAAACGCAAAAATTTGCGTAACATTTAAATAGCATTAATTTCCATACTAAATATGTTATCTAAGGCGCGATGCACACTTACTGCAAAAGTTATCGGGACGCTGCGTCATGTTCAATCGCATAAGAAGAAATGCAGAGCAATTGCTGTGGAGATACACACGTGACGTCGGCGTCACTCCTGATAGTTATCGAGGTTGCCGCAGGTATCTGTGAGACGCGCGTCACATTCTTGTACATGCTTCAGGAGAGTGCACATGTGCCGCAGCGTCGTATCTTCTATCGAGCTTGTGAAGTCTCTCTACACGATGTCTGATGTTACATTTCTTTTAGTTCCGTTTTATTGCAACGTGGATTAGATGTAGTGTTAATGATTTTTTTTTTTGGCTTCATATTGTTAGTACTTTTTTATTGATATTCTTTGTAATTCTGTGCATTATACATTTAAATATAATATTGTTTAATTAATAATGAAAATAGCGATAATTAGACAATGTGATGTGCTTAATGTAAATAAAAAATAATAAAAATGAATAAATAAATGTATAATTTTTTTTTCTTCTCAAAGAATTTATTTGGAAAGGTAATATATTTGAAGTAATTTATGCACCATGCCAGTAGGCATATAAGATTACATTATTTTAATCAACCTATAATGTAAATATGAAGTTGAAGTCTTTTATGTACATCAATGTTACTGCCAGCATCTCCAAGGATGGTATGGGAGATCTCGTGTAGGTTTCTTTTCCTTGTAGTGTGTCGCTGATTCGACCGGCTAATTCGTCAAAGGATCGAATTAACATTCGAAAATATTTAAAAATACTTGTCATCATCATCTTCCCCGAGATCCGTTAAGCATACATTAAAAGTTCCCTTCAAGTACCTCTCTTTGTTGTATGGATGAATCCAGTACTTTCTTTTTCTAATTTCACTTTCACGATTTACCTACTTGTATACTATGCATGAAAAAACAACTTTCTTCTTAAATATTTGGTCGTGTGTACGGTCCATCTCGGTTGGTGGCAAATGAGAGACTGCCGCTGATGCCTATCACCGTGAAAGTGTGCATTGGAACGCCGATAAGAGCAGATTGAAATTTCGCAGCATCCTGATAACTTTTGCAGCAAGTGTGCACCTGGCCTAAAGCAGTCTAATTCAGATTGTTATGTAACTTATCAGTGGAATCGAATTTAATGTGTATTGATTAATTGTGCAACAAAATGACAGGTTGTGTTCGTTTCATTGTTTTACGGTTTCATTGAAATCACTTTGTAGTTGCATGATGAATTTTGAGGTAAATAATTGTTTCCTACAGGTACATGCTTCAGTCCCACAGTCCTGATGAGCCAGTTTACTTCGGGTGTCGGTTCAAGCCTTACGTCAAACAAGGATACATGAGCGGCGGCGCCGGCTACATCCTAAGTCGTGAGGCTGTGAAGAGACTGGTGGAACGTGGATTGCCCAACAGCCAAAAATGCAGACAGGATGATGGCGGAGCCGAAGATGTGGAAATGGGGAAGTGCCTTGAGAATGTGGGAGTGGTGGCTGGCGATGCTCGCGATAGTTTGGGCCGTGGTCGCTTCTTTCCCTTTGTGCCAGAGCATCATCTTATCCCTGGTCATGTGCCAAAAGATTCGTGGTATTGGCAGTATATCTATTATGCATCTCCTGAGGTAACAAATTAATTTAATGGTCTCACTGTGTTTAAAAGATTTTAGAATAGTTAGGGGGGTCGTTCAAGTATTACGTAAACACATTTCTAGTCATTTTAGACCCTCTCCCTCCCCTTGTAAGCAAAAATAAGCAGATGTCCGAGGTTCCTCCTTCCCCTTTGCTTACGTAAGATTTGGCAAATTTCTTGTCGCTATTTTGTAGGCCAAACAATTTTCCCCCCAATTCCAAGTTATTATATATTTCTAAGTAAAAATGTATAGATATTAAATCATTAACAGTAAAAACAGAAGAACTTGTTTTCAGTACTGGTTGGTACAGGGCCGCCCAGAGGGGGGGGGGGGGCAACTGGGGCATTTTGCCCCAGGCCCCCAACTACCGGAGGGGCCACAAAAAATTTTAAAAAAATTATTTATTAGATTTCCCCCGAAAGAAAATTCTGAAACTTGTACCGTACTTCAAAATTATCTTCTGAAAAAAGGGGCCCCTCAAAAAACTTTAAAAAAAAATTATTCGATTAATCAGATTTCTTGGGGCTCCCAACAGAAGTTTGCCCCAGGCCCCGTAATGTCTCTGGGCGGCCCTGGGTTGGTAGGGGAGTTGGTGTAGTCAGGAGCACATCGCAGCGCACTCTCTTGTGTGCATGTTTTCTGTCTTACGTAAGTATTGCTCTGCCCCCCCCCCCCCCTTCCCCTTGAATGCTTACGTACGACTTGAACGGCCCCTTACAATAAAAAAACCTTTTTGTGATTCAACTGTACTGTTTACCTCGCCATTATGATGAAAGAACGATGTTTCATATAACAGAAATAATGGTAATGTGTATGAAGGTTGAGTGAGTCATGGTATGGTATGGCATATCTAATCTATTGAGTGTTTGCTTTCTTATTAATAATAATAAACTGCAAATTTATGGACCATCCATTGAATGGTGCTTTTCTAGACCAGCTCCTTTCTATTTAAAACTGTTACAGTTTTTCAGTAATGTAAAATGTAAGGAACTTTAGCATTTTAAAGTAAAATAATTTCAAAGCAAAGGGAAAAAACTGGACGTTGATTCAAATCGATTTGTGAGAGACAATGATATTAAATATTTGAAAGCATATCAGATATATGAAGTAACAGTAATAAAAGATTATTATTTATAGATTGTTTTCTTTAAGATATTTCTGTGCCTTTGAAGGTTCAAGTAGACTAATATCATCTCCACATTATCAGGAATACTGTTTTTGAAAAATTGAAGTAGATTGCCTGAAATTTGATGTGTAAGTTGAACACTGTCCCCCAGTATGAATTTTAATTAAAAGGTAAATGTTTGTCAATAACAATCTCTTTTCTTTTACTTTATTTCTAAAGAAAAGAAATGGGATACAGGTTCCATTTTGACATTTACCAATCTGCATCTTGCATTCATGTATATCATATATTCATGTAGGAAGTCTGAATTTGTAAGTTTATATAATATTGAAATTGAACCTTTTGGATTTCATGATTAACAGTTTAAACGTTAGTTTGTAGTTATTTTGTCATTCAAGACAAAAGAAAAAAATAATAAAGATAGGTAGTAGGGATTACAGAACCGAGTACCTGGGTAAATTATTGGAACCAAAAACCCGGTTCCAGTGGTTGTAGAACCGGGTATTCGAAAGTAGTGAATTTTAGATTTGAAGAACAGTTTATTAGGGATAACCACTTTTACCATGCTTCACAATTTATCACTATCAAGATTTTTGGAACCCTTAAGCATATCCACAGTTTTAACCACTAGATCCTCATCAGCCATCTCAGAAGTCAAACCCCTCCTGCTGTCAAAAGATCCAGAATGATAATAACGATGATTTTCAAGAAATTGGCTGAAATAAGCAACTGGCTCAGTAACATCCACCAAGGTTATGCGTGACAAGATGCAAAAGGCTATTGAAAAACATTTAGAATTTGTTCCTCTAGAGAGAGAGAGAGAGAAAAAAAAAGAGTAATTTAATAAAGTATTATCCCCCACAAGTATCAAATCAGAAAAAGCCTTTTCTGCTTCAGGCCAAATATCTACGAAAATACGTTCACGCATATGTGACAAAAAAGCATGGATACGCTGTTTTTTATGCTCGTACTTTAAAAAAAAACTTAAAACATATTAAAAAGAAAAGTATTTGTTACTTACGCAATAAACTAAAATTCTTTACGTTATAAATAAATAGTCTTTTCATTAATATTATGGCAAATGTTTTGTGTCCATGTGCTATTCAAATCCGGGTAATACCCGAGAACCTGGTTCGGATAAAAACTTTAGATCCGATAACCGGTTTAGAATTTTTAGTCGGGTTCTGCCATCTTTAATAGGTAGGCTGTATAACAGTGGTTCTCAACCTTTTTTGCTCCATTCCCCCCTTTCACTGTAGTTCAGAATATCATCAAGACTGTCTAACTCAAAAGCTGCATTCCAAATCTGCATACAATATAGAAAATCTTAAGTTTTTTCTAAAATTAGCCCATATACATTTATTAATTTTTATAGCAGAATTTTATAAATTAAATGGTGATAAAAAATGTTGATAGTGTTTAAAATTTGAATAAAATTAGTTTTTTAATATTTAGAACTGATTTCTTAACAGACTAAAAATAATTATGCATGTTCAAGAACTGATAAATTTCCCTTTTAATCTGTGACCTTCAATAAACTTTATTGAAAGTCACAGATTAAATTCAAAACAAACTACAATTTTACAGATTGTACATAATCTACAGAACAACATCACATTTTTCTGAATGGTGCCCCCCCCCCCCTTCTGAAACTCTAAAAGTCCCTTCAGAGGAGGAATTTCCCTTACTGTGAGAATCCCTTCTGTATAGTACTCAATAACACAATTTGCTACCCAATTATTGTAGTAACTGAGAACAAAATACTGAATAACTTAATTTTGGCTCTTAATAAAATGATGCTTCTAGGATGCAGTAACACGAAGCTGCTAATCTTAAACTGTACAGACATTCTTGGACACAAATATGCTGTTAATTAATCCAATACAAAATTGTTTAATTTTCTTCAAAAGAAATGTTTTCTAAAATGTTATTTTTGTCCTTTAAGGGCATGGACTGCTGCGGTAATGCAGCAATGTCCTGTCGTTATGTGAGTCCATATATGATGTATGTGGTTGGCTGTTAAATAATCCAATACTGTGACAAATGTCCTAATGGTAGTGAATAAAGACATGGACTTTATTACACAGGTGTATCTTGGCACAAAAACACATAATATAACGGACAAACACATATTTTAAGGTCACACACAGTTATCATATAGTTACAGGAACACATACTGGATTACCTTGTTAACACTAACTACTTCTACACTTACACATACACTGACTATCTTATCCCCCTCTCTTTCTTTTTAGTGGGAATTCTTCTTTCTCTTCACATACTGATGAGTCTACTATCAGTACTTGGGGGAGAGAAGTTAGGGTTTTCACCCTAGCAGGGATGAAAATTATGTTTGTTACAATACAAATTTTTTTAATTTTGTATAAGTGTTCTATAAAATATTAATTTTTGTTCTTTTAGGGCATGGATTGCTACAGTGATATAGCAATATCCTTTCATTATGCGAGTCCCAATTTTATGTATGTGCTGGAATACCATCCAGCACATAACGTCACATTGGTACTTCCATAGTGAAAGGCTGTCGAATAATCCAATAGAAATTTTTTTCTAATTTTATACAAAAAGTGTTTTCTAAAATGTTATTTTTTGTCCTTTCAGGGCATGGATTGCTGCAGTGATACAGCAATATCCTTTCATTACGTGAGTCCCAATATGATGTATGTGCTGGAGTACCTCATTTATCATCTTCGTCCATATGGCATCAACAGTCAGCTCATCAAAAGTGATTCTCCCCCCATGTTAACTAATGCAACCACTACTAGTCCTCATTATTTTACTGAACAATTAATAAATGTTGCAGACACAAACATCACAGAAGAAATGAAGAAGTCCTAGTAATATTACTTATGTTAAATAAGCTAATTTCCTTTATGTGAAGAACATTTAAATTATCATTCAATTTTCTGTGATAGAATACATGTGTGAATCTGTCTTTTGTATGTGCAAGGTTTGTCTTAATGTTTTCAGAAATATGTAACTGTTTTTTTTTATTTATGAACACACACATTATGTAATGTCTTGAAATGAGGTGCCCTCCATGACATTGTTTAAGCTTGACTATGCAATAATGCTATGAGTTGGCAGCTAAACTAGGTTCTCATAGAGCTGAAAATGTGTGAAATGAAATCTAGTTTACTCAGAAGCCTGTAAACCTTTCTTTTCCTTAAATCCTGGGTAATATGTAACTGTTTATTTGTTTATAAGAAAATAATCACTTATGTATGAATAATTCTGCAAAATTAATCATGAGAAAGACTTCGAGGATAGTATAAAAGTGTATTTTTGTAATAGCATCAATTTTAGCATAAGCAGTTTTCAGTTTGAGGAATTTTATAGTAATTTTAAGTTGTAGAAAAACTTACATGTTCATGAGACTTATTGATGACTGAATTCAATGAAGATTTTTTAAAAGTTTTTGTAGAGCTGTTTAAGATGATTTTGTATCTTTACGACAATCCCACCAACAGGAAGAGAGAGAGGCAGAGGAAAAAAAACGTACATAATTAGCTGTTATTGTTCAAGCAGAAAATTTAATATAATATTGTCTTCAGTATCTAATGTGTTATTTATAAGTGAACTGTTTATTTTTTATAAATGAAGTGTTTTTACATTAATTCTAACAGTAGGCTACACTTCTCATAATTTTGATGGATATGTGTGAACCCTGGTATAAAATCCTCCTATTAAATATGAGGGGTTAAGTAATAAGTTTTAGATTTCAATTTATATTAAGAATATATTGTGCCTGGTAAATTGTACATTAGTTGTATTAATTTAGCCTTCAATATTCAGTATTTCTAGCCATTTGAAATTTTAAAATTTATTCTAAATTAATTTTTCTTTAAAATGTCAGATTATATATAGTTAACTTTAGGTCTATCTTTTTAATAACTACGTCATATTATGCCTTTGATAATAATAGTAGTTCAAAGTATTGTTTTATTAATAGATATAACAGTACTTAAAAATTATATGTTAAGTATTTATACTAATCTAATGCAAACAGTTGATCAAGGAATTGTGGTATTCATCTGGATGGAGATTAGAATCTAATATGAATGGTGTTGTATGAAGAGAGTTTAAACATCAGAAGGGTAGGGAATAGCTTACATTTATGTAAATACTATATTTAGACTGTATTACATTTCTTCACAACTAAACAATTTCCAAAAATAGGATGAATTTGTTTGTACCTTTTGATTTTAAACAGTAAGAATATGTACTGAAAACTGTGATTGATTATTTGGTGGATTATTTTACTGTAAAACTATTTCATAGTCATTAATAGTTTTAAAATAAATTGGTACATTATGAATCATATGTATATTTTATATTAGACTAACAAATTAGTATATTATATTTACTAATTTTACAATTTATGAAGGATTTCTTTCCAGTCAGGATTTTCAATTTTAGAATCTACCATGTCAGTTATTATTTACATTTTATAGATGTTTTTATTGTATTTCAGATATATTTCCCCCCTTTTTTTCTTTTGTTTATCATTGTTATGGAACTGTTGTAACATTATTTTTGATAACATAATTTGATTTGAGCTTTGAATCATTTTTATTCTAATATTTTTAGAAACAATTATTTACTGTTAAAACAAATTCCATTGCTTCTTTAGTACGGTAGTGTATAAGTTTTGAATAAGATTTTATAAGTACTATCTATAAATAAGTTTTTATAGATTATTATACATTAGCACCATAAGCCTACTTTGTGATATTAGTTATAATTCTATTATTTTCAGCAGTATAGAATTGTTAGTACTAAAAAACCAGCTAGTGTTAGATGTCAAACTCTTATCCTCATATCTGTTACAGTCTTAAATTGATACTTGTTATCATCTCAGGTAATACAATTAAAGGACCATAACAGGTCTGCTCTTCATAATTATTAGTACAAGGGAAACAATTTTCTGATAGTTTCATGTTGTGTGTTAAACTATTCATATAAGAAAGAAGATAGTGTCAGAAGGATTCATTTTACTCTTTCAACTGCAGGCCATGATGATGAAGCTATTGAGTATTAACCTTATTTAAACTATTCAGTGATATTATATTCTTGAATTACATGTATTTTGCACTTCTCAGTATTATATTCCTTTACAAAGTTATATGACGGAAACCATTTATGTCTCTTTAACAGAAGTAAATGAATACCTCTTTTGAATCATTTTTACCTCTTTTGTTTTCCTGTGCCTGAACAAAATTAAAGTTTTACTTTTCCTATAAATGATTTTATTTTCCCTAATTTAATTGTAATCCTTTGATATGGATCTTATGAAGTTTTATGTATAATCATTTACTAGCACTATGAAAAATTCCATAACATACTTATTTTTTATTATGAGATTTACCCTAGAGTTTCACCTACCTTAAAATATTTTGGTTTTGCAGCTAAAAAGAGCTGTCCTTGAATGACAGGTGGAAGGTATAGGAATAAATATCTGGGTTCCAGACCTTCCATTATTTCTTAAGGTTCTTTGTGAGGTTTATGTTGTTTACTGCCTTTTCTGAAAACATTTTGCACTTACCATTTGAAGTATTATAATTCCAACAGGAAATCCCATATTTATTTATTTGTTTATCATGTTTTGTGACAGTAAATTTTCTGCAATTGCTGATTCATGCTGTTCACCACTCCAGATGTACTGGAATTCAGCATACATTTTTTGAAACACTCACAAAGTGAGTCATTTATCTTCTATTCAATGTTTTCAGAAGTATTCTGTGACGAAATTTTCGAAGTGTATTAAATTAAGAAACTGCAATGCTTATTTGCATGAAGATGTAAATTATTAGTCCAAAACAATTGAATGCTTTTAAAAATCAAAAATATTTTTATAGGTAATTTTTAAAATAAGAAGGTTTATGACAGTTGCTTAACTGATTATATATTGAATGAACAGATGGAAAATATTAAAAATCCATCAATCAACTGTTTAACTTTTAGATTTAACAATTTGGGCACTTGAAACTTAAATTTGAAATGAATCCGATCAGTTCAGCTGTTAATCAAATCTTTAGTCTAATGACTTTCTGCTTTCAAACTGTCGATTCATTTAAGAAATAAAATGGTTTTCTTATTAACTTCCCTCAACTTTGTTGCATAATTTGTAAGTTTTTCTTAAAATACCCATGTATATAGGGTGTACATAGTCAAATATCAAATTTACATGACCTGGGGTATTTATTAGGGATAACAGAATGTAATTTAGCACAAAAGGTTACGTATTATGCTTGTAATGTACAATTATGTGAATACATAGCTGCTAACATTTTAAAAGAGCTATCTATGATTTGCATTCACGAAAAAAAATTAAAATTAAATGTAAATATTTCCAAACCATTCAATAAATAAAAGGGATATATGTAAAATTTCTCTTATAAAAAGTAAACTAGTTTTTACAAGAAAATTTCATAATTCTTTAAAATTTCTTTTAAGTACATAAGTGAATCATGATTAGTGTTCCCATTAAAACAGGGCAACGTCTGTACAAACCCTAACTTTTTAGTGGTAATAGCAGATAAAAACAGCAACAAAATAAAACTGCATGGTTTTGATCAGAACTGGAATCTGAAAAGTTAATTCCCTATATTTTATATATAGCAACAACATAAAAATTCTCTTAAAATTATGAATAGTCTGCAATAGTTAGCAGTTATGTAAACATTTCGTCACAGAATTAGTATCTCTGTTTAAAATGCTGTTTTTTAAACTACCTTGTGAGTTTAAAATTTGATAAACTAATGAGGTAACTTAGTGTTTTTTCCTACTGATGTATGCAGCTATTGATAACTGCAGGTAGAGTATTTTATTTGTTCTTTTTAAATAAGTTTGTTTCTTTATAGTGATTGTCACCTACAGCATGGGTGTTTATTGTTAAAAACTGCATTTAAAAAAAAAAATATCAGTTATACAGTAGAGTCCCGACAATCCGAAAACAAAAGTAAAAAAGAACAAAGGTTACAATAAAACCACAGTAATACTAAGTACTATAAAGTATGTTTCTGAAAATCACAAGAAAATTAAAAGTTAGACAATGTACTGAACTACATTGGTTTGAAAAAATCTGCTAAATTTTTTTGTCGAAGAGAAGAATACATCTCCCTTGAAGCCAAATTAAGCCAATGCATCAGAAAAATGGTGCCTGATCTGGTTGCGGCGGAGTGTTGCTCTTCGTAGCCTAAAACTACATCCAATGCAGCCACGGCGTCTGAGTCGGATACCCTCTACTTCACCTTCACTCTCGTCTGACACGTTCTTTCAAAACCATTTCAACAATCTACTGATCGTCTAAAATCTTACACTCTGCTGAATGAACAACTTGCACTCTACTGTACTGTACTAGGCAGCGTAATCACATTTTATTATGCAATTTAAATATATTTTAAGAATGATTTCGCTTAATCCGAAAGGGTCTGGTCCCAATCAATTCGGATTATCGGGACTCCACTGTATTTGCACACTTTCTCCAGTTCTTTCTAGGGCTTATTTCTAATTTTGTATCACGGAAAGAATATTGCACATGACAATTTTTAGGTTAATTATTTATTTCATAAGTGTTAAATTTTTTTTGTTTTATTTTGGTAGATTTATACAAGTAACCATAAGTGTATAGAGTTTGAACATGTATTGTGTATGGTTTAAAAAAATATTTTAAAAGTTTCTACATGATTCATTTAAAAAAAAAAAAAAAAAAAAAAATCGCAATGGGGAAAGAACATTGCTTTCATTAAATGTTAAGTAAGTCTTCAAAAATTCTTAAATCCCCCCTCCCTTCTCTCCAATAAAAAAATATTGCTTTATGTAAGAATATAAGAGGTTAGAAAGTATTACTTTAAGCTTCAAATGAATTATTATAATGTGGTATATATTCAAAATGCTGAGAAATGTGTATGATTTTAAACTTAGGTAGTGTTTATATGAAATTTATGAATTAAGTATAGTAATTGTGAATCTATCCTATTTTCATAAATAAATGAAAGTATTTAAAGAGAGACAGATATAGGAAGGTCCAGCATTTAAAAATAAACTTTTTTTTAAAAAATTTACAAAATTGCAATATTTATTTTGGTATAATTTAGAATTAAAGGAATTTTGAAATTGTGTTACCATGCAAAAACAATTTTAACTCCCTGTGAAAATCTTCCCTATTAAATCTAATAATGCATATTTCTGGAATATTCACAGTCAAACATAAGTTTTTTTTGTTAATTACTAGGGACTTTGCCCCTAGGCTCGCTACGCTCGCTCCTCTGGTGAATCAAGTGAATGAATGACTGAATAGTTGTTTACAGCGATTGAGTCATTCATTTTGTTTACAGTTGAAGCTCCCCCCCCCTCTCGACGAAATGGATGAATGGGTGAAAAATTGGTTCTTCTTTCAAAGGAAGAGAATGAGAAGATTTTTTTTGAAGTATTTCTTTAAAATTCAATTAAAAATCGAAATTTTAAGATAGAGACTTGAAATGAAGTTTATATGAATGAGAAAGCTTTCATCTTCCAGTTAATATAAATATTTTCTTTGTAACATAATAAGTCTGAGAGCATCGAATTTATATATCTCGAAACGCATAAATTTTTCCAAAAAAAGGGTTTTCAATTTTAATAAAAATATCAGTCTGCTTTAAATTATTTTTAAACAAATGAGGTCTTGTTTGAAGGAGAAATGTCTGTAGTCTTAGATTGAAAAAAAAAAAAAATTCTACGATCCTTTTTTGGCGAGTTATCGTAATCTGAACATGAAAAAGTCAATATTTTCCCACAAAACATAAAATAAAAAAAAAACTTAAAGTCCGACGAATATGAGACATGTCTTACTTTCTTCCCCACATTGTTCTGCATCGATTGGTATCGGTCTCGACCCCATACCCCCAGCAGTTTCGGAGGAGATAGCGTAACAAGCTTTTGACAGCAGCGGCGGCAGTTAGTTTTTTTTAGAATAGAGAGACTTATATATTGTTGAGAATAATCAATTTGAAATTTTTTAAAATTTTCTTGCCTGCACCTATGATTGATATCGCTTTCTCGTTAAATTATGAACTAAAAAATTAAAATATTTAATATTCTCTGATACATACTAATTTCTTCTTTATAATGATACTGAGTATTATGAGTCTGATTATGCCACTTAAGATAAAAGCAAGGGGAAAAAAAATCAAATTTCGTTCTACCACTTATGTACATGTTTCATCTGTTATAAAAAGATGCTTACAGTTACTTGTATAACTGCTTTCCATTGTACTTGAATTACTTCATTATCTAGTCAATACTAGAAATTCACTGTTTATTTTGTGAATATTAGTATTCTTAGGCATTCCATTGTCACACAAGATGTTTAGCTGAAATTTACATTTGGCCTTTAATTCCTGTGACTCTAATAAAGTTTTAATAAATTAGCTTTTTGTGTTGGATTGAAAATATGTGAAATGCAGATACTTTTTAATTAATATATATATATATATATATATATATACATATATTAGTTATGCTGTGTCTGGCTATTGTAAATAAGTTTTGTTTGCATTACAATGATGAATTTAACATTTATAACACAAGTACTGGCTAAATTTAACTAAATAGTTTGTATACATATGTCCACAGTATGTAAAAAACTAACTGCATATGCTAAATATTAGGTTGTATAAAAAAGGCAACAACTTTTAATTTTAAGTAAAACAAATATATCATTTATTTGTACTAAGTAACAATAATTGCATAGATTTTTTTGAAGGCATGTGAAAGACATGCATTACACATACATTATCAATGTTTTGATGACAGTTCTAAAACTGTTGTATAAAAAGTTTTGTACAAGAGACTACACAAACTGTACAATGTATATAGTATTAGAGACAATTTTTAAATGCAATTATCTGTTAATAATCTGGATTAAATTTTTCTATTAGATGATTCTGAAGGATTAAATTTTGGAAAGAAAATTTTAGCTATAAATAACAAAACATATACAAAATTTCAAACCTTACATCAATATCCTGGCCGCATAGTATCTTTTCCATATTATTAAATAGACATGAATCTTAAAAAAACTATACATTTCTGTCAATACACTATTGAAAGATTACAGCAAATTAATTAACAGAAAATTGAAATGCTTCTTAAACTAGCAAAAAAGCTTATCAGAACAATTGATATATATGTTTAAAAAAAAGGCTTATTGAAAATAGGTACACGTTTGAGGGGAACATTTTCTACATTAACTGAGGAAATATTCGAGCTGCCAGACAAGAATTTTTTTTTCAGACTTTAACTTGTTAAAACCAGTTTTATGTATCGGAAAATAAAAATTAAGATCTGAAGTTGGAAAGGGAGTGGAGGGAAGATGATATTCCGAATTTCAGTTGCTGTTAACATACCTGAAACACATCCATTATCATTTGGTTAGTTGGTTTGGAAGCAATGAGGGCCAAATCTTTGTTCTGGATAAAACTGTCCACTATTCCTTACTTTGTAAATAAATGCATTCACACTAAGTCTGCATGAGCAGAAAAGGAAGAATTGGTCTTAATGACTCTGAATTATTTAAAAACATAACAAGACCCATATTAAATATAAACCAAAGCTCTGAAATTTCAGCATTATAAAACGATCAGTTTACTAAGTTTTAATACACAGATAAGATATGAACAGAATTTTCTTAGAAAGTGAGCATTCTAATAAACCTGGATACCTTACAATAAATACAACTAAACTCTTCATACGTGTCAGATTTTTAAACAGAGTGCACACGATTACTCTCTGTAGTTTCTTACTATTACATAATTTAGTCTAATTCATTGGTTAATTTAGCACCAAAACTTAAAAACAAAGAAGTATTGTGCCTCTGTGCACAATGTGAACAATATATAAACCTAACTAAGAAAATTTGCATGAAAAATGCTATATGCATACTGTGTAATCAGTCCTTGATTAAGCTGAATTTTCAGAGTTTTTGTTTATTTCAATATGACAGTGATATTTGAATATTTTAAAATTTGTTTAATATTTTCTAATAGGAATTAAATTGTTTATATTGAAAGAATTAATATAGATACAGATACTTTATAGGTGGTATTTAATAACTGTCATAACCACTAACATTTTGAAGCAACATATTTATATATGATGGAAGACTAAATTAAATATATTATAAGGCAGTATAGTACAGGTTTTGTAAAATACAGAAATTCTAATCTATGTACAAAGTATACTCTTCAAAAGATAATTTAACAAACTGTGCTTGATTTGACTTACTATGCAAATAGTACAAAAATCATACATCTAAAACACACATAGACATTTGAGAAAAATTTTCGATAATTTTTCTTTTCACTCTTCAAATTATCCATAAAAAAAACTACTAGAAAATTTAATAAATTAAAATCATATTTCTTGATTAATTAAAATTCATAAAAACAGAACATGTTCAGAGAGTTAAAATAACTATGGAAAATGAATGCTTGAAAAATAATTTAAAATGCAGCGATTAATACATAAAAACGATTAGTTTTTTTTGTTCATATAGTTTTTGTGACAATCAATGCATTCTGTATAATGATCACACAAGAATCTGAATAGACAACACACACATGCTAAAGTAACACAACCTGCATGTTACACAAATGCTGTCAAATGGGAAAGGGGGGAAATATATACATATGTACAAAATGAACAACAGTATTAGTCTACATTCTCTGAATGCACCTGAACATGTGCCAAGACATGTGATCCTTTCACTTTAACATCAGTGCTGAAAGGAAAGTCTGGTTTGGGTAGACATGTCGCTGGCATGGTGCATTCCATCTTCAGCACAGATGGGGACACTGAACAGGTGGTGGATGGCACACAAGAGATGGGAGAGGAAGTGCGGCTCCCGCTGCTCAGCGATTGCGTGACATTGTGCCTGTCCTTACCGATTAAGAGAGGCTCAAAATAGGGAGCGAGTTCAGAGTCCTCATGCGGAGTCATGGTGCTATAGCCATGATCACTATCACCACCAGGAGGTCTTCTGTAATTGGTTGGCACACGGTATGGAGACACTACTATATGTTCCATGTGAGGTAACAGATGAGAAATAGGAGCTGAAAATGACAAAGAGGTTATTTTAATTTGGTAAATTAAAAAAATTACATTTTAAAAATGCTCATTCCTTTTTTTTTTTTTTTTTTTGGGGGGGGGGGGGGGGGGGGAGCAAGAAATTACCAATAACATTCCATCACAGATGGATCACAGGATTAGGGATATGTAATATTTGTATTTACGAAATAGATGCAAATAAATGCGAAAATTATTTTTTTATTACTTTTGAGCAAAAACTCTGCAATAAATGTCTTTTTAAGCGAAATTAGTTAATAATAGTAATAATTTATTAACATAATAGCTTAACTAAGACCATCCAAGGTCTAAAACTGAGAAATCTCTGCTTCGAATTTGTTCCAAATTTCACCCAGACAGTTTGTCTGTACCGGAGTCGAACCTAAAAATCTAACTGTAAAAATCAACCATTAAGCTTTGTGGAGCAATTTAGTAGATTTAAGAACGTCTCTTGAGTGCCAAAGTGAAGGGTATTTCAGCTACTGAAGTAGTCAACCAACTGTTGATGTTATACAGATTTTAATTGCAACGAAATGCTGCTACCTTAAGTTTGCAAAGGCAGCTGGCTATACAAAGCCTCTTTAGTCCCATTAACAGAGCAGATGCTGAGATATTTTAGTATGTACAACACAGTAACTAATGACAGAAGGTAAAGACTTAAGGAAGAGAATGTGGAGACTACTACAATGTTAGCTTTTAACTAAGAATTTTGATACTTACCAATCAAAGTAGGTAAAAATGTAATTTTTTTAAATAAATGCAAAATTTTTGAATTTATATATATTTTTTTGCAAAATTTATGTATCCCTACACAGGATTAATTAAAATTCCTCAAGAAAAATGTTTGTAATTCTTTAATTTGTGTTATAAAGTTTATGTAAAAAAAGGGGTAACAATACTTTCCCCCTTTTTATTCTTTTGGACTGAAAATTTTAAGATGTGTGGCCTTGGAGGTATTAACTGTCTGTTAGCTGACTTTAATTTTCAGTATGAAAATAAGTTATATACTAACAAATTAGCAGAATTAAATGAATTTTTTTTAAGTATTTTTAAACTTCAAAATGTACCTAATTAGGTGACCACATATCTAAAATCGATAAAAATTTTTAATGATTACCAACCCCTGTCATATAAAGGGAAACTGAAAGTTGTGATCATTAAAACCTATATGTCTCGATATTCAAGTTATAGCAAGTGATTATATATCATTCACTCCTTTCAACAATGTCATATCTCAAAAAACAAGATTTTTCAGGAGTGATTTGAAAGTTTACAAGTAAATTGAAATGTATTGAAAATAAATTTTAATCCTGCTTTCTAGTGGCTAAATATTAAGCAGTGAGATATGACGACCTTGCAGGGATATACTACTCTTTCAGGGCATTCTGAAAACAAGCATAACTAAAAATCACCGATATGATGTTGTTGAAAGGAGTGAGTGATATGTCAGGATTCTTAGTACAATAACTGTAAAGTTATATGAAAGTTTCTCAGTTTACTACCTGTGTCTGATATATTAAAATATTATTGTATTCTCTTGATTTCTCTTTGATCAAGAAGCTTGTTCTAAACACTGTAGGATAGGGTACATAAAAATACATTACAATAAAGCACCAAATATTAAAATTTCTGAAAATATGGTAATTTAAATATCTACTCCCACACAAAGGAATGGACTTTTTGGTGTTTTGAGTAGAACTGGTATGGGGGAAAAATTCACTTAGCTTAACAATATGACAAAAATTATGTCAGTATTAAAAGTTCATCCAGCACAGAGATTTACAAATTTTAATTCTTAGAACCTTAAAACAAAGGAGAAAACAACCATTCTAAATTACTGTGCTAAGCCGATTCCTATCGGCTACAAATGTCCATGCGAATAGTAGGACTCGAACAAGCACCCTAACCATTCGGCCATTTAACTGGATTTTTTTAAATATATTATCCATGACTATATTAAATCAATTTACTAAGATGAGAAAACTATGGAAAGTATTATAACCAATTTGATTACTTTGCATAAAGACACATATGTATGAATGCAAAATAAAGTATACGTATGACACATATGTATGAATGTAAAAATAACACAGAAGTTTAAGATGTTAAAGAGATCTAATACACAAAACTGTTAAGCATTTATTCTACCTCACCATCTAATATCAGCATATCACCACTGTGTTGCAATACTGAACTTAGATCACAAACTTTTTCAAAATTAAATAGGTGGCTAAAATCATTAGTAATTTATGTATATAAAACAGTTCCGTAACTGACTGACTGACATACGCACAGGCCAAATCGCTCGCCCTAAAGGGCTGAAATTTTGCATGGCAATTCTTATAGTGTAGGGGTGCACTAAGAAAGATTTCTGAAAAATTCTTAGATTTTTTTTAAAATTAAATTTTTAAGCTGTTTTGTAACATTTTTAAAGTTTGCATTTAAAATAATAATTTGAGGGTTATAAAATTTATATCACAAGAAAGAAATCATAAAAATTCCTTTAAAATGAAATCTATTTTGAATCTTTACCTCCATTTTCTGATTTTTGGTGAATTTTTAAAGAATTTTTAGATTTTAATTTATTAAATGCTGATCACATGATTTCTTTTCTTTTTGTGATACTTTAAATTAATTTTGCATCACGTGCATAACAGCAAAATAAAGTGACAAAAGAAATATTAAAATACAGTAAAAGATAAAATTTAACTACAGTAGAGTCCTGATAATCCGAAAACAAAAGTCAAAAAGAACAAAGATTACAATAAAACCACAGTGATACTAAGTAATATAAAGTATGTTTTTGAAAATCACAAGAAAATTGAATGTTAGACAATGTACTCAACTAATTATTACTGAACTACATTGACAAAAAAATTTAACAGATTTTCTTAAACCAAAGAGAAGAATACCCCTTCCTTGAAGCCAAATTACGCCAACTCGTTAGAAAAATGGTGTCTGTTCTGGTCGCGGCGGAGTGTTGCTCTACATAGCATAGCACCACATCATATGCAGCCACGGCGTCAGAGTAGGATACTCTCTGCTCGCTGTCACCGCCTGCTTCACCTTCACTGTCGTCTGAGACGTTGACAGGTTCTTTCAAAATCATTTCAACAATCTACTGATCGTCTAAAATCTTACACTCTGCTAAACGAACAACTTACACTCTACTGTACTATACTAGGCAGCGTTCCGCTCTCTTATCACCCATTTCGTCTGGAGATTTGGTAATGTTTAGACAGACCTTATAAAATAAACTGTGTAATCACACATAATATTTATGTAATCACGTTTTATTATGCAATTTAAGTATATTTTAAGAATGATTTCGCTTAATCCAAAAAATTCGTTAATCCGAAAAGGGTCTGATCCCAATCACTTCGGATTATCAAGACTCAACTGTACTAGACTAAATGAGATGGGAAGTTTTTTAAGAATTTAATTCAAATTAGTATGTTTTATGGATATTAAACTTACAAATTAATTGCATACATTGACCATTGTAGTTAATTTGAATATTTTCTTCTACATTATTTTGTCTATAAAAATATCCGTTACGATTTTTTTCATATATATATATATATATATATTTGGCATTAGTTGCATACATTGACAGTTGTATTTATTATTATAAATAATTTTTTTGTGTTTTTTTTAGCATTAATTGCATACATTGACCATTGTATTTAATTTGAATGTATTCTGTAGCGAAGCACGGGTATTCAGCTAGTTAGTGTCTAAAAGTGTGCAAAGGCGAGTACAACAATAATATAGACTGGTATGAGCTCAGCAATATAACAGCATATATTGTTTTTAAAAGAGATAGAGCTTCTTATCATTGAAAAGTGAAGAAACATTCAATCTTGCTTGCTAAGTATGAAATAAAAGGAAGATTACTAAAAATCCTCACCTGAATTAATTGGTTCTTGAAATGGCTCTGTTTCATCAGGCTCATTGTTAAGCTGGGTCATTCTGAAGTTAGCTTCATCTGGTGTTGAGGAGCCAAAATGAGAGGAAGTACTTCTCAAGTGATTGCGATAACAATAAACTGCAAATGCAACTCCCGTAAAGAGAAATATGAATGCCCCAGCAACAGGGCCTACTGGAGAGCTTTTCAAAGTAAGGAACTCTCCTTCAGGCAAATGTTCTGCAATTAAAATAAAAACAACATTAATCCACAACACTAATACCTCCACTCAAAAATATGATGGATGAATAATAGATTTTAACATAATGGTAATGATGTGTATATGATGAAAGAAACTACATGACTGTAATAATATTATGTGATGATGAACAAAACCACAAACTGTAAGGGTATAAAATTATGACAAAAGAGTAGTTAATATTTTAGAATATTTGTACTGTTTGTAATACAAATTTTGTTTGAATTGCAAGCTAGTTCAGGTATCTTAGAATCACTGATACAAACTTACAATATCAAATATTTCTCACAATTTTTAAAAAAATGCAGCTGTTATTGTTAGCAAAAGTTTGAAACATTGTTTTAAATATGATGAAAAAAAAATCAAGTCTAGTAAATAACAATAAATAATCTTTAAAGGTCAGACTATTAGAATTCAGAAAAAAAAAACTTTACTAGTACAATTGTAGATACTATTGTAGAGGTGTGAATAATGTTTAAACATAAATTGGAAATGATATCTAAAGTAATAAACAAAATTATAAGAACATATAACAAGAATGTGGTTACTACTTCAATATTTGACAACATAATTACAGTACTGTTTGAGATACAAGATAAATTTTGCTTGCAAGTCATTTCAAGTACATAGAAATTATCATGATACAGACTTACAATGTCAAATATTCTGAAAGCTTTAAAGTTTGTCAAAGTTTACTACATTGCTATTGAATTTCCACTGTGAATTATAACATTACATAAATATAAACCACTAAAGAAACAATGCTCATAAATTTTTGGAATGGTAAGCCCATTTAAATTTCAACATTAAGCTTTAAGTGTCTTTTACTATTTAACTATATCCCTCTTTCAATCTATCAATACATTAATAAATATGATTTAAAGATTCTTAGAAGTAGAATTTTGGCATGCTAATAGTGTTGACAAGGTACAATATATGAAAGTTTGTGAACAGTTAACACTTTTATTAACACAATTAAAAATGATTTAAAGAAAAAGTATATCATTAATACGCATGTATAGAGTTTCCCTCTCAATACTTTTCTTATCATAGATTAACTATTGCACACTTTTGAATTCTATTATCTGCATACATAAGGAGATTTTAAACACAATCTACAAGTTAAATATTTTGAGAAACAACTCCAATTCTGTAGCAATAGACATTAATAATTTAATCCCCTATAAAAAATTTAAATTTTTTAAATCTGCATACTCTTTATTTATGCATCTACCTTCATATGCAAAAAATAGAATTAAAAAATATGTATTTGGTAATCTGCAATTAGAAAAATACAAAGAGGATAATTCTCCGCAGCTTAACACTTTGACCTCGATGTTCGAGCAGGACTTGAGCGCCGTATTTTCCTCTAAATGATGATGCTCGAGTCTGGCTTGAGCGAAGATTTAAAGCCATACAATTTCATTTTCCTGTATTGCATTCGAGTGTAGGCGTTTACGTTGTTTTAATCAAACCTTTATATTTCTGAAGAAAAATATAGATGGCAGCACAAATCTCGTTTGATCACAGTTTCTTCTCAATTTAGCATATTCAATTCTGCATTTGGCAAAACGTCCATTTGCTGTTTTGTTCACGTGCTATCAAAATGTCTCGAGGGGCATTACTTATTTGGATATGAGCAATAAAGAAGATTTAGCACATATAATGGATATTTTAGAAGCAGATTCTATGTCAAAGTGTTCCCATTCTGATGACAATCCAGATTATGATTCATATTCAGACAATGATAGTACAGATAAGAAATTTTCTATTACGTTTGCTTATGAAATAATTTTGAGACTTTTTCAACATGATTTTGAATTATTTGTAAATAATTTTGAATAAAAATAATAATTGCTAAATTTTATTGTAGATAGACAAATTTTATTATAGAAAGGAAAAGCCGAAACCGGACAAAGAGTCAAAAAAGAAACTTGCACTTAACTGTGAAAACTGTAATGTTGTCTTATGTGCAAAAACATGCTTTGAGCTTTATCATAAAAAGGCAAATTTTTGTAAATAATAAATGTAACAAGTTTATACATCTATACATGTCGTAAATAAATTCTGAGTGAAAAATACTAGAAATTTTATCCTTTATATGAGGTTTTTTTTAAAAAACTTTTTTTTCAATGTCAAAATTTGCTAAATTATTTTGTTTGTCATAAATATGCTGTTACACCTACTATTCAATTATTTACATATTTAAAAAGAGGAAGAAGTGATCTTTCAGATAAAAAATATTTGTTATGATATTTTAAAAATAAGTATATAAAAAAAATACCGAAAAGGGGCCACAAACCTCCTGACCTGAGGGAGAAATACGGTCCAGAAGACCCCAAGTGCAAAGTGTTAGCATTGGGATTGAGAATCAGTAAAGTCAACTGATACATCTTGCTAGCATAACAATCAGCAGTTACTTACCTATTATTTCATCGGCATATGGTGTTTGAGCACCTAGCACTCCTCCGAAACATCTTCGCTGTTCAGTGCAAAATTTTTTCGGAAGAGGTGTGATGCCATCTATTTCTAGTCGACACCATTCACAACCAAGCACACCAATACATTCCCTGAAATATTTGAAATTAAAATGAGCAATATGAAGTTACAAAATTAAAAAGTTACATCTTTCAGACTACACATTTATTTCCAGAAGATTTTAATAAACAAGAAATAAATAAAAAGTTAAATGATAGTACCATGAATCTTGGAGAATGCATAAGATTTATAAATTCCAAACATAAAAATATAACAAAAAATACAGCAAATACACACACACACTGAGAGTTTTACACATAGTAAGATTTTTGCAGCCATCATATAAATTAAAGATCACATAATTTTCATTCTTATTCCTCCGTACATGCACATATCTTTAACAGCCTGTCTCCAAAAAATGGGGTGGAATCTATTGAAAGTTGATAAGAATCCTACCAACTTTTATTGTATAAGTTTTCATATTGGTTATTAAGAGAGATTTTGCTAAGCTTATTGAAGATCATAGTAGACATGGACAAACAATTTTAGTCCACATCTATTTTTAAAAATCATCTTTCAATATGTCAGCTATAAAACAGTACGCCCATTCAGCAAGCGATCTCTTTACCACCTATGACCACATTACTTGTCAATTAAAATAAGTCTATAAGTGGCCTGAATCTTTCACACTTAAATTGAACAAAAGTTAATGCATTGCAGATACTCTGTTGCAAATGAATACACCTTTATCTCTACATTTGAGGATGTTCCCATGTGTGTGTCCAAAAGTAGAAGCATAAGGGGAGATGTATACATTAAAGGTAATTTGTAGGACACAGAGTGATAATATAAGAATAAAGTTAGATGATTAAGGTTCTTAACGTAACACACACACATTTATATTCTTCAGAGGGTTAAAATGTTACAGTTTTAAGTAGCCTTAGTTTAACATCGGATGTACAGGGAGAAAAAAAACCTCCATTAAAACAAACATTTTTATGAAAATAAGCAGTTACAGTAACTGAGTTCATGTTACACAAGTAATCAAATATCTCAGATAAAAATAAAAAGTTGACTACTAGGATTTACTTATTCATAACTTTTGGATAACTTTTTCACTTAACCCTCTGAAGTCTGAACTGGCCTAGCCGGTTGAACATACAGAAGTCAAGACGGCCAGCCAAATTCTCCTAGATTGCATCCCCCCCAAGTGCCTGGTAGGTGGTCATTCTACTAACAGTTCAATTTCACTGCAGAGTCTTTCTCTTATCTGTTCGATGTTCTTTTATTGTCTAGAACCATTCCCAACGTACTTTATGACCTGATCCTGATAGTGGGGACTGCTGCTGCACCCCACCATGACAATTTTCTGTACAATCATCAGGATGTTCTGTGGGGGAAGGGAAAAACACTTATCGTTCTCAGTCAGAATGGTCTTTTTGGGGTAAGCTGCAAAATGGGCCTTAAGTCGTCAGAGGGTTAAGTGCACTGTAACTGCTGAGAAGTCCTAATTTAAACTGACTTAAATAAATATCATCTGTTACAATCTGTTTATCTGAAATGTTAAATAAGTGGTAAATAAGACAGGTCAAGGTACACATGCATTCCCGAGAAAAAAATAAAATGTGCATATATATGAGGCGGTGAAAAGAAAAGTGGTGTAAGTCAGTAAGTCAATTGGTGTAAGTCAAAAGCATTTTACTGCAAAAACTACAAAAATTCCACTATAAATTGAACAAATTATAATTCATAATAATTATTATAATATTGCAAATAATAATTACTTGCAATTCCACAATAAATTGAACATGGAGATTACATTTTTGCTCTCAAATAAAAAAAGTTGAAAATGTGACTTACACCACTTTGCCTTTCACTGCCTCATATATATATATATATATCAGAAATGATAAAATATCCTTTTACTTGTATATCCATATATCTGCCCAACGGCTTTAAATTAAAACTTTCACGAGAAGAAAAGAGAAAAACGATTAAAAAAGAAAAAAAATATTTTTTAAAGGCAATGGGACCAAAAAACAGTCTTTTAACCCTTTCAGGGATGCCATATTCAATATATTCCAGTTAAATTCACTTGTATTCAATATATTCCAGTTAAATGAGCAGAAAAATGGCTAGTGCTGCCATCTGTTATCAGTTTAAAGTAAAAACATTTTCCAACTTTTAATTGGAAAAAATTTCAAGATTTTTAACGATGAAAAAAATAAAATTAAAATATCTGCACCGTGCATATGGTGGAGGTTGTTGCCCCTGAAAGGGTTAAAGGTCTCTAATGAGATTTTAAAAATTCTCTTATGGAGTCTATTTTTTAGGCCTAAAGGAACTCTACTTTACATCTGTAAACTGAGGGAAAAAAAACTTAAGAGGCAGTTATAATGTATATTCCAAATAATTCTACAGTATTGGACATAACTTTTTAAATTGCAATTTTCTTAAATAACATCAATAATTTTGTAACTGTTGAAGCTTAGTTAAAATGCTGAGCAGAAAATAATACTCACTCTGCTTCCTTACGTGCCGAACAGTGTGGTTCATAACATGGTTGCAATGCATCAAGAATATTCAAATCCACGTCAGGCAGATGAGGAGGTTCAGGAAAGTGTGGGCAAGTTGGATATCTACATAAAAATAAACTGTAGTTACACAATATTTACAAATGATTTTACACTATTTTCTAAAACATAATAATGAAAATAATAAATAACAGCAAACAAACATCTTTTCACTTCTGAATCTAGGTAACCATACATAGTCCTAAAATTTTCAAGGCCTGTCACACCCCAACTACTGTTACAATTGAATGAATTATTTTCTCTTCAATAGTATAGGAGCCTTTTAAGCTAAAAGTAATAGTAGTCACGGTAAGCTTTATAAATGTCCCTCAGATTTTAAGGGAACCCAAACTAGGCAGTTACCAGTAAGTAACAATATAGTAGGGAAAAGATTACAAGAGGTATTACAGGATCAAGTGAGGCACATTTCAAAACAAAATAATCTACTGAAATATACTGAACCGGTTTTATATATATTTCCTGTAGCTTTAGATATGTCTTACTATTAAAATGAATAACACACATATTTAGATTACAGTTCTATATTTTAACTTAGAACAGATGTAAAATGAAGTACAAATGAACAAAATTTTAAGTTACTTCAGGTGACACAAATTTCATTTATTTTATTTTATATATGAGAGCAATAGCTTAAAATTTTTCAACTTGTCTTAGGTATTTTTTTTTCATACATTTGTTTCGCTACCAAAGATAAAATAACACCACCTTCTTAACTGAAAAATATTACATACAAGTAGAGGAAAAGCAAGCAACAAACTACTCATTAAAAGAGAGATGTTACTGTTACATCAATGCAAAAAAGAAAGCTATCAATTAAGTTGCAAAGGAGAAATTGAGATGCAGTAATTGAAAACATGATACAAACTTTGGAATATTGATTTTTAGACCCCTTATAATGGATATCAAAGAACATTTGAGAAATTCGATTTGGATGTCAAATTGAAAGAACATCAAAATTTACATAAACTGGATCTATGATTTCCTCTCCCTACCATTGGGGGAAACACCGTGTAGGGGGAATCCTAGACGATGGGAAATCACATAGAAATACTGTAGGAGCATTTTAAAATTTTCAAGTTCGGGGGTTGCCCTGTATATAAATTCAAACTGTAATAACTCAGCCCCTAATTGTCGTAGAGTGATGTGGTTTGTACCAAAGGACTGTATTTATCTCCTCTTCCAGAAAATGACCTAGACTCATTTGCCCTAGGAAGGGGGGGGGGGGGAATACTGGGTAGTCCAATAGATGCTTGTGTTTTATGTCATCACTACCGCACCAGGAAAGCGTTTCCGACCATGCAGTGCTATGTGATTTCCCATTGTCTAGGTGTACACTCTCTCTCCTGAAAGTTTGTAACCGCTGTGCTGAAACAGCCTGTATAGTTTTAATAACCCATTATATCAAAATAACTCTATACAATAGGATCATGTCATATGTATCAGAACATACTTTTTATAACTATAGATGTTTACAAAGAGCCCCGACTTTTCAACTAATCTATATGAGTTGTAACAAAACTATCTCGCTATAGTGACAATAAATTTGTATTTATTTGGAGTTTCAAGATTGTAAAACAACCTCCTACTGCAGGAGTTTCAAAGCAACATCATATTAGAAACAAAAGCCACATTACAGTAGCCCATTGTACCTTCATAAAGGTACAATGGTGCATTGCTTATGGTACTACATTTTAAGGTATAAGTTATTACTACCTTAAAAAGGTATTTTTGTTTCACATAATTTTTAAGTTCCTGTAACACAAGTTCCTGTTTACTTTATAGCTCCTATCCTATAAGTATTTTGTTTTTACATAAAAAGAGATATTAAGTTACCTGTTGCTGTCATTTATTAGCTGTCCAGAACATAAATCCATTTTCAGTGGACATTCACAAGGGCATTCACATTCAGTAGGTTCCATACGATGACAGTTCAAACACAACCTATCAGTCTAGAAATATCAAAATTCAAATTTAAATTAAATGAAAGTACATTCACATAACAGTTAACCTAATCTGTAAATCACTCAAAAAATATAGAGTCAGAACTTTCTTTTAGAATACTAAATGCCTTAAAAGCATGCTCTCGGTGATAGTAAAAGAATAAATATATTTCATGTTTGACCATTCATGGATATGTTGTTTGCCAAAACTGAACCAAGCATGGTTTAAACATGCATAAATAATTGATTCTATTGATAATTTCTCTACCACACCCATTCCATGTAAACCTTTATTTTGAAGGAATTGCATTGAACCTAGACATGCCATTTAAATATTAATGAGGTCTGATAACAAAAGAACAGTGGTTAATTAATTCAGAATTAATATTTTCCACAATGCTATGCAAAACAAATTTAGCATGAATTAAGATGTTCATTTAATAAATAAAAAATTCAAGTCTTTCACTTATATGAAAAAAAAAAAGAAAAAAATTTACTAATTTTAAATATGTATAACACATTTTACTCTTAAAATTAAAAGCTTTAATAATAAGCTAGTACATTTAGTCAGCACAAATATTAATATCTGTATAATTGTGTAACATATCTTACCATGCTGCAAGGGCAAAATGCAGGAATTCCATCACAAGTTTTATTTACTATACCAAGAAAAGTATTTGTGCCATGTACAGCCATTAACTAAAATAAAAGATAAACAATACAGTGGAAAAAAATTAAACATGTATAAACACAAAAAAAAAGTGTAAAGATGTACACAAAGTATCTCATTTATACCTTCAAAATATACACATGTATATCAATGGTCACAAATTAAAAAGGTAATGAATACAAGAAACATATTCAAAACAGACAACAGATTTTCATTAAGATCATTGAATCACTATTTATTAAACATTAAGGCATTCTATAAAGTAACAAAAAGTGAATCTTTTACTGTATAAATCACAAATTCAAGTAAAGAAGAGAAGTTACAAAATGTGAAAGAACAATGTTTTCTATTACCTGATATTTTGTGCACTGATCTCCATGAACTAAATTGGTCAAAATTGTATCCAGGCTAGTGTTCAGCTATTAAAAAATATTTTAAAATTATTGAAATGCAAAAATATGAACTATGGTAGTATTTTGTCAAATATTTATCAAAGTTATAACTTGTAGCAAGAAAATTAAACTCAAGAATCTGCTTAAAGCTTTTTATAAATATAAAAAACCAAAAATCAATTTCATGATAAGATGAAATTTACTTTTGAGTAAAAATGGCAAAAATGTTGTATTTAATAGGACTCACAACCAAAAAATATATTATAATCCAGTTCAGAGGCAAAAGCAAAAGCTCTACCTATAACCAAAAAATTACCATTTTTTTTCCAGATAATTTCCTGCAAGAGTGTCATTAAAATTTTGTATCAACTCTGTAAACTTATAGGCACTCTAAATTTCTATCTTTGGAATTTCTATAATCTTTATTTTAAGAACATTAATGTGAGTTCTGTGCAGGTTGGAGGTAAATTTAATCTAAAGAAACAAACAAATAAATAATAGTGTTTTAAAATTTTAGTTAGTTTATTAAGTTCTCAATTTTCCCGGATTAAGTTTTAAAATTTTTTGTTATTCATTGAAAATGAATACCTTTTGAGCATAATATAGAAATAATCTTTATCAATTCTGCGAATTGTAACTTTTATTGCATCTATCTTAGACTAAGTGTTGTAATAAATTACACTTTTCCAAAAGAAAATGTACATTTAGCTTAAAGGGAAAAACTTTCAAAATTTTCTGATTTAGAAAACTTTTATTTGTATTACAGACACCTTCATGTTAAAACTCACTTTCTTAAGTATAAGAAATTATTATTCATACTTTTGCTTACATAACAGCTGAACTTAAAGCAAATTCATTTGATTTAAAAGCAAAAGGAAAA
Organism: Dolomedes plantarius; assembly: GCA_907164885.2. Classification (NCBI taxonomy): domain Eukaryota; kingdom Metazoa; phylum Arthropoda; class Arachnida; order Araneae; family Dolomedidae; genus Dolomedes; species Dolomedes plantarius. Next base: position 136,834,857 of record OU015492.1, read on the forward strand.
TCTTACCTGGTAATATCTTTGAATAGTTCTGTCACTATAACTATTGCACAATTTTTTAGTTACAAAGGCTCGATGATTAAGAAGATCATTTGCTACCAACGGTTCCTAAATTGAAATAGAAGAATAAGTCATACAAAACATGATAATGAGACACAAAAGACCAGTAAACAAGTACATTAATACAGTTACAACCATTTTAATTAAATTAGATGAAGAATATTGAGCAAAGTGTATCACTACAGGTATTAAAATGAGTCTAAATGAAGGTATAAAAAAATAAAAACTTTTGCTTTATAGAACATGTGGTCTCTTCAAACCAGACCACTACACACTCATATTGGATGATTCTATGTTTTTTCTACATACTCTATTAAAAACATCTCACAAAAGTATTATTCAATTATTAAACACAAAAGGTATTTTAATTAAATAAAATAAAATACATTGGAGTCCTGATAATCCAAACTTTGGTAAGTCCGCTTAATCAGAAACCAAAAGTCAAGAGAACTAAGGTTACAATAAAACCACGGTGATACTAAGTAACAAAGTATATTTTTGAAAATTACAAGAAAATTCAAAGTTAGACAATGCACTGAACTAATTATTACTGAACTACATTGGTTTTAAAAAATCTGTTAAATTTTTTTACAGTATAATAAATTAGGACACAGCAGAAAAGTTTATGCTAATGCTAAACTGACACTAACAGTAACAACACTGTGAAAAAGCGCATGTCAACTGAACCCCCCTCCATCACCCGGCCGCACCTCTCCAACTGTCGAGCACTGCGACATATTGTTAGCACAAATTACACTCTACTGTACTGTTCTATGCAGCTTTCCACTCTCTTATCACCCATTTCGTCCCGAGATATGGTTATGTTTAGATAGACTTTATAAAATAAACTGTAATCACACGAAATATGAAATATTTATGTAATTTAAGTTTATTTTAAAGAATGATTTCGCTTAATCCAAAAAATTCATTAATTCGAAAAGGGTCTGGTCCCAATCATTTTGGATTATTGGGACTCCACTGTAATATCTATGAAAACTTATTTAAAAAAAAAAAAAAAAAAAAAAAAAAAAAATCAGTGAAGTTTAATCAAATATATAAAAATTGTGCTAATGAGCAGCCAACAACAGACCAGGCAATTCAGAATATTTCAAGAAATTTTGGCTTGAAATTGCAGTTACAAACAATACTATTTTCGGACAACAGAAAACTGAAGCAATGATACAAAAAGTGAAAATACTTGTTTCAGTACAAAGAACTTCTTCATGAAATATATAATACATTTTATATATATAGATACTGTATTTCAAAACAATAACATAGCCAATACATTTACCTTATGAGTAATATGTTGTTGCTCAACAGGTCCACGTTCAGCAGGTTCAATAAGATCAGGATGAGAAACTAGATATCCTTTGTCATCCAAAAGGAAACATCTGATAGATACAAACATAAAATATGTAGAAACAAGTTTAAAATAATTTAAATAACGCTAGACATTTTGATAGAAAAAAGAAAAGGTTTAATACATTTGCATATAGATATTAATATTATACTTACATAATATGTTCTTGTTTGCAGATTGGTATTTTTTCTAGAAGAAATTTATAAAAGAAACCAAAAGTGAAATCAATTCCTGTAACTGCAACTACATTGTCTCCAGAATTGTGGAGAGCAGCAGATCTGAAATGACAAAAAGGTAACAGACATTGTAATGACATTAAATATAGTTATTGAAAATGTTAAGAAATACCTTTGCAATTAGCATGCAGTTAACCAAGTATAATTTAATTTTTATAAAAGAGTACGAATACAGAAATTTAGAACATTATTTATAAAATCTAGAAGGAGACTTGTTCCACTAAAATGACTTATTTTAGATAAAAGTTATATTCAGTAGAAGCTCTTTAATCTGGCATGTCCGGAACCTCAGTCGTGCTGAATTATCAAACATCAATAATTTTAACAATTACCAAAGATAAATCACCTTAGATAAAAATGCAGATGATTAAAACCTTTATTTTACGTACATTCTGAACCTGTGCCCCCCCCCCCCCCAAAAAAAAAAAATCCAACAAAGTACATACATACAGTATATAATTCGTCATTTTAGTAACTGCAGGATTTAACGAAAAGCATAGAGAACAAAAATACACATGAGTGTTATTGTTTAAATATGTCTCTGATATCACATTGCTTCCATGATTATGATCTCTTCTTCAAAAAGTCATTACAGATTATAGACAAATTTATGAGTTCTGCAGAGTTGTAATTTTTGTTGGATTCAGAAAATTTTATAAATGTATACAATGCATCAGAAGCTTGTTTCCAAGAGACTTGAGCTTCATCTGCCATGGCTCTTTTTCTTCATCCGATTCCACCTCCTGAACATGATATTCTTGTGGGTTAACAACACTTTGCATAATAAGTTCGTGATTCAGTGTTTCAACTACTGGCACACTTTCGTCGATTTCAATCCAGTCTATAACTTCCTCACAGGGCACATCTCTTAAAAGATTGTTTGGCACAGCTTCTACCAAATCTAGCACCATATTTTGACCATCTCCGGTAACATCTTGATTTTGACCCGCATCTTCATCATTAGCCCAAATTTTGTGCCAGCACCGTTGTGGAGTCACTTCTTTCACCTGGTGGGTACAGCCAGTGCAGTGGGGGACATCAAATCTACCCGAAAAAACCTGAGTGCAGGTGGCTCAATCGGTGCCAGATTACAGAATGTGCCCAAACTGTAGAATATCGAACTAGAGAGCTTCTACTGTTTCTTAAAAATACATGATACTTTCACAATTAATATCAGATTTTTATCTACATAAAATTCGTATGGCACATTAAAATAAATTGATAATTTCTTTACTGAACATATTACCTCATTAAAAAAAAAATCCAGAAGGAAAATTTTGTTAAATCACAAGTGTAAACCATTATTCTTAAAAAAATAAAATTTCAACCTTTAAAGTAGTAGTTTTATATAAATTCCATTTGTTGTTAGAGAATTTAAGCATGAAAATGGTGCTTTAGAGTGACCTGCCATTTCGAAATGCTTTTTGAGGAAAAATAATAATAAAATCCTATTTAAATTGCAGGTATTGATTTCAATAAGAATACTATAAGAGTATTAACAGACCATAAATATTAAGATGAATGATACTATTATTTTGAGAAACTTGCTGTGATGAAGAAAGGGTGGAATTTAGAAAGATTCAAGAGATATGTTGCAAAAACATGTTTTAAAAGGATGCTGTTTTTATGCTATTCTATATTTTAATAAACGTTATGACAATGATTCAATTACAACTTCCACACAAGGAAAATGACTAGGCTACCCTTTGAGTCAAATCCAGGTCCTTCTACTTTACACACAGATTTATTGATATTTACAACAAGCCATGTTATACACCTTTTGAATTAGCCTTTCAAATTAAGAAGTTCACTAATTACATTGCCTTCTCCTAAATTTATAAAATACATAAGAGATAAACTGCTGTTACATGAAAAGTGATTTTTATCAGGTAAATTTTTACTTACTTTCCTTCATAAACAGTATGACTAAGTGTTATAACATAGCCTGCTCCACCAACATCTAAGTATGGTGCAGTTAATATTATTTTGCCAGGATGCTGTAAGGCATGGATGTACCAATCTCGTCGTGTGGCATCATATGATTTGTCAATCAATGTAGCTGGGTAAACTAGGAAAACACCACTACGGGTAGCAACAAACCTTTAAAAACAATTAAATTTTCTTTTAAAAAAAATGACAGTAATGCATGTCTGTTTGTATTTATATTATATATAAATAGATCTCTGTGTGTGTATGTGTATATATATATATATATATATATATATATATATATATATGTAGAGTGGAAAATCCACCAGTGGGCGCTGTACGCCGCGACCAGAGCGAACGTCTACACATCTGGACATTCGGCGAGTGGAAGCCGGCGTATGCGGACATAGCGGGCCGTATACTAAAGCTAGAACAATATCAGAGTTAAATACTGGACGAGTTTATGATTTATGTTATATTGTAGTTTCATGTGATGTGCCGACATTTCTAATCTTTAATAAATATTAGTCGGTAAGTTAACGTTTAGTTATTGGAAATACCCCTGGACATTACATTTGGAATTCGGTTCTACTCCCGGATCTGACAGTGGGGGTCTGGCCGCGATGATCCCTTGGCCGTGATGAACTTTATGTGGATAATATTATTCTTTCTGATTTTGAACCAGGACTGACTCCAGCTCAAGTGAAAACAGGTAGGCGAATTTCGATTTGTATTTACCTGCTAGCGAACATAAATGATTGATAAAAATGTATAAAAATTCAAAGAAAGAAGATTTAGTCAATTTACTAAGTGAAATTGAGGAAACACCACCTGCTGGGTTGACAATAGTACAATTAAAGGATAGAATTGAAGGATGTAAAGCATTTAAAGATGACCCCGAACATGTTGCATACTTACTAACGTCCATAATTGAGGACAGACAATCGAAAATCGAAAACGAAAGTAGAGCGAGGGAAGAGCAGTTAGCTCTAGAAAACCAAAAGATTGAATTAGAGAAAATTAAACTTGCCCAATTAGAAAAACAGGTTGAATTAGAGAAAGTTAGGAATGAAAGGGCAGATCGAAATGAAATCGCTGGTTCGAGTAGTGACATAGTATCTAGTTCATGTAACCTAGAAAAATTGATTCACAGTATACGTACTTTAACAATTTCTATTCCAGAAAAACCAGAAAACTTTAATTTGTTTTTTAGAACTTTAGAAAGGGCCTTTAAAACTAAAAACGTACCAGAAGAGTATAAAGCAGAAATTTTGATCAACCTTCTCGGTGATAAAGCGAAAAACATATTGTTTTACATAAGTGAAGATGATATTAAATGTTACAATACCGTTAAGTCGTTAATATGCAAAGAATTCCAACCTACCGCGCAAGAATGCTTAAATAATTTTCGGAAAGCCAGAAGAGAAATCAATGAAACGCATACTCAATTCGCGTCAAGATTGTCAGCTAATTTTCAATATTATTGTAGTTTGCGTAAAGTTAATGATTTTGAAACGTTGTGTCAATTAATCGTATCCGATAAGCTTTTTCAAACTTTGGATAAAGAAGTGTCATCATACATCAATATAAAGTTCAGTGAAAAATACATAGATCCGCAATCTTTAGGAAAGGAAATTGACATATACTTTGTAAATAGAGGTAGATCTTTTAGTGAAGTAAATTTTCAGACACAGGAAAACACTAATAAATTTCAGAAATTTCCCAAAGAGGCTAAGTACACTCCACCCCATATGAGAAACAATTCATTTAAATATAGATATCCGTCCAAAGAATGCTACACGTGTGGAAGTTTTAACCATCTTGCAAAATATTGCACTAATAGAATTAAAAACCAAACCGAAAGACAATCTATTCCCTCGAAACAAAGTGAAAAAACTGAAAATAAATTGGTAGCTAAAGTCAAAATCCCCTCTTCACAGCCTCTTGAACGTGTGAATATTAACGTATATGGTAATATAATTAAAGCATTAATTGATTCAGGAAGTGAAATTTGTGTTTTAAATCCGAATTACATCCCAAACGTCTCAATCAAGTGTGACGGGAAAATCGAACTAACTTCAGCGTTTGGAGAAAAAATAATTGCTGATACCGCGACTATTTCTGTGTGGCTGGAAGATTCAAAGCAACCTTCCAATATAAATTGTGCTGTCACAGATAAATTACACGTACCATTTATTATTCCTCCTAAAGTTTTACACTCATTGAAAGAAACAATCCATAAACATCCGATGTTTGTTGAACAAAATGATGACTCAGTGAATCATACTTCTGAACGTGAGATTTTGCGTTGCCCTGAAACGAATAATCGAGAAAAACAAACGCGATTAAGCGATAACCACAGTTGTTTAGAAAACGGAAGCGAAAAATGTTTTGAATCTTTTTTAGTTAATTTATCGCTGACCGAGGACTGTAATTACGATTTGAGTCATATTTCGAACGCGGAGATAAAAGATGAATTAAATAAGTTAATTTCCGATTACAACCCGATTAAAACAGAGACAACAAATTTAAAAATGAAAATAATTTTAACGGACGAGGAACCAATTTCGATTCGTAATAGACGTCTACCGCTGATAGAAAAAAGAGAAGTTGAAAGCCAAATCAACGAGTGGTTGAAACAAGGTATTATAAAAGAAAGCGTATCAAATTATTCATCACCAGTTGTAATTTGTAGAAAGAAAGATGGAACAATGCGCCTATGTGTTGACTACCGTCAATTAAACAAAAAAATGATTAAGGATAAATACCCTCTGCCAAATTTAGAAGAGGTTATAGATAAATTAGAGAAGGGTAAGGTATTTACTACTCTTGATCTTAAAAATGCCTTTTTTCACGTTGACATCGATGAAAATAGCCAAAAATACACGTCGTTTGTTACAGAAAGCGGACAATACGAATTTTTGAAAGTTCCTTTCGGGTTAGCTAACAGTCCCGCCGTTTTTCAGAGATATATAAATCATATTTTTAGAGATTTGTTAAGGGATGGTACTTTGATTATATACTTAGATGATATTATTATTCCCTCTGAGGATGAAACTGAAGGTTTAGAAAAATTAGTACGAGTTCTAAATACAGCAGCTAAATATGGTCTTGAGCTTAATTTAAAGAAATGCAAGTTTATGAAAAAGAAGATTGAATTCTTAGGACATATTATTGAACAAGGTACTATTCGACCCTCTAAAGAAAAAACAATAGCCGTCCAAAATTTTCCTGAACCTAAGAATATTAAAGAAGTTCAAAGTTTTCTCGGACTAACCGGGTTTTTTAGAAAATTTATCCCACACTATGCTACAATAGCGAGGCCTTTAAGTGACTTGCTGCGTGCCTCAACACCTTTCAAGTTTGATGATGATAAAAAACAAGCCTTTCAGAAACTCAAGGAACTTTTAAGCAATGAACCTATTTTACACCTCTTTAAACCGGGAAGAAGCATAGAACTCCATACGGATGCCTCTAAGTTAGGATTTGGAGCAATTTTGCTACAAAAGGACGATGATGATAATTATCACTCGATTCATTATATGAGTCGCAAAACCTCATTACAAGAGGAGAAGCTATGTAGTTATGAGTTAGAAGTACTGGCCGTTGTAGAAGCTCTTAAAAAATTCAGACACTGCTTGTTAGGTACAAAATTCAAAATTTATACTGATTGTTCAGCTTTTGTGGAAACCATGAATAAAAAAGAAACAACACCTAAAGTGGCACGATGGTCTCTTTTCCTACAACAATACGATTACGAAATCAAACACCGCCCTGGTAAACGTATGAGACATGTCGATGCACTTAGCAGACATCCAGTTATGAGTGTCACATGTGAAGGTATAACACATAAAATAATTAAATCCCAAGAAGATGACGAGTATATAGAAACCATTAAAAAATTATTGGAAGATGGTAAGACAACAGATTTTATTTTGAAGAACAATGTGCTATATAAAATTGTAAATGATTCAGAAGTCTTGGTAGTACCGCAAATGATGCAGACTGAGGTTGTTAGAAACGCCCATCAGTTAGGACATTTTGGCATAACAAAAACTGAGGATGTAGTTAAACGCGATTTTTATTTTCCCAATATTAAAAAATGTGTTGAAAACGTCATAAATAACTGTGTTAAATGTATCTTAGTAAATAAGAAAGCAGGAAAAGCAGAAGGTTTCTTAAATCCGATTCCTAAAGAAGACGTACCTTTGTCTACTTACCATGTTGATTTTATTGGTCCCCTTCCGACCACAAACAAAAATTACAATCACATCTTTAGCGTGATAGATGCTTTCACAAAGTTTGCGTGGTTATATCCAGTAAAGACTGTATCCGCCCAAGATGCCATAACGAAGTTAAAACAACAGCAAGCGATATTTGGAAATCCTCACCGTATTATCTCTGATCGTGGTGGAGCATTTATTTCCAAGCAATTTCAAGACTATTGTGAGTACGAAAATATTGAACATATCAAAGTTACCACAGGAGTTCCACGAGGAAACGGACAGGTAGAGCGATTACATGCAACGTTGATCCCAGTTCTCTCCAAATTATCATTAGACGATCCAACCAAGTGGTACAAACATGTAGACATTTTGCAAAGAACGATCAATTCAACAGTATCGAGAAGTACCAGAAAGACACCATTCGAATTGTTAACAGGAGTCAAGATGAGAAGCAAACAGGAATCCAGAATTTTAGAAATTTTAGAAGAAGAAAGAATCAACTTCATGGTGAATAACCTTAAAGAGATTCGCGAGGAGGCGAAGAAGAATATTTTAAAGATACAAGAAGAATACCGAAGAGGATTTGACAAGAAAAGGAAAAAATCCCATGTCTATAAAGAAGGAGATCTTGTGGCTATCCAACGTACTCAATTCGGTAGTGGAATGAAGTTAAGACCAAAATTTCTCGGACCCTACGAAGTGATCCGTGTAAAGCCCAAGGACAGATATGAAGTTAAGAAACTAGGAGAACATGAAGGTCCAAACCTGACCAACACTTCGGCTGATATGCTAAAACCGTGGACTAACTAACCTTTCCACACACTTCTTTGTAAATACCCTCTCTCTCCCCCTGTTTTATTCTTTTTTTCAGATTTGTTCCAGTGCAGCGAGGACTCTGCAGGTCTGATGGCCGAGCGATGTAGAGTGGAAAATCCACCAGTGGGCGCTGTACGCCGCGACCAGAGCGAACGTCTACACATCTGGACATTCGGCGAGTGGAAGCCGGCGTATGCGGACATAGCGGGCCGTATACTAAAGCTAGAACTATATCAGAGTTAAATACTGGACGAGTTTATGATTTATGTTATATTGTAGTTTCATGTGATGTGCCGACATTTCTAATCTTTAATAAATATTAGTCGGTAAGTTAACGTTTAGTTATTGGAAATACCCCTGGACATTACATTTGGAATTCGGTTCTACTCCCGGATCTGACATATATATATATATATATATATATATATATATATACACACACACACACACATACACACAGTGTGTTTAAAAATGAATCATCCAGTTAAAAAATATCATAAATATTCATCTTTTAATCCATTTTGATCAAATAATGTATAGGCAAAAAGAGGGAAATCCAGAGTTTCACGCAGTTGGTGACAAGTAGACCTAATGCTCTTCCTTCACCTGCCACTACAGTGTTTGTAAAGATGACGACTGCACAACAGAAATCATTTTGTGTTCTACGTTTTGCGAAGTGTGAATCCGTAACAACTGTTCAGTGTGATTTTCCTCGACAAAACCCAGGTAGACTGAAATTCTTACCTCTCAGAGCATTAGGCGATGGCATAAAGAATTCCAAGACACAGGTTGTCTGTGTTCACATAATACCCGTGGAAGAAGTGTATGCAAACATGCTCGCAAAAGTTTGGGACGAATTTGCCTACTGTATAGACATGTTGTGCATCCAAAGGCAAGCATATTGAGCACCTTTAATTTGGTTTGTAAAAAAACTTTATGATTAGCCATGTAATATAAAATTAATTTTAAGTTTCTATGTTCAATATTTTTTCATAATATACTCATTTTAATTCAGGTGATTCTTTTTTAAACACCCTGTGTATATATATATATATATATATATATATATATATATATATATGTGTGTGTGTGTATATGTATACAGTGGAATCTTGATCGATTGTTCCCCGAATCATCGTTTTCCCGTATGTCTTGTTTATTTCACTCAGTCCTGGCGATCATATCGCTTTGTTATGTTCCCGCATTTATCATTCAGATCAGTCGGTCCCTTGAAAAACGATAGATTGAGATTCCACTGTAGTTTTAAAGTTCTGTTTTCCTAATGCAACACACTTGTCTTTCCTGTTTAATGTATACTTGTATAACATTCTTCAGTTTAGCATAATTCTTTGAGTATTTATTTAGCATAAATCTGCGTTATCCTGTGAAATCCTGGTTTAGAAACCTTTTACTGAACGAAGAATTTTCTTTTTTGTTTCTCACAGACTGTGAAATGAGATCCTATTTAATAAGCTTTTAAAAACCCAGCAATCTAAAGTGTACACAAGAAAGGAATTCTCTCAGTAAAAAGATGCAAATCAAACTTGAGTTTATAAAGTGTAATGACATAATTTAAGTTTAATCTTATTGACTGAGGAAGCAATTTAGTAATTAACTATTTGAATTAATGATGATTCAATAAAATTAATTTTTAAAAAAAAGGGGGGGGGGGGAAAATCCGTTGTAGCCTGGCTAAAATCATTAATTTTTAAGATACTAGTACTGAGAACCTAAATCAACTTTTTTTCGCTCTCTCTCTTCACCAAAGTAAAGATTAAAACTGTATACTCTAAGAACACATTTGGGAGTATTAAAATCTTTATTTTAAACTTATACGCAGACATAAGAGTTTCTTCTTCAAGATATATAAAAAGGAAATTTCAAGCTTTAAAAGAGCCTGTGAGAAAAACATGAAATCAAGATACTATTTACTCCATAACAAGAGATTCATTTATAGATCAAATAAATTAAAGTTTATAGGTCCACGTAGACATTTACCTAGAGATATGTGAAGCAGACAAATAAAACATCCAATAAACATTGTGTTAAATTTTCTTAAGTTAGAAATGACATCCGAATGGTGTTCAGATTCTAATCCAACTTAAAGTGCAATCAACTATAATCAAAATTATTTCTAATAAACAAGCTTGAAAATACCTTCTGACAATGTAATTTGTAAATTCTTTATGTTCAGCAGCAGTTTTCCAGGCTGATGTAATTTGAGATATTGCAAGAACTTCATTGCGTACACCAGTCTGAAATAAAAGATCAGCATTTTGATATGTATACCACAAAGATATATAAATAAAACATTTAAAACTGTACACATCAAAACTGACAGTATGAAAGTTCAATGACTGAAATTTCCCAAGTCTTCACAATAAACTTAGCCACCCAATTATCTACAAATGCTTAATTTTTCTTTAATATTCTGCAATTAATCATTTGTTATTTATAAACCACATATCAGTAGTTAGGTACCATTTTCGGTTTGAAATAAGTAAAACTTTAAGTCAATACTGCGAAGAAACTTAGTCAATACTCTGGCAACTAACCAATTATATCAACAAACTTAAAGAAAGAAAATAGTATTTATAAACTAAAAAAAAGGCAATGTCTCGAAAGTCTTCCTTATATTATTATTATTATTTTACTTTTTAATCACTACAGGTAACAGAATGGAAAGAAAACTTGCACTAATACATTTATGAATATTTGATACAAACCTTGTAATTATTATTACTTCCATTATTTTATTTTATTTTTAACAGTTATAAATACAAACCTTTAAACCTGGATTAGCAATGAGTTTTGTAGGATCTTTTAAGTATGCCATATAATTATAGACCATTTGTCTGGTTTCTTCTTCTGCTAAATATTTATATGGGGAAATAAAACAAGATGCAGAGAGAAACAATGCAGCTGTCCCTGGAAAAAAATAAAACAAAATCAATCTCATAATTAATTTTTAAAAACTTGTAAGTATCATCTCTCAAAGTATAACAGTAATACATGACAAAAATAGTTTCAAAGAATTCAATAATCTAGCTTATTAAAAAGAAGGAGCATGATCTTATTTTATGAAATAATACATAAAATGACGAAAAAAGTATTTATCCACACTTTTTATAAAAGTTAACTTTTTGTACTTTTTTAAATATCAATGACATATAGTGAAATATTCTATAAATAAGCCTTTTCTTTTCCAGAAATATCATTTAAGAATAAATTTAGCATTATTCCAAGAACAAAAAATTCCATAATCATAATTAAAAATTTATTATACATTTTTAAAACTGTATTGCATAAGACAAGCTTTACACACCATAAACATACATATTCATACCAAAATCAATGGGGGAAAAAAAAAAACTCAATGGAATTCACAACCTTAAGAGTATAAACTGAGGAAAAATTCAAATGATTGAATTTCCTCACTCAATATTCAATTTGAAATTAATGGGCTTGATAAACTTACAAGATAATTTTTTATCCATAAATATACACATACCTAGAGAAGAGAGTTGTTTCATGTGTCGACATGAACTTGTAGTAGGTAGTAAATCGAGCCGATGATATGAAAAATTAATACCATCTGAATAAATGTAGTTCTTCAAAACCTTTCGTGTTTTGGCAGGCTCCACAGAAACAACACAGACAATGTAAGGAGATCCTTCAACCTAACAAACATTTTAGTCAAGTGAGTTACATAAAAGATAGTTTTCATTTACTGTACAATTATACTACACTTTAATTAAGCAATTGAATAATTAAAAAAATACACATATTACATATTCATACAATTATCTATATAAATAAAAGAAAAACTTGGTCAGTCGGGGAATAATTCTAGATAGACCATTTCCGGTATGGCATCTGCTATGAAATTCGGCCATGTTTGAAAATGTCGAAATCAATGTATTTTTCCCAAAAATGAAAGTACATAAATGTTACATATTTGGAAAGAGCTTTAAAACTGATAATTTTTTCTGTGTACACTTATTCTGTTACTTTAATAGTTTTAGAAATATTTCAATTCAAAATGCAAACTCCACTGAACAAAACATAACCGCCATGTTTTACGATGTAAACACAGTGTGATTCTCACTAAAAAATGAATCACTGAAAAGAAATGTTTCATCGTGTGACCAATTTTTAATTATTTTGCTATTTTTCATAATTTTAATTCAAGCTTTTTAATCATAAATAGATCATTTGAAGATGTACTGATTTTTTGGGGATTATTTGGCAATTAAAAGCGAACAAAATTTAAATTCAAGTGAACTGTGATTCGGGTGTCAAGTGATTCGATAGCTGGGCGAAGCCCGGCTAGTATGTAATAAGATGAAGTTTGAAGGGTTCTATACTAATCAGAGACTCCCTCCAATATAAGATAAAACTGCAATGAACATATTAACTGCTTTTCAGAAAACTTTAAAGTCTTAATTAACTTTAATTTTAAAAGTGTTGAAGGAAAGAAACTGTTATAACATAAAAGAAGAGTCACTTTTATAATAGTATTCTTTTTGTATCCAATAGAATTTTTTTTTTTTTTTTTAAAGTTAGAAGTAGAAAAATTGAGCTACAATTTTGCAAATACTTAAAAGCTATATAATATGGACATGCTTATACAAGCTTAAGAGAGATCTAGTTACTCAAAACCAAATAGAATTTAAATGTTGTTTGTGAAAAAAATCTGACCTGGGAAAAAAACCTGACAAAGAGAACATGATTAAGAAAAACATAATTACCTTTCTCCACTGGTAAATTGCAATTTTATCTTCAGTAGGTGGATCTTTTTTCTTTCCAAGTCCAGCACCAGAGAGAGAAAGATCTAGTTCTCCACTATGTTCTCTGATAAAAGAAGGAAAAATAATGAGCAACATATAGGTAGAAGAATACCCAGTAGAGTCAGTTAATGTCAAAAACTATAAAATCTGCAAAATTTCAGAAATGATGCTTTCAAAATTAAAAAAAGGGAAAAAAATCATGTTCTTACATCAACTTTCTTAAAAAATAAATTATATGATGTCAAAACAAACATAACAGATAAATATAAATAGCCTCTAACGAGTGATATCTAATGTTTACTTTAAAACTTTCATAACCTTCTTAAGTGCAAAAAGAATACAAATTGCGGAGATATTAAGTTTTAAAACAAATTTACTAGTTTTTTATTATCAAAAAATAAACAAAAACTTCATACATTTAAATGAACTACATAAAGAACAAAAAAAAAAAACTGCCATACATATAATATTGGGTAATAATTACTGTATTCATAATCACTTTTTTATATTTGTCTTATTTTCCCTAGAAACCATACCATCATCAATAACCACTCCCAAGAAATTTTTAATATAAACAACATTTTTTTGTTATTGTTGAGGAATTAAGGTCAGCAATATTCATAAATATATAGCTCAGTCAACCAAAAATAAATATGATATGTACACTGCTCAAAAAAATTAGGGGAGCAAGCAAAGAAGTTAAGAAAACCGTGCGAGACAGCCACGTATTGGCATAAAATGTATAGTACACGCGTATCAATGCGCAATACAGAAAAAAAGACTTAAAAAAATTCGTAATTCAGCTTTAGACCTTTGAAAATATGGAAAAAATGAAAAGATGATTTAGGGCAACAATCTGGTTACATGTAAACGATAAAAAAAGTATTGTTTAGAAATGATGCAAGATTTTTAATATGGAGTGTGGTCTCCTCAAACAGCTAAGACTGCTGCACACCTGTTTTCCATAGATACGATGATGTTATCGATAAGACTTTGGGGAATACTGTTCCACTCCTCAAGAAGTGCAATCTCCAAGTCTCGGAGAGTAAAAAGAGGCCTTGGTCTCGCAGCAATGCGTCGTCCGAGCATGTCCCAACTGTCTTTGCAGCTGAGTAGCATTGTCTGTTCTGTTTCGACGAGCTGTTAACGGTATATACTGGTCATCAGTTGCTGTAGTGGCGCGTGGCCGACCTTGCCCTGGTCGACGTCTAACATTCCCTGTTTCTTGGAATTGATTCCACAGCCTTGCAACGACACTTCTGGCAACTCCAACAGCATCCGCAACACTACGTTGTGTTTGCCTGGATTCAAGTCTGCCTATAATACGCCCTGCCATGGATTCCGGTAAATCACGTTGTTAAGACATTTTCAAGTCACCCTTTCTCAAAAAGAATAACTGAGCAATCGAATTTCACAGTTAAGGCAGTGAAACAGACGTTTCTGCAACATCCTGATTTCCGCCCTTATGTTCTTTTTCTGGTTTTTGACGTCATGAACTTTGATTTGCATATGAAGTTTTCTTCTTCTGTTTCCTGTTAGGCTTTAAATTATGGACGATTTATTTTATGTTACTTATTGGTGTAAGTATTTGCGTAATTTCGTTAAAACCATGTGCTCCCCTAATTGTTTTGAGCAGTGTATGTTGATTTGACCAAAATAAATCTCTGAGTATAAGTTTTACAGTTGTATTATATTTCAAGTTTGCTCCCCCCCCCACCTCTTCATATACATACAAAATATAAAATATGCATGTTTTATTGTACTATTATGCAATAACTAGCTGCATACCCGTGATTCGGTACGAAGTACATTCAAATTAAATACAATGGTAAATGTATGCAATTCATGCAAGAAAAAATTTAAAATATATATATTTATAAAAAAAATCATAATGGATATTTTTATAGACAAAATAATGTAGATGAAAATATTCAAATTAAATACAACGGTCAATGCATGCAATTAATTTGTATGTTTAATATCCATAAAATAGACTAATTTGAATTAAATTCTTAAAAAACTTCCATCTCAATTTGTCTAGTGGTTAAATTTCATCTTCTAGCGCACTTCAATTTATTTCATTGTTATGCATGTGACACAAAATAAATTTTTGTAAAATTAATATCAGAAAAAAGAAAAGAAACCACGTGATCAGCATTTAATAAATTAAATTCTAAAAATTAATATTTAAAACTTCACCAAAAATCAGAAAATGGAGGTAACGATTCAAAAAATATTTCATTTTAAAGGAATTTTTACGATCTTGTGATATAAATTTTATAACCATCAGATTATTATTTAAATGCAAACTTTAAAAAAGTTACAAAAACAGCTTAAAAATTTAATTTAAAAAAATCTATGAAGAATTTTTCAAAAATCTTTTTAGTGCACCCCTACATTATAAGAAGAATCGCCATGCAAAATTTCAGCCCTTTAGGTCTAGCAGTTTGGTCTGTGTGTTATCTGTCAGTCAGTTACGGAACTGTTTTATATATATAGATAATGTGATTGATAGCTCTGACAAAATGAGTCAAAGAGACAATAAGCTCACAAAATGACAATTATACAGACAACAAGAGATACACAGTACAAAATTTATTAGTTTTGAACAGAAAATAACACTTCTTAGTATTATACACTAGGGAACTTTAGTACGACTTCCTCATAATCAATAAACTATCTACAATTAGTTTAACTCATAAAGTAAAATCCTACAATTCTAATGTTATACATTGTCAGCCTCTGGAGGCGTGGGGTCAAGTGTTCTGGTATTGTTGCTTGACTCGGTTCTAAATTACAGGACCGGCTTGTAAGGGGTAATGCTGGCCACCTATACGGTGCCCCCTTAAATGAATGGCCAGCAGTCTCGCCCTTTACTGAGAACGAATGGCGTCATAGCCAATCTTCCAAGCATTTGTAATAATAAAAAAAAAAAAACCATTGTCAAGGAATCAGATACTACTAAAAAAGAATTTTATCACTTTGTGAATAACCAAACAACTTCATAGATTTCATCAACAATACAGAACCATTCACTGAGTATTTAGGTTCTGAAGTTCTATTAATCATGATAACAGTGCAAAGTTACAGGAATATAAAAATTTGACAATATTTACCGCAAAATAGATTTATAAATATTCTGAAATCCTGGCTTGTCTTCTAGATGCCAGATGTATGTATGAACATGATGCCAGTTGGTGAAAGTAGGATGGCTAAATGAAGGATGGGTGAGAGCAACACCTAGAAAGATAAAAAAGAAATTTCAAACTTTATTAAACATCTATAAAAATGTAGTTTAATTTATTGATAAATACTACTTTATACAGTATAAATAAAGCTTGTGAGAAAATTTATTAAATGACAACAACAGAAAAAAAATCCATAAAATCCCTAAAATTTACAAAATAGTATAGTGTGATAAGAAATTCTAACTCTGTGATTCATATTGAATTTAAATAAGTTTGTTAAAATTAAGTAAAAGTTGGATGAATTTATTGGCAATTTAATTTTCTATTTTCTGAAACTTTTAAGTAAATTATTTATATACTACAAATTTCACAGAAAATAATAATGGAAAAAAAAGAGAAAAATTATGTATATGATAAGTGGAATGAAATTCATTGTCTAGAAATGTTTTGACAAATAATGACTTAAATAATAAAAATTCCCCAGTGGTATAATGTACTCAACTAATCACACTAAAACATTAGGGGGTCCTCATTTCCAGATCTTACAAACCTATGACTTTTTGAGGATAATCAAAATGCTGAAATTTCTGAAAATTCCCAACTACTTACACAAACATTTTTGCCAAATTATCACATACGCACAAGCATTCAGTCACATGTCAGCATATGAAAACTTAGGGTTAAATTTGAAATTCTCACATATGAGATGATACTATAATAAAACTAAACACTAGTTAATGTGACATTAGAAAAAAAAAATTCTTGATAATTTAGGAGATTAATGAAAAATTTGATGAGGAGCAAGTCTGAACTTTCTATTAACACTGATTTTGAGAACACAAAGGTTAACTTTCAAGTGTAATATAATTATCTTTGTAGCTTTTAAATTTTTTTTTTGTTAGTAGTTATTTTTAGCAGGTGCTAAAAATTTAAAGGCCTACCCTCAATTATTATTTTTAGTTAGTCTCGACAAATTTGTTATTAGACTGGATAGTTGAGTCTGCCTAACCTGAAAATATGCCAGACACCTAAAACCAGCCCAATGTATTCAAATTTTGTTCACTGTGTTGAAAACTGATTTTAAATATCACCTCTCTATACTTCATTAAGAATGTATACAACATATTTATTATAATAGTACCTAGACTATAGGCAGAAAACATTCAAGGACCTTGTAAGGCAATATGCTCAAGGTTAATTTGGTAAAACAGACACATTAGAAGCCAGGAAATACATTTTTGTGTTAAAAATATGTTAGCCCTCTTCTCCTATTTCCTAGCGAGATTAAAATTTCATTTCCTTAACCTCATCACTACATTAAGAACATAAACTTGCAAAATAATGCAATAATGATTTGATTCTGTAATCTTGTCATCAGT
Source organism: Dolomedes plantarius (assembly GCA_907164885.2). NCBI lineage: Eukaryota > Metazoa > Arthropoda > Arachnida > Araneae > Dolomedidae > Dolomedes > Dolomedes plantarius. The sequence goes on from OU015492.1 coordinate 136,852,841, forward strand.
ATTTTTGCTACTTGGCTTAATCTAGCACTTAGACATTGATTTTAAAAAAAGTTTATATCAGAAAACAATCGTAAAATATATATATTGCAACGAATTATACATACAAGATTTATAAATATCGCTATACAACTAATTCATACCTGATTCATCAACTAGGAATGCATATAACTGCTCAGAATTCATGAAATATGAGGTATCTTCAGCAATGTCAGTTAGAGATATATCAATGCCAGTGATTCCAACTAAATCACCTTGATGGAAAACCTGCTGTGATATGCTAACAACCATTCCTACGATAGAAAAATAAATAAAACCCTTAAAAATAGCAATTGTGTAGCAACTCTGAGCACTGAAAATATATTTAGAAAAATTTAATAAAAATGGTTTCAGAGCAGCATGTTTAGATCAGATGAAAAAGAAAACTTATACATGTTACTAGCCGAATATCCATGCTTCGCTACGGAGTACATTTTAGAATAATTATGATAAAAAAATAACAAAATCGCTTTTTGGAGTATTTCCTTATAAACAATACATTTCATATCTTAAAGTTTGGCCTTGAAACTTATTTATCATCATAGCAAAGCATACTTTAGGGGGAAATTGCAGTTTTATATATAGGTTTAGTTTAATATCCATAAAACATACTAATTTGAATTAAATACTTTAAAAAATTCCATCTCAATTAGTCTAGAGATTAAATTTTATCTTTTACCGTATTTTAATATTTTTTTGGTCAATTTATTTCGTTGTTATGCACTTGACGCAAAATTAAATTAAAGTATCACAAAAAGAAAAGAAATCCTGTGATCAGCATTTAATAAATTAAATTCTAAAAATTAATCTTTAAAAATTAACCAAAAATCAGAAAATGGAGGTAAAGATTCAAAAAAGATTTCATTTTAAAGGAATTTTTATGACCTTTCTCATGATATAAATTTTCTAACCCTCAGATTATTATTTGAAATGCGAACTTCAATCTGTCTGTCAGTCAGTCAGTTAGTTATGGAACTGTTTTATATATATGTTATAAATTAGCATGCAGAACAAAAGAAAAAGAGAAAAGTTAAAAATGAATTATGAAATACAAAGAAACAATAATTTTCTTTAAAGATCAATATAGAAAAGTCGATAGCCAGTCATAAAGTAATTCATATACAGTTAATCTTAGCATAAATTCTGGTGATGTAAATGTTCAGGGAAAAGATTTGAAGGTTAAGGAACAATTAAGATTCAATAATGCATAATTCAATTCAGATAAACAGGACAAGCATTTTTTTAAAATCAAGTATTTGGAGAATAAAAAATTCATGCCTTTGCTAACTAGATCAAAATATGGAAGTGAGAACACAGGTTTTGTAGATAGATGATCTGGAAATTCTTTGAATATATCTCCAATAGTTGAACTGATGTCTTTAGTAGAATTGATGGGTATCATAACTCCCTTCTATCAAAAATATACATATAAAATGTTTCAGGGTAAGAATGATCAAAATTAAAAAAAAACAAACTTTGATATAAAAAAGTAAGTCATTAACATCAGTAATTCAAAAAATCCTTTATAATTAAGAGCTTAAACATTTTAAATATAGACAATACAATAAAACACTCTGAAATAGAAAAAAAAATGCTTTCAATAAATCAAATGACTACAGCAATAGCATACATAATAATATATATAGAACAAATTATGGTACAATCTCTACTCTGGTTTTGAAACAGAACTGAATGTTAATGAGGTCCAAGCTATGGTTTTCATTATACATATTCTTAAACCAAGAAAGCTGTACTTTAGTAATATTTAAAGGAACAAATTATGATTTGTTATTTCTTCCCTTGAATGGAAATGAATCGATAACTGGCAAAACCAGACACATATTTCAGAAAGATACCTTTACACTTTACATCAGTCCAAAAATTTATATATTACTACATGACTCAAAAGAATTAAGTATATAGATAATTTTTTTTTTACACTAACACATTCATAAACAATACTTTAATATCTTATACCTGAACTTCATGCCCTTTCTTGATATGAATATTGTACTTTTTATAGTTCTGTTCGGCAACAGCTTGAAGGAAATCTGTTTCATACATCACAGGTTTTTCATCTAAAAGGAAAAAAAAATAAAAAAATATCAATATCAGCAGAACCATGTTATGCAAACTTTAATAGTTTTTAAATACATTTAAGTTTTCTGATTTTTCCTGTTATAATCTAATAAGACAATATAGCAAAAATTTCCCACAAGATTATAAGAAATTAACAGTATCAAACCAAAATATTATACTGGCTTTAAATTAATAAATTTAGAAAATCCATAAGACAACAATGCCCTAATTTCACTTAAATGTAATTTTAAAATAACTAAACCAAAGGATTTTAACATTTTACATACAATTTTATCTTACACAGAAATTGCATCATATCATTCAACTATCATTTCACTATTTTTTAATTGAAAGGTACATAATATTTCAGCCTTATCTTCCTTAAAAAATATATTATGAGATTGAGTCATAAATGCACATTTCTGCATAAATACATTTTAAAAAATGAAGTGTGATTAAAAACTTGTAGCAACTACACTTTAGAATGGTTTTAAATACTTTTGTACAAACTGTATAAAACCTGAAACTCACCATCAATTAAAGCATATGTATTGATGACAATGTGACTTTTAGATGTCACACTACCATCAGCAATAATTTCTAATACTTGTTTGGCATCTACTAAGGATGATAGAAGACCTCTACTTATGTAAGAAACAAGGATTTCATCTAAAAAATAAGATAAAATAATTATGAAACATCTCAAATATTCAGTTTTTTAACAATTTAATTTGTAAAGTCTGCAGAATAGAGTTAAAGTTTAGCAAATATCATCATATAAAAATTTTATATCATAACAGTAAATAATGATTTCTGCTAGCAGGCCTTCGTATACAAACTGCAGAACACAGTTTATGCACAGAGTACCTTACATTGTATGGAATTAACTTTATAATGTATAAAAAAAAGTCACATGACTGATATAGATTTATTCTGGATATTCCTTACTGATGGTACTAAAATGCTACATTAATTGAGAAGTCAAAAATTAACCTAATGAAAAGAAACAAAGAACCGACAAAGGTAATATAAAATATTCATTTACATTCACAATACATTAAACCATATGCATTAAAGACAAAAATCAAAAACTTACTTCGAGTTGAACTGTTATTCTGATCAATTTTTCGAATAATTTCATAAATGTGCCGAAATCCAAGAACATGGTCTGTTGCATCTAATAAAAATAAAAGATTTTGATTGTTAACTAAGTGATTGACTACTGCTTGTGAGAAATAAAACTTTGGTCATATTCTTTGTAATATGTCTCATAAGTCATCATAAAAATTTTGGCATTTATTTTACACCCTTAATCATTAACAAATCTATTTAATTAACCAACTTGATAACATCTCAAAAATGAAATTAAAGCATCTTTTTTTGGCCTTCTTTGGCATTAAAATAACTAAATACTACCCCCCTAAATATAGAAAAAGAAAAATATGTACAAAAACTTTGATATTTAAATATTTTTCCCATTAAACTTAAAGTTTTTCCTGCACAGTTCATCCTTTAAATAAATTTCTGTTGTTTAACAAAAAACCAATTTTTCACAATAATAAAGCTTTCTCTGATCATTTCTGAACAGCCTATAAGAGGTATCATTAAATTGCAAACTCTTTGATTTGTTAAGCTTTTTCTTTCTCAATGATAAATAATACAAGAATATAACCGTTTGATAATGAAATGATACCTACTAAATGATGAACTACTAACATTATAACACAACTGAAAAGAAAAATAAATTGAGAACTTACTTTGTTTCTTAGTTACAGTGTCAAGAAATCTTATTAATTCATATTTAGTTTCTGTAGTTGCATAGAGTAATTTTTGTTCTGCACAAGTATTTCCCTGTGCATACTGGGCATCTGAGGCTAATCCAAACATTATGACCTACAAATGAAATATTTTGATTGCATATACCATAGAAATTTCCCATGAAAAAAAAGTGTGAATATTTTTAAATGTTATTCAAATATCAGTGCAATATTTTAATACAAGTCACAGTTCAATTTTTCAAGCCTCTGAATATATCATTTAACATAATAAATCACATAACTATTTATGAAAAACAAATATACGTAAGGACATAACTAACACACACACACACAAATAAATAAATAAATAAATAAAAAATAAAATAAAATAATAATAATAATAATAAAATATTCATCTTAATATATGAAAAGTAAATTTTAATCTCTCAAACAGCATATAAAATGCAATAAAACAAACATTTAGGCCATAAACAATCATAACATTAAAGTAGATTTATACACATCACTAAAATTGATAATAATTAGCATTGTAGAAATGAATACAATAACTTACTTTGTCATGAGGTGACAGAAGACCAAGAATATGTTTTGCTATAATTTTGGCACTACCAAACTGAAATAAACTTAATGAATTTCCTTGATCTATAACAATGATGACATGTTTTGATCTCAACTTTACAGTATCCTGATATATTTGCCTAAAAAAAATAACAAGCATTGCCACTATTAACTTGTACACAGTGTAATGTAAAAATTTATATGCATTTACATTAACCAGAGATATAAATTCTGCATAAAATATCAACATTTAACATATTTCAGATGGTCCCAGAATTACATATATCATTGAATTCAAATCATTTGGCCAAACAATTTTTTTTATTAAAATAAATAATTTCGGTAATATAATCCTAATTAGATTTACATTAAGACCAGTAGTAGCAAAAATCATGACTTTATCAAAAATGCAAAAACAGGTTAAATAGTGTGGTGGGATCACCAAGATCAAAATTACATTAAATTTATAAAAAATATGCCTCTTTAAATTATATACAGTGGACGCTCGTTAATTCGAACTAATCCAAAGGCCCCAAAAAACTTGTATTGGAGTTAATGTTAAAAATATCTCATTAATTCGAACTAAATTTTTATCACTTCAATCAAGGTCACCTTTCTATCAAGGTTAATTCGAACTAAAAATTTGACAAAAAAAAAAATTCTTTTTCCTCTTTTAATGGAGGAAATACACACCGTATTTATTATTTTGTGTATCAAAATTTCTTTTCTGTGTAAAGAGGCACATGCCTGCATTCCAAGACTACTGCATGTCCGCTAAACTTTAGTAGCTATTGTCCTTATTAGTGCTAAATGGAAAAAGCAATTTTCCTTTATTTGGATCGATTTACTTAGAATTTCAGAAAAACTAGTCTTTACTACAGATTCTAGGGAGCTGCGTCAGTTATAACTGCAGTGCAGACAAGCTAATATGGTCTAGTTTTTCTTCCTGATTGTGTGGTGTGAACGTGTAAAAATTCAGGATGTCTACTCGTCGAAAGTACAAAACCCTAACTTTGGAGACAAAGGTAGAAATTTTAAAGAAAGTAGAGAATGGCGAATGTAAAACAAAGTTAGCAGCTGACTATAGAATTTTAAAAAATGCCTTGTCAACTAATTTGAAAAACAAGGAGTCAATTTTAGATTCATGGGAAAAATCAAAATTTGCTAGAGGAAGGAAACGCATGGGAAATGCGTCCCAAGAAGTTCTAGAAAAAGCTCTACTGCTATGGTTCCAGGATGTTAGATCTCGAAATTTTCCGATAAATGGACCCTAGTGCTGACGAAGGCTAATGAATTGGCAATTTGAATGGGTATTGAAGATTTTAAATGTAGTGATGGATGGCTTTCTCGATTTATGTCAAGGCACAATATTTCTTATCAACTGTATGTGGCTAAAGCTCTGATGTAATCGAAGACGTATGCACTAATTTCGGTAGGAAACTGCCAGGGCTTTTCTCTACTTACCTGCCGAAAGATATTTTTAATGTGGCAATAATGGACAAAGCCATAATGGATTCTATTAAAACTCTGAAAGCATTTATTCAGATGGAACCTTCCTCTGAAAATGAATTGAAATGTTTACTTCAAATCGAGAAGCTGGCTGAACAATGTAGGCATCATAAACAGAACCAAACATCCATTTTACAGTTTTTCCCCAAAGAGTAATTCATATTTTTAATAAAATTTTATTTTATACTGTATATCTTCGGCTTCATTTTATGATTAAGGTAAGTCTGTATTGCTTTTTAATATGTTTCACTTTAGATAACATAGTATAATATATTTTCTGGGATTATATATACTAGGAGAGTTTCTTCTTCAGCGATACACATTTAAAGTTATATATTTTCTCTTAACATCGGATAATTCAAACTTTTTCTGGGAACCTTTGAGTTTGAATTAACGAGCGCCCACTGTATTATGTAGCTAATAATGATTGAAAATTATTTGAACTTTTTTTCAATGGAAATTTACAGTTCTAATGTATAAAAGAACAAATTTTACCTATTATTATGTTATTGTTATATTTCTAGAATAACAACATTGCAACAGTGGAATAAAAACTCAAAATGGTGAGGTATTCTAATGCTATGAAATGGTAAAATACTCTGAGCTGTTTAGAAACTTGCATTTAAAACAAACCCCTATTAATGAAAATCTGTGATTATTTCACAGGATTCCAAAGATTTTCTTCTTTTCTTGTAAAGGCCCTAAATTTAACAAAATAAGCCTTTTTCACTTTTCACCAATTGAAGAAAAACTATGATAAAATAGGCTTTGATTTTAAATTTGGACTGAATCAAAAGAGATATCAAAAGGTTTTTGGGACAGCTGATGCCAACTAAGGAATTAAGAGTACAGTGGTACCTCGACTTACGAGTTTAATTCGTTCCATGACTTAGCTCATAACTCGAAATACTTGTATCTCGAATCAATTTTCCCCAGTGAAATAAATGGAAATACCATTAATTCGTTCCGGGCTTCCCCAAAACACCGCAATTATTTGTTACATGTTTTTAAATAAGAAAAATGTGCGTATAAACGATGAACATTGTATAAAAACGCAATACAATAGAATGTACTGCAATAAATTTGTTTTATTAAGTGTAATGTACAACATTTACCTTGGAGATCAGACTTGAAGATGCTGATGGAAGAGGAGGAGAAAGGTTGAACTGAAAAATTAAATCTCATTCGTTGATTTTTGATCTTTTCGCCCCACTTTCCTCACTTTCGCTTTTATTAGCGGCTACTTTCTTAAAGTGAACGAGTGAGACATGGAAGCTGGGCGATTGTTGCATCGTTCACTGTGGCTGTAATGTCCAGATTCTTCTTTCTGAGAATCCAAAGAACGTTTTCTCAGAATCCAATCTCTTGGTTTAAGACTGGATAGTAGTCTCAGAATAATATTATACAATTGTATAATAATTGTACATAAAGGTTGAAAATATTATATGCTACTTGTGTTCTCATTTGATGAGCACGTAACATAGCATTTGCTGCTCAAACTAACGGTGGGGTATCTGAAGCTTGCTCGTGACCCGAATTTTAGCTCGTAACTCAAAGCAAAAAATCTACCGAGAGAATGCTTGTATCTCAAAAAACTCGTAAGTAGAGGTACCACTGTATTCTTCATTTTGGAACTGAAACTGAAGCTCCCAGTGATTGATGATCAGAGCATCTTATATATTCATGTTGATAAAAGAGCTAAGGTGAGATTGTGGGAAGTTGAACAAAATGGTTGAATACAAGTTAATATTTTGGGGGAGTGGTCATATTATTTAGAAAATCAGTTTTAAATTAGCTTACATTTGATAAACTAACATTTGATAATTAAAACTAAAATTTGAAAATTCAAAATACTTTTAAAATGTGCATCATAACCTTCCTTTCTATCCATTAATTTTTTGTGCCTATGAAAGAGAGACTGCAAGATTAGTGAGAAAATTGAAAGGGTAGCCCCCTGCCCACCTACGTTGGACAATTCCAGCTCCATGATGAATATCCCCCCCCCCCCTTTTAAAAATCTATTTACTTTTTGTGCAAGAAATAATGAAAGATATAAGAAAATAAAATGTTGCATAAAGACATAACGGAAAAAGGTCACAAATTTGAGCTAATTATTTTATACAGTATATAGGTAGGCAAATCAGTTGTTATACAGTAAATATTTTAAAATCTGTAATTTAAAAAAATATTACACTATAAAGTTTCAGATCAGTTATTTAAAATAATAAAAGCATTTAAATCATCTTACTTAAATCTACCAACTATGCATAAAACAAATACACAAATAATTACCGATGGCGATCTGTTTTAAGTTCACAATGCTGATTGAAACCAAGCTGATAGGCAGGATATTCAAAATGGGCACCATCAGATGATATATAATACTGCCATAAAAGGGATGGGATTTTCTTGAAATGAAGTTTAAAAGCTGAAATAAAATAATTAAAAAAAGAAAATCCCTTAAATAAATATGTAATGGAATAGAATATAGCATTATAAGAATGAAAAATTTATTGAAAAATTATATAACAAATTAAATCATAATATTCAGATATGAGGATATACATAGCACATTTATAAGATCAAATGGTACAAATAAATGAAGTGTTTGCACTCATACAATTTATTTTTCTGTGTAATTACAATCTCTAATACTAATTCTCATTAGTAAGTAAATGAAAATATTTTAGATAAATATGTATGTCCGTATGCAAAACAACTAAGAAATATGCATGAACTTAAATTTACTATGGTGAATTTCACAGAAGTCCTTTGATCAAGTGAAAGCTGCTAATCAATTAAGATTTTTGAAAAAATATTTCCTTACCGATTAGAAGTTGTATAATATCCCCCCCTCAATAAAATTAGTATTTATGAACTATTATAGACATAAAATAATTGAATATTCATAAGATTTATAATTCTGTTATGTATTCATTAAGGAACCATATTTCCATGTCATTTTGAAAATAACAGTAAATGATGATTTTTAAATTAACCTACTTTAATTTTTTTAAGCTTTAATACAACTGCATTTTCACTTAGTTTTCATAAGATAAATCAACTGAGGATTTAATTCAAATTATATCATTCTAAGTTTTTAAAATTCTTCCTCTTCTCAACTTCAAAATTTACACTAACAATGAAAATTAGTAAATATTGCACACAAGATATATGATATAGATATGAATTTTTGGGGAAGAGAGGATAAGTTTTTTCAATCCAATTAAGATGCATGGTTTTTACGAGAGAGGAAAGAAAGTTCTTTCATTGCACAAATTATTATCAGTTTCAATAGGAAATATTTTTTTTTTTTTTTAAAGATACTTTTAAGACAGGTTCTATATAAAATTGGATAAAGCTATGTAAACAACCACACCAATTAATAATGCCATAGTTTCACTGAGTAGAACTCAAACATAAGGGTAATTTATCATTTGATAACTGTTTGCTGTTACATGAATTAAAGTAGAATTATACAAAAAATACTTTATAATTTTACTTAATACACTTACCTGCAGATAAATTTTTGCCTATGTACAATCCTGTAGGAAAATGAGAGTATGGAAATGTCACACAACCTTTATCCAGCGAGACATCAACACCAAAATGCTCATCATAACTAGAGGGAAAAAAAAGTAAGACAAATAAATACCCTTACAAAGTCATTCTTGTAAAAATTAACATAATAACCAGTTTCACAAGAAATTGTTAGCCCTGGTGATGATCATCTCTGAAAGAATTCAGAGACGAAGGAAAAACCAGAAAGGATCTACAATATTTCAACATGAAACAGGGGTAGAATAAAATTTCTAATAGTTCATAAAATAAATTACTTAAAACAATCCAAACTAATTAAATTTAAATGTTTTTTCACATTTAACTACTAAGTTTATATTAAAACAGAAATTACAAGCTCAGTAACAGTTATTCATATCTAAAATCATAAGAAATCAATGTAAATTTATACCGCTAAAACTTTTTCTCAAAAGAGTTTGAAAAACCTATTTGAAATAAAAATATTAATGATTTTTATATCCAAGAACATGAAGTTCCTCCATAGCACAAATTACCACCAGTTTAAAAAAAAAAAGTAAAACATTATTTTAAGACAGTTGTAAAGCAAAATAATGCTCAGAAAGAAAAAAAAATTCTACCTCAGATAGATATTTTAGTGAATGCAGTTTCTAAAAAACATCAAAATATTTTTAAAAAGAAAAATTATTCTGCACAGTTTACTGGGAAGTTACTGAAAACAAAGAATGATGTCACTTAATAATAAATTACTTAAAACAATACAAACTTACTTTAATGATTCAGGATGAATACCACAACATGGTTGGTTTGTCATATCAAAAAGGAACTTATGTGAATTAAATACGCTTTCAATATATTGTTTGTTTTTCTCCAACACAGATATATAATCTCTCATTTTTCTGCTTAACTTGTTAGATATCTATGACAGAAAGTAGATAAACATTAATCACACTTTGATAAAGGTGACGACTATATAATATTAACAATAAACATTTTTAATGGCTATGATTTATCACACACTGTTCCAAATATAACTACAGTATACCCTCAATATTATATGTAACATATTCTGAGATTTTGCTTATTTTGATATAAGATACTATTCCTATCATTAATATTAGAATTCTTAGTTATAAAGAGAACATCAGTTGTCAGGAGGATTTTCAGTGCCATCAAACCATTGGTGTTAAAATGATAGCCATGTTACAAATTAAGAGAGTTGTTTCAAAACTCAAATTTTAATCATTAGTTTCCTGTTTTACCATGAATAGATTAATAGTTAAACAATAAAAAAGTTACAAATTTACAGACTTAAAGATGACGCAAAGAAAAAAACAGACAGAAACATCTGCATGATGACTTAAAATGAAGCATATTTACATCTACAATACATCAATATTTTTTGGTGATGATCAAGAGCATAACAACAAGATTTCACTTTACATTCATAGTAATTTTTGGATCTCGTATTATTTTTAAGTCATTGATGAAAGGAAAATTTCCTAAATACAGTATTTAGAAAAATGAAAAGGTATTAACCTTTAACTGAGCACTTATTTTGAATACAAAGAATACATGTATTTTGGGAAATCAAAATCTTGATATCATTTCATACATGGCTACATGACAAAAATTGTGTATAAATAAATATAAATATATATATATATATATATATGACAGCTTTTACTTACCTCAGTAAGAATTTCTTGAGAGTCATCCACAGCATCAACTGAAGGCAAGGTATCATATATCGCCTAGGCAAGGAATATACAAAATATTTATAGTTCATATATTAAAAGTTTATCTAAAAGACAATACTTAACACTTTACTAAACATAATCAAAGTTTAGCATACTATAATAAACTCTTCTATAAATATCTGTGAAATTGTACAATTTGGTTACCATAAAATCTTGACTATAATACGTACACGTGTATGATAAATATGCTTGATTTTGTAAGAAATTTTCGGAAAAATATTAAAATTCAACTATAATACGCACCCATAACTTTTCAATATTTTATTTAAAAATTGCACAAATATTTATTAACATAAAAAAAATTTGTAACAAAAACAAAAAGGTAAAACTCAGTAGAAAAAAACTTAAATTTTTAATTTAAAACAAACAATACAGTGAAATTATCAGTCTTAATCACTTTCACCAGAATACAGCTCATCTATAGTTTTAAACATTGAATAAATGACAAACAATGTTTTTTTTTGTACATGAGTATAATACGCACCCTCATTTTTTTATACTAAAATGTGAAAAAAAGTGCATATTATACTCAAGATTTTATGGTATATGAAGATTTAATCTTTAAACACAGCACATCCCTACACTAAATACTTTTCTTAAAATAGATCTTACAAGATTTACAAAAAGATATTTCATACTATTATGAAAAAACAACATAGTTGCTAACTAATGGAACATAAATATACTATCACTAAATAAACAAACACTGAATTACATAACTTATTTCTTGTTCAGTATGATAGTTACATGTAAACTCAAATATTAAATTTATAATTATGTGAGGATGTTTGAGTTTATATTTTAATATGGCAAAATCCTATTAATGAAGAAATTAAACTTCACTGTTAGTGAACAGATAAATGCAAACATAAATAAGAGACAATAAAATAATAGCTCCATGCTCCTCAGAGAAAAGTCCTGATGGATATAGAAATATATGTACAGTGAAACTTCTCTAAGGCGGCTAGTCATGGTTCCGAAAAAAAGCGGTCATTTTGAGGGGCGGCTGGCTAGAGAAGTTTTACTGTATTTTATAGTTCTCTACAAGCTAAATGGTCTTCCTTTGCAAGTTTTTATGTATAGTTACAATATTGAACATTAACCACAATTAATACACACTTGATTTCTTTCACAATTTCACGAGATAGAGAGTTTCCATAACATGTAGTACTGAATATACATAAAAACACTGCATCCAATGATTTAATTTCATTCAAGAATATAAGTTTACTGCTACTGGGTTTTTTATTTTTTCAGAAAATGCAGCGACATGCATCTTTGGTAGGATTTTTCAAATTTTTGTGACACTCCATTTTTCTAATGCTTATTTACATTTTTTCTTAATAGTTTAGTACAGTAAAACATAAATAAGATTTACCAAATCTGATGCGGGAAAAGAAATGTGGAGTCGCAAGGAAACTGTGAATGAAAAATTAAAATTTTTTTGCCAGTTTCTATGTGAAATTACACTTTCTTTTTTTTGTTACTTTCTCAGTGGCGAAATAAGTTGTTCTCCATAACTGAAATTTATTAAAATAATTCTTTTCCATCCATCAGGTACGAAAATTCAAGTAACGTTAAATTAAAGATAAAGAATATATTTTTACATACCTGCATGGTAGTAACACATAATTCATCATTTGCTATTTTCCTCAAATGTGAACCAATAAATTTACCAGGACTTCCATAATAACTATCGTAATCGTCACTAAGATGTCTTTGAGAACTTGGATAGTTAAATAAACTTTGTTGGAGTGACTTTTCCTGCCTCTCGCGTTCTTGTGCTAATAATTTGGCATTTAAACGTACTACGTATTGTTTTTGATTTGAAAGCTCCTCAGAGTCTCGATCTAATGCAAACTGCATTGATCGAGACGGCAGAAAAAAGTCTAAACTTGCATTTTTACAGTGAGAATACCGAATAAAATAACACAGAAATGATATACACAATGTTTCAATCCATAGTCCCCAAGCCATTGGCTTGAGCTTGTCATACAAATAAAAACAATATAAATGTTCACAATTTCACCATTTTAACCACTTTGTAATATCTCTTGGGAAATACTGTGCTCATTTGTTGGAAATTCAGTGCACAAAATATTTTACCAAGCATACTGTTCTTGATTTGAATTGTTTTGTATACAAAGTAACCGACACTATAATTAGCTGCCGCCATGTTCTTTTATTCACATAAGTAAAATTAATACTGTTGCCAAAAGATTTTGACCAAACTTATAATTTAAATATTTTTACTGTGAAAACAAACCATTATTTTTTTTAATTAACAGCAGAGAAACGCCAAATTTCCCCACTCCTCGCTAATTAAAATAACTCACTGAAACTCTGGCTACAGTTTATTATTATAATTAAATACTTACTTGAGTAACAGATAGTATTGCTATTCCGAACGCATTAAATTTATGAATCGAAAAACTGATGAATCTGAAAACAGAATTTAAGTGAGGAGAGAAATTTTTAACAAATGACGCCAATAAGTTATTTTTCTATAAGTCTATCCGAGGGCATTAGTTACGAGTCATGCGAAAATTTTGACATGCGATAATTGCATCATCGTGACGTATATTTGTATTATTATGATAAAGGTGAAAAACCCTATGCCTTCATGGTCGATTAAGAATATGTGTCACGATGACGCTATTTTCACTCAGCGAAATTTTCTTATGCTCTGAGACTAGGGCCCTTAATCTCTTCCATAACTCTCTTTTTAAGAGTTTTAAAATCTTCATTGCATTTCTTTCTAGAAATCCTTTTGTTGATCTCATCCCCCCCCCCCCCGAATACAAATTTCAACTTTCCCATTTTTATTAATCCACACCTTTATTTTATATTCAGTGTCCACTTTTAGTGCTCAATTATCTTGTGAAAGTTATCTGTATAAAACAATATATACAGGGTGTCCCAAAAAACCTTGAAACATTTAAAAAATTTATACAACAAGCAACAAAAAGAAAAGCATACAAGGTAGGATCCAGAAATTCCCATATGTGCACGATAAAAATTCCCTTAGAATTTTTTTTAGTATAGTCAACGAATTTCAATGTGTGCAATTTTTGTGGCCCACATAACATCTAGTCGGTAAATAATCAAACTCAGCCCCTTTGCGTTCCGTAACACATGAAATTGCAATAATTATGCGTCTTTTGAGTTCTTCAACACTGTTTACTTTTGTTGAATAAACTTTATTTTTGACAAATGCCCAAAGAAAAAAGTCAATAGGTGTGATGTCTGGAGATCGAGCACACCATTCGATGGGACCATCTCCACCAAATGAGGAGATGGTCCTCTCCTTCCAATCCACCTGTTTGGAAATTCCTCATTTCGAAATTCTCGTACAATCCTACTCCAATGAGGCAGTGCACCATATTGTTTCCAAAGGATTTTGGGATGTAAATAGGAAATTTGTGGGACAGTGAAAATCTGAATCATGTCATAAGTAAATTTCTTTTGTTACCGTTTGTTCGTAGAAGTAGAATGGTCCAGTCATACGAGCTACCATTAATCCTCAATTCTTTCGATGTCGTCTTCAGACGGGCTCGATCTCCCACATTTTTAGCGATTATCAGGGACATTTCTCGTTTCCAAAAACTTTTTATGCCATGCTAAGATGTTGTTATGACTTGAAGGATCTTTTTCCACTTTTCGTGCGAAAGTTTCGTTGCACTTGTTTAACAGATTCCGTTTTGAAATACTAGCCAACACATACTGCTTTCTCTGATAAAGTAGAGATTTTACAACTTTCGCACTCACGGAACAACTAGCGCCGAATGTTGAACTTTTTTGACACAGAAAAATACTCTATATACAGTAACACATCTGTGAATTTTCTGTACCTACCTTTTATAGTTTTTTTTATAAATTTTAAAAACATATCAAGGTTTTCTTTTAACATCCTGTACATATTATAGATCATTATGACAGATTTCATTGATAATAAAGTTGCATCATTCTTAAACCTCTCTTTAATTTTTTTTCCTGTATGCAAACCCTTTTACCCCTTAATTACTTTAATGACGATAAGTTTTTAACTGTAGATATCAGGATGTAAATATGCGATGATGACATTTAGCTTCGTGGACAATGATAGACAGGATAGAGGACACTATTCCTTTGATGATAAACTAGGTTCTCAGATCAATATTTACGACTTTAAATCGAACATTAGTCTGACTAACTGGCGAAATGATGACACTTTGAACAAACATTGTATAAATAATGGTCTCGAAATGCTTATTGTATCTAGTTAAGAGGTTTCAAATGAAGCTCTACATTCATCATTTTCGACACGGTGGCTAACCAGATCAGATCCTGTAATTTAACGTCGATTATAAACAGGTGCAACCATTCTTACCAACCGTAGAACTCGATGTTGCAGACTTTGATTTCCTTGGACATAGCTTAGCAACCTAAATTGTCGAAGAAATGACTAGGAAAAAAAACTATTGAATAGAGTTCCGGTATGGGATTTGAAACCAGGTCCACAACGTGGAGGCTTGCAGCGTTAACCGTCACGTAATATGGGTTTCAAATAAACTTCTGTGGAAACATTAAAATTAACAAGTACTATAAAAACAAAATTTTTTAAAGTCAATTCCTACTTAGGTCAACAAAGAAAAATTTGAGTGTAAACTAATAGTAGAAATTGAAAAAAAGGATAGCCTGCCAGAACCTTGCCTACTGTGCGAGATTAGGAGGGGGGGAAAGAGAGAGAAAAAGTTGTCAGGTTGGGGATTCGATCCCGCAACCTACAGGACGGGAGGAGCCCGCGCTACCGCAGTGTTATCGTTTACAGATTAAGAAAAGGGAAATTACTATTCAGGAGCAAGAGACGCTCTAGGTTTAAAACTAAAATCGATTAATTAAATTTAATTAATGAATTAATATTTGAAAAAACTGTATTAACATCAAGTGTCATCCACTACAAGTTTTATAAAATGTATTTGAACTTGAGTGGATGAATAAAAAGTATTTTATTAAAGATTGAAAATTTGAACAAGATATATATATATATATATATAGGGAGAGTGTGAACTAATAGTAGGAATTGAAAAAAAAAGCTTATTAATCATGTGAATTAATAAGGAAAATATATATCTTACAGCATTATTTTTTTTATTATGGTCACTTTTATGGAAGTTATCTTTTTGTTTATCTATATTCGCTGTGTTAGAAAGTAATTTTCTTTCAGATTTGGAAGAGTTTCATTTCAATCATATAGTCTAAACAGGCGATACAGACCTTCCTTTTTAATGTTAATATGTATAAAAATAGCAAAATTAAAGATAAAAAATCATCAAAGATCCACTTATTGAGGAATTTATGCAGTGCAGTTGAAAAAAACTGCTATACAGTGGTGACATCAGGATTTGAAAGACGTTGTATGCGAATAGATGTTAGATAGTCTTTAGCTATTGATGATGAACCGAAGAAAAAAATTCTATTACATTCGTATTAATTTTTTTTAAAACTTTTGATCTATATGAAACATTTCTAAGACAGTTGAGAATGTGTTCCCACCGAATGCTGACCTCACTGACATTAATTTGATCATGCTGCATATAGAAACTAGCAAGTTTTTTGATGTAAAACCACTGATTATAAATTCTCAGTTAAAATAAATTTTAAAAAGTTAAAAAAACAATAAGAGGGAAGTTTAAAAAAAGGTTGTAAGGCTAAAAACCCTTCCAATCTCTGCAATTGACCAGAAATATATAAAATCTGCATTTATGCATAGCAAAATTATTCAACTTGAAAACTAACTCTCATTATAAGTATTTTACTTAACACTTTTCATTTTTTATCTTGGGTTGTTGACACAGAGAAACTTAAAGAGAAAATTCTCTCCCTTCCCCAATGTAGCAGGCTCATACAAAATGACAGTCGCTCATACACTTATCGATATCTGTTGACTGTTTTTTGAGTCACGACCCCCCTCCCCCCCTCCTCTCAATGATTTCCACACAACTTGCGCCTCCTCTGCCTTCCTTGCAAATTTTCGTTAAAAGGGTCTTATAAGATAAAGAAAAAACACTAAACGGCATTTTCCATAATTAAATTTCAACTAAATTTTTAATTTAACAAAAATGAAATTTGTGAGACATGGAAAACGTTAAGAAACATTCCTCCCTCAGTCAAAGGTGTATCAAATCAACAGCAAAACAGAACAGAACCTCAAGAATAATAATGCATCTACCGTATTGATTCACAATTATATAACAATAAGGATAGGAAAAAAACCCCTCTTACTTAATTAAAATTAGGTAAGAGTTTTCTATTATACAATTGTGATAGGGTATTGTTTCATTCCGTTGAGGAAACTACATTAGTTAAGCGAAAACACAAAATGATGAAAGGCAAACTGACGTTTAGAATGTATATACTGTACAAATTCTTGTGTTTTAAATGTTCTATTTGACATCCCTTATTCTGAACTATCTTTCGACACCGCAATTTCCAGGATAATAATGCCTTTTGAAGTGTCAGAAGAGGTATTCTATCCCATTCCTCCTGAACAGCTTTCCAGAGTCCTGTAAGGGTTTTGGGACGACGTTTGGATAATGCAGATTTTAAAAGTCCGAAAGCACAAAAATCGATAGGTGATACATCGGGAGATTTAGTAGGGATATCAGTGAAGGGTATGGCCTTGATACCAGTTTTTTGTTCCATTTCTTTTAGGAAATTTACAGTGGATTTTGATGTGTGACTGCTAGCTTTGTCCTGATGGAGTCTCACAGATTGATGGCACTGTGGGTAAAGCGATGGTATTTCATTCAGAAAAATTGGCGATAAAATATGTTCCTGATAGTATTTGGAGTTAATCTTGACATTTTTTTTCCACTCTCTTTATTTTTAACTTGCCATTATAAGAAAAACCAGCAACAATCATGAATCTCTTAGAAAAACTTTCTTTCGATTCTTTGAACCATGTACTTAAATTTTTTTTCTCCCCTTTTATGATAATAAATGACTCTTTTTTTGTTGCAATCATTTAAATACACCCATGATTCATCTATTGTGACAATTGTTTTCCATTTTTCTTTGGATATGTGTTCCTCATATAGAATTCTGCAGCGTGTCCTGCGTTCAGCGATATGATTTGAAAGAAGACGATGCACATTGCGTTTTTTCGCTTTCTTAATATTTAAATCAACGTTTATCATTTTGTTTACAGTGGACACCGAGCATTTTAATGATTTTGCAACTGTCCTTTGACTAGGGGGATTTTCTTTTAACATTAAACAACGTACCTTTGCAATAGTCGAAGATGTCCGTTTTTTCCTTGGATACTTGTTTGGAATTTTTGTCCCACTTGAGGCTCCAATTTGACGTTTTTTCCCTTTCTTGTTGACGATATTACCTATCAACGCTTTAGATATCACAAAACCATGACTCTCGCATCGTTTTTGGATAACGGAGTATGCATATTTCTCTTCGGAAAGATCATAAATGTAGCCTTCGAACCACTGCTTTGTTAAAAACGCCATTTTGAATAAAAACAAAACTTTCAAGCCGCAGACGATAATTTTGACTTTTAAAAACATAGTACAATTGCAATTATTTCTTTTGCAGCAAACGATTTTTTATTATCGCTTACCAAATTCGTCTAAAAAATGGGCGAACAGCCTCTGTAGGTGGACCAGCATTGCCCCCTATGAAAGGACGACACAAACGGAGGTATTTTAGTGGCGCGACGCCGGGTTTCGATCCGAGCACCCTCAGCACCGAAAGCCAACGCGCTGTACCACATGGCCGCCACAGGCACATACTGTACATAGTAAATAACTCCGATTTCCATTGACCATCCAATAAAGACGAAAGATTTCTAACGAACTGAGTTTGGGCTCTGAATGAGACTTTTCTCCCTTTTTAAAACACACTGCCCAATAGTTTGATGGCAAATACATGTTGACAATTTTTTGGGTGAAATTCGGTAAAAAATTATTGAAATTGAATGAAACCGTGGCAAACCCTCTGAAAACACTTCACGATTCCCCTGGGGACCCACAGGTTGGGAACCACTGTCGTAGGGGATAACACTGAAACATGCATGACATAGACGTCATATGAACGCGGGTACAGGCGTTGAAGGTTTGAAAAGCCACGACTCATCTCAATCTATAGAGAGCGGCCTAGCTAAGCATTAAAAAAAAAAAAAAAAAAAAAATCCCTTGTTGCGGTGGAATCAAAATTTAGTTCTCCGAAACTGTGCTGGTTACCAATTCACAGAAAACAAGATTGCCATTTGTTAACATTTAAAAAAGAAATAATTTTTATCGTGCACATTATTTATTTATTGAAGTGGGGTACTGTTGTGTTCACATTGCTTTTCTTCATTGCAGAATAAAGTCATTTCTTTTCGCGAACGCCTATCAGACTTGAACTTGAGATAACGGCGGTTGTAAAAGTGATATCACAATAACAATTTTCACGGACCTGTGAGTTACATAATCATCTTCAAAAGATATCCTAAGCTATTTGTGGGAAAGCCTTAGCAGATTTTATTTTATTTTTTTAAATACGACAAAAAATGTAACTAATCAAACTGAAATGCTTCAGTATGCCATCATTCTTTATAAAAAAGAAATACAAATTTATGGAGTATAAATTTGAAAAGAATATTGTCATTGAAGACATGAAAAGAATGAAAATTACTCTATAAATTTAACTAAACTTCATACAAGTTATCATCTTTGTTGTCAGGTATCAGATATTCTTGCTTACTATAGAAATGTTTAACCGTCATTCGAGAAATATAACTACAATAAATCTAGCCCATAGATACGAAAATATTAAGTACCGTAAAATCTCGAGTATAATTCGCCCTTTATTTTCACAATTTAGTCCGCAAAATTGAGGGTATTATACTCGCGTACCAAAAAAAAATAAAAAAAATAGTAGTTTTAAATATTGGATAAACAAACGTGCAGAATCTGTAAGACATTGCCGCAACACGGGTGCGGGCGCATCTGCACTCCGTGATTCATGCACCCCTTTACTAAGCAGGTATTCCTCTTAAAAAAATGGAACTCACAGTTCGTATCGTCAAGTGAGCATGATGATGGCGATATATATTACGACGGAAACAATAATTGTGACATGGGCGCAACAACAATAGATGAGCTGTATTCTAGTGAAAGTGATTAAGACTGATAATTTGACAGTATTGTTTGTTTTGAACTAAAAATTTAAGTTTTTTCTACCGAATTTGACGTTTTCGTTTCTTTTTATTACAAATTTTATTTATGTTAGTAAATATTTGTGCAATTTTTAAATAAAATATTGAAAAGTTATGGGTGCGTATTATAGTCGAATTTTAAATTTTCCGAAAATTTCGCGCAAAATCAAGCATGCGTATTATACTCGGGTGCGTATTATAGTCTAGATTTTACAGTACTCACT
The DNA here is from genome assembly GCA_907164885.2 of Dolomedes plantarius. Lineage (NCBI taxonomy): Eukaryota > Metazoa > Arthropoda > Arachnida > Araneae > Dolomedidae > Dolomedes > Dolomedes plantarius. Next base: position 136,873,515 of record OU015492.1, read on the forward strand.
TATACGAGTAAGTTATTACTATAAAGATTTTTGTACCTGAGATTGTAAGAAGGCTTTGAGTATGCGTTTAAAATGATTAATTTTTGTTCAACATCAGTACGCATAATGTAATTTTTATATTGTCATATTTTATATTGATGGTATATATTATTATTTAACCTGTTAATTATTCCATGGTATTTCTGTGAGTAGTATTGCAATGTTTTATAATGTTACAGTCAGATTTTTATTTGACTGAAGATCCTTTGAGTCATTATATGAAAGAGATGTAAGTCATTATAAAAATTTAAACTGCCTGAAAGTACATACCATCTGTGAGATTTCGTCAACGAATACGTTTTCGAATACGCTCTCGCTACAGGCCTTGGAAAAAAGATGATGAGACTGACGATCGCTTGACAGATGTAATGATTACCTGGACTATTATTTGATTAATCTGCGTAGTGTGTTAGCGTAATGTGGAATGTATCAACAAATATTGCGAGTTTGTACACTGATCGTGATCACTAAGAAAGAAAAGAACCCACAGGACCTCCTAGACCAGCATTGACGTAGCGAGCATAACTGGCGCCCGAGACACGATACCTTTTTTGGCGTCCCCTCCCAGAAAAGCATAAAGTAATATAATATATAGAATTAGTTATTTTGGAACCATTTGGCGTCCCTCTGAGAGTGGCGACCGGGGCATGATAAACCCCCTCCCCTTGCCCCCCTCTAGCTACGCCACTGTAGGCAGGTGATTTCCAACCTGTGAGTCGGGATGCATTTTCTGGAAGGTCACTATGGTTTTATCCAATTAAAGTGATTTTTAAACGAATTTCACCGAAAAATTTGTCAGTATTTATTTACCATGAAGCGATTATTTACTTACCATATTGCACGAGGCGTGGAAACCATTGAAGGAGGATCTCGACTCGAAAAAGGTTGGGAAACGCTGGTCTAGGCCACTGATTTCCAACGGTGTGCCGAGGCACTTTAGGGTGCCGTGAAATCGGGCAGGGGTGCCACAAGATTTTTTTTTTTTTTTTTGCATAGATAAAAAAAAATATTAGGAGGGCCCACTTAAAATAAATATTTAGTTGAATTAATAAACTCTCACGCCCAATAGATTGTAACACAAATCGATGCACTCCTTCCTGGGGATGAATTAGCTATCCTCATTCCCACAACTGTTAGACTTGATATGAAACATTTGTGCTCTAAGCATCAATTCTCGAGTCTCCCATTAATAAAACAAAATTCTTCCTTTTCATTGTAAATTTCCATTGTAGTCCTTTAGAGTAATACTACAGTACTAAACCACTCCAAACATCTCATAGCTATTTTTGAAACTGTATACAGTATATATTATTAGTACATATATGTACTAATAATATATACTATTCTGGTGTTTGTCACTTATCTTTTAATAAAGGAATAGAACCAGCAATGGAGTTAGTATTCATTTGAACTTAAATTCATCATATTCCTGAAATATATTCAACTTAAATTTAATATTGGAAAAATTTAAAACGATTAAATTTCTAAAAAGGGTGCCCCAAATTTCTAATCTCATTCCTAAGGGTGCTGCAAACATTAAAAGGTTGAATTATTCCTGGTCTAAGCGTTACATCTCGAATCTAAGAGTGGGTTGGGAAAATTACGGACAAAGACTTAGGGCCTGTTCACAAAGAATCCGTAAGCGTTAGCGTTGCCCGTATTGATATATTTTAAACAAATCATAGGCACTAACAATTTCGTGGCTAATAGTTCGGAGGCTTGTAATTGGTTAAATATATTTCCATACGAGTATCGCTGACGCCTGACGGATTCTATGTGAACAGGCCCTAAGTTTCGACCTCACTCAAAGATTGCTGTTTGGATCATTGCGTCATTCCATTCTCGGATTAACACTCTACTGCTCTCTCGGATTAACGGACTAAACCGTAAACGGATTTAATCTTATAACACGGATTCAAAGAAAGTTTGATTTCCTCAATTTTAGTACCATGGCTGACGACTTTGGCTAAATTAAAAAAGAAGACAGGGGTGACGAGATCTTCTGTCGCTTCCTTAATTAAAAATATCGAAACCATGTTGTCAGTCTAAAAATTCTGATGTAGTTAAATTAGAAGAAAGTTTGGCTCAGTTAGAGCAGCCGTACTCAAGTCTTCTTTTCTGTCGGGCTGCATGCATACGCTTGCTACGTTACGCGAGCCGCAACTTTGTACATTATACCTCATAATAGTATAATAATTTAAAAAACAAAATTCAAAACCTTTAAATGTATCAAAGCGTTTATTTAAAAATGAGTATGATTTTTTTTATGTTGAGGTAAACTTTTGACTATTCTAGACAAATCAGATTTATAATGACTACATGCTACTCTCGATACGTCATCAAGGTAAGAATCAGTAAGCCGATTTCTACATACGTTCTTCGTATATTTCATTTTGGAATTGGAGGATTCACAAAGATACGTTGGTGCGAACAAACCTGAACAGCAGGTGGCACATGTTTGTATAGTTTTGTATTTTTCAGGTTCTAATTTCCAAAATTATGTTTACAAAAGCACCTGCCTGATAATGAATGGGACTGTCCCGGGCCGCACATAAAAGGTTGGTGGGCCGCGTGCGGCTGTTTGAGTATCTCTGAGTTAGAGCAAAAACGAAACAACTTAAAAAAGGATGATATTGTTATTGAAAATGACTTGAATGAAATAGATTGTCTGAATTGGATGACTTGTCTAAATTAGAAAGAGAAGCGACTAGGTAGTTAGAATGTTATGATAATGTGGTTTAAGGCATTCAAAACCCAGAAAAGATTAAAAGAACAGAATGAAATCCAAAATAGTAACTGACGCATCCTAAGGTATGCGGAGAATTTGGCTGAAAATGCTAATCGTTGCGTCGTAACCTACATGGGTACGACCCGATTTCGGAAATTAATTTAAGACAAATGTGACCTGTTAGTACTTACTCTCTCAGGGGCAAGCTTGTAAAAATAACTAGCTCCATAACAAATTCTGTAGCTCTGGTAGGGTGTAGTAGTACTTCAAAAGAAGTGATTTAAGTGTGAAATTATCAACGGTTACGATACAAAAATTGCACCCACGTGGTGTAGTGGTTAGCGTTCTGAGCTACCACGCTCAGAACGCTAGTGGGCTTGGGTTCAAATCCAGAATAAGGCCTGGTCCGTACGTTATCGTATCGTCCCCCTCATTGGGAGCAATGCTGGCTCACCTATATGGTGCTCCCATTATAAAGTAGCCAGTAAATAGCGGTGAATAACAAAAGGCGAATGTCTTACGACAAGTACCTCCGCATTAGACATAAAAAAAAAAAAAGCAAAAATTTTGCGAATGTAAGTTTACATCAATATTTCTAAAATTCCTTTAAGGTTACAACAGTCCATGAAAATGATACGCTTAGCAATGTTTATATAATGAATCTATTACAATCATATTTAGGTGGAACTGGATTCAATGCAATTTTAGATAGTTTTTTTTCTTATACTGTCAAGATATAGATATAGAGTTTCAGTTCTGATATGTTGCTTAAGAATTTAGGCTTTGCTTTGTTTGATTTCATCAGTTATAAGATTACTATGTGCTATATTTACTCTTATTATGTTAAGCATATGATATAATAGTATTTTGTGTTTTGATCCCAAAGGACAATATCAAATCTTCTGATGGGGGAAGATGTGATATTTCGTCCTCTCGAGCCTTCTAAGGACTTTCAATAAAAGATAATAATAAGAATGGAGATCAACGCCGCGGATGACAGATTTGATGCTTACGCCGGTTTATTATACATTTTGAGTGCGTAATGTTCTGCGTGCCCGCCAATAAGCACTGTGAGCGTCTGTACTATTCGCAATCACTTGGAAAGAAAAGAACCTCCACCACAGTTTGGGTTTTACACCATGCCTATTATTTTTACATTGATTATAATACCATTCCTTTGTAAAAATGCTAAATGAGTATCAGTGGAATAACGTTGTCTTTGATGTTGTTCACAATTTTAAAAAGATCCCCCTTTACATTCAAAACTACTTTATTATATAGTTCTCTTCTTTTTTTCTTGTATTTTACTGGGAATTTTTGTATTTTTTGGAGAAAGGCGGTTGGATTCATTCATTATACACTACTTTATAAACAGAATGTAAAGTAAAGCAAAATTTTGCCCAAAGAACAGAATGTAAGTTTTTGCGATATGTTGTGTAATTCTTTCAGATCTTTTAAGTTTTATTATGGTATTTTAAATTTCATATAATGAAATAGGAATGTGCGGTCGAGTTCCGAAAGTACTGGCAATACATCATATGCATATTTAATGTAAATTTTTTTATTATATTTTTATAAAGAATAATCTAGTCAAAGCTTATTTTAAAACAGATGCGTTTGGATTTATTTTAAAAATTTGCACATTTCTCCAGTTTTAGTGGCTTAGATTTTACCACATGGCTTTACTTAAGGCTGTTGTGTACTAACCCTATTGGATTCACTCATCTCAATGTTAACCTATGGAAAAAATGTGTCCAAGGATTGCCGATTTAGATTTAAAGATTTCTTTTTAAAAAATTGTACTTCGTAATAGAGAAAGAAATTTCACACCTTGGGGCATGTTTCTTTCTTTTTTTAATGCAAATAATATTTTAAAATTTAAATTATTCGGGGAAAAATTTGGTATAGTGTGTTTTAAACGCTGCTAAATTCCTTTGGGGAACGACATTTATAAAATTAATCCTGTTGCAAGGGACAGAAAAATTCAGGCTATCTGAAAATACTATTTTTAATGGATTATCAGCATTTATGTAGCTGCAAACAGCAGACACATTTCTCCATAGGTTAACATTGAGGTGAGCGAATCCAATAGGGTTAGTACACAGCAGCCTTAAAGCTGAAATCTATGAATACTTGATTAAAAATGCTGTAAGTTAAAATAGAAATGACAAAAAGACCCTAAAACACTGAAGCATAAATAGGAATGATTTAATTTCAGAATTAATTATTTTAGTTTCTGACACACATGCATATAGATGTTTCATTAAATAAATTGGAAGGAAATAATGCATTTAAAATAAGCAATGTTTTTAGATAAATAATAAGCACGAATAACATGATGTTTGAAAATGTTTTACTGTGACATTTATCAAGAAGAAAGGTCATCAGGAAGTACTTCTTATCCCGAAGTACTGTTTCTCTTCGTCTCAACTGTATTCATTGACGATGGTCCTGATCCAGTCTCCTTTGTCTGCAACGTTGGCATACACAGTTTTCGCTCCCGGACCGGTGCACAAACCGCTCATGAAGTTTGTGGTCGTGACAAAGCTCGCGGCACCAAAAACGAACCACTTTCCGCCCAGTCTGCAACTGAGAGGGCCACCGCTGTCACCCTGAAAGGATTCAGAGAATGAAAGACCACTAAATAAATCAAAATGAGATGCAAGTAAAATGAAAGTTACCATTATAGCAATGATGGTAATAACCGACCTATTAATTTGTTGCATCTTATGTTACAACTAGCTGAATACCAGTGCTTCGCTACGGAGTACATTCAAATTCAATACAACGGTCAATGTATGCAATTAATGCCAAAATAAATAAATAAATAAATAAATATGTAAAAAAAAACCCCAAAAATATATTTATAAAAATATCGTAAGGGATATTTTTATAGACAAAATAATGTAGAAAAAAAATATTCAAATTAAATCTAATAGGACATACTAAAGAATATAGTACAGTTAATATAGTACAGTTTGAGGAACATATCTTTTACTGTAATTTAATAATTTTTTGGATAATGTCTAATCGTCTGCCGCATTAGCAAGGGAAAAAATATTTTTTTGTCTATTTCATTGTTATGGACGTGACGATAAATTTATTTAAAGTACCAGAAAAAGAAATCACGTGATCAACATTTAATAAATTAAATTCTAAAATTTAATCTTTAAAAATTCACCAAAAATCAGAAAATAGAGGTAAAGATCCGAAAAAGGATTTCATTTTAAAGGAATTTTTATGGTCTTTCTCGTGATATAAATTTTATAACCCTCAGATTATTATTTTAAATGCAAACTTAAAAAAAGTTACTAAAACAGCTTAAAAATTTAATTTAAAAAAATCTAAGAAGAATTTTTCAAAAATCTTTCTTATTGCACCCCTACACTATAAGAAGAATCGCCATGCAAAATTTCAGCCCTTTAGGTCCAGCGGTTTGATCTGTGCGTTGTATGTCAGTGAGTCAGTCAGTTACAGAACTGTTTTATATATATAGACTAGATGAATAACTGTACTTCGCTACGGAGTACATTGAAATTAAATACAACGGTCAGTGTATGAAATTAATGCCAAAGAAAATTATAAAAAAAATCGTAACGGATATTTTTATAGACAAAATAATATAGAAGAAAATATTCAAATTAAATAGAACGGTCAATGTATGCAATTAATTTGTAGGTTCAATATCCATAAAACATACTAATTTGAATTAAATTCTTAAAGAACTTCCATCTCAATTAGTTTAGTGGTTAAATTTTATCTTTTATCGTATTTTAATATTTTTTTGGTCAATTTATTTCACTGTTATGCACGTGACGCAATATTAATTTTTGTAAAATTAATATCACAAGAAGAAAAGAATCCACGTGATCAACATTTAATAAATTAAATTCTAAAAATTAATCTTTGAAAATTCACCAAAAATCAGAAAATGGATTTAAAGATTCGAAAAAGATTTCATTTTAAAGGAATTTTTATAATCTTTCTCTTGATATAAATTTTATGATCCTCGGATTATCATTTTAAACGCAAACACTAAAGAATATTACAAAAACAGCTTAAAAATTTAATTTAAAAAATCTAAGATGAATTTTTCAAAAATCTTTTTTAGTGCACCCCTACACTATAAGAAGAATCGCCATGCAAAATTTCAGCCCTTTAGGTCCAGCGGTTTGATCTGTGCGTTGTACACAGTGCGTAAAATAAGTTTTAAGACTCGTCCCAGAGCGCAGGTTTTAAAGGCGCTGTTAGTGTAAATCCGCATGCGTCATAACGTCCATCGTCTACTGGCACACTGCTAACAAGTTGTGCGCATTTCGTTAAGTAGTTGAGAGAAGTCGAGCGTTTGCAGAAGTGAATTTTTTTCATGTTGATTTTTTGAGATGGAGCAAAGAGCTGAAATTAAATTTAACGCACAACTTGGTAAAAGTGCTTCGGAAATATAGCAACTCATGAAACAAGTTTACGGTGACTGTTGTTTAAGTAGATCAAATGTTTTTGTGTGGCACAAACGTTTTTTGAACGGAAGAGATACGGTAGAAGATGATCAGCGTAGTGGAAGACCAATTTCATCTAGGACACCTGAAGTTATTGAGAAAGTACGAAATTTCGTAACAAACGATCGCTGTGCATCACTGAGAATGATGGAAGACGCTTTAAATATCATCAAAGATACAATTCGAACCATCCTGCATGAAGATTTGGGCAAAACAAAAGTGTGTGCTAACTTTGTTCCACACACTTTAACCTCTGAACAAAAAGCAATGAGAAGTGCACATCGCGGAGACATTATTTCAGCCGCTGTAAACGATCCAAACTTCTTGAAGTCCATTGTTACAGGTGATGAAACCTGGTGTTTCCAATATGATTCTGAAACAAAGCGAAAATGTGCGGAATGGAAGTCACCAAATTCACCGCAAGCCAAAAAAACAAGAAAAGTTCCATCCAAAATCAAAACAATGCTCATTACATTCTTCGATAGTTAAGGTATTATCCACAAAGAATTTGTTCCAACTGGTCAAATAATTACAGGTCAACACTTCTTAGCTGTTTTAAAGCGTTTGATGGCCAGAATTCGTCGCATTCGTCCAGACTATAGGACTGAAAGCAGTTGGTGTTTGTTACACGACAATGCACCCAGTCACACCTCCCTTATTGTTCGTCGATTTTTGGCAAAAAATCATGTCTGTGTGTTGAACCATCCATCGTATTCACCTGATTTAGCAACCTGTGACTACTTCTTATTCCCAAAACTTAAAATGAAGTTAAAAGTGTGTTATTTTGAGGATATTTCGACCATACAAGAAGCTTCGACGCGTGCTTTGCAGACCATTCCACAAAGGGATTTACAACAGGCGTTCGATTCATTAATAAATCGCTGTAAAAAGTGCATTGAAGCCGGAGGGTCCTATTTTGAATAACAAAACCAAAACAGGTATTAATTTCTTGTTTCCATTTATTTTTACAGACCCAGTCTTAAAACTTATTTGACGCACTGTGTATGTCAGTGAGTCAGTCAGTTACAGAACTGTTTTATATATATAGACTAGATGAATAACTGTGCTTCGCTACGGAGTACATTGAAATTAAATACTCAGTCAGTCAGTTACGGTACTGTTTTATACATATGGATGATACGCTATCAAAAAGAGATGCCAGTGCATGGCAGTGAGTAGCAGAATAAAACTTTAATGCCATGGTTCTAACCCGTTTAAGAATGAAATAAATTAACAAACTGGAGAAATGAATAGTGCAATTGTGTAATAAGTTTAACGGGGAATATCAGTCGACAACGCAGATTCTATCGTTCCTTCGCCAAAGCCAAGCACCGTTCTTTTCCAGTGTTAAATAATGGGAAATTTTTCTCTCAATATTTTCCTAATCATAGTTCAGCAATGCATATTTTTTAACTCTGTTTTCTACATCTGCTGCGCATACCTCACTGATTGCATTTAATGGTCTCTGAATGCAATGCGGTTTTTGTCAATTTTTTAAAAAATTAAAATTCTTCATACAATTTCAAACAATTTAAATTTTTTAACGATAACAATGAATAGATTAATGACCCGTAAAAAATAAACTACGAAAAAATTCAAAGTCGTAAAAAGTAAATTTTTTAAAATTTAAACGCCCAGCTTCATATGCAAAAACAGAATTCGAAAATTTGCATTGTCTAATATGCTATTAGAAAAATACCGAGAGAAAAATTTCCCATAGACTAATATTGGGATTGAAGATCTGCGATGTCAGACGTAGCCTCGACTTAAAAGTACATGGTACTTGCCAACATAAACGCCAGAGAATAAATACTCTTTAAATATTTAACTCTACTGCATGAAATCAGAACTTTTGTGGCCTGTATAGCAATCATATACATGCAACTGCTTATTCTTAAAATACTAACAATTCCTAACGAACATCATTATAACACAAAACATGTTGTATTTATATTCAGCACAACAAAAATTCGTGTTTAACAAAAAGTTTATGAACTTTTTTTCGAAATATTGACTTGTGAACATCACTTAGATACAGAAATATCTTGACTTACACGACCTCGGAGTTACGCGATTATTGATTTCTCCCTTTTTCCTCTCTCTAGAATGACAACGCCATGCTGTCCTTTGTTTATGACAACACATGACCTTTCGAGGACGTTAAAAAACAATTAATAAGTCCATAATTCCATAGATACAAATTTAATTCGTTTCTTTTTTTTTTTTTTTTTTTTTTTTTTTTGTAATCCATGGGCAAAATGTGTATGAGTACAATGTCGACCTAATGAAATAATAATGGATAAGTACAATATGCAATGAAAACCTAATTACAATTACAAACTTGGCAGAAGGTCTCAACACGCAATTGAGAAAGGGTTACAGATTTTAGAGAATATAAACTCTAATAAAGATCATGAGATCACGACAAAGAAGAGAATTTAAAAAAAAACAGTTAATTTGCTATGAAGATATTCGCGAAGAAAAAAAAAGGCGTTAATACGGCAGACTACTTTATTGGACTTTTTAAAAACATCAACATAATTTTTTGTTTTATATCTCATACATATGTAATATTAATATGTAATACAATATTTTCCCTTTAAATTGGTGTTTTTTGTAAGTTCTTGGTCCCAATTACACAAAATTTATATTAATTTATATGCAAAGTTGTACCCCGACTTACGCAAACTCGGCCTACGCGATTTTTCGTCGGTCCCACCTATGGCGTAACTTAAGGGGTATTACTGCATAGGAAAATGTGATGGCGAACACTCCTCACGCCTGGCGATTAGGCATTTAGAAGCAGTAAGATAAGAGAGGGATGGCATAGGGGACGATACCCCCCCCCCCCACCCCGGATGTTGCCCCTGGGGCTGCTCGGTGGCACCTCGCTAAGGGCTTGTTCACATAGAATCCGTCAGCGTCAGAGTAAAAAAAAATTAACCAATCCTATACAGTCATTGACTCATTTAACCAATTAGCGCTAACGGAATCTTCAACGCTGACGCTGATGGATCCCATGTGAACAGGCCCTAAGATGGACTCCGACCTTTGTGGTGTTAGTGTAAACTGGAGCCGCAAAGCCTATATGGACCTGGTGTGGAACACTCCCGGCCAGGGGGCATTAACAACAACAACAACATCAATCATTAAGATTTCACAAAACAAGTATGCTTATTCAAGATGCCTACGTTTGTTACAATCATTGCTAATGCTGTACTTGAAAAGAGGCTTATCCTCATTTCAACCGAAAGCAGTTCCCATCATACATAAAAAAGACCTACATATGCTATAAGAATGTTTTGAATCTATAGCTATTCATAAATGCATGATTTTTTAACATGACTATCTAAAGATGGTATGCAATGTATTTTCAGTCGTGATTAGTTATAACACGAGATGATGCCTTGCAATAAATCTTAAGAATCATAAACACGGTAGTTCAAAGTGCCCTAAATATCGATGTGTCCTAGAGTTCGAATTTTCGGTCGAAGTTCGTTTTTTTAAAGAGACGAATAATATATAAGGGAATCAGTGTGGATGTTGCTGTCGTCACAAATTTTTCACAGTCAGATCGAAGCTCACAAGTCCAAATTCAGTGTGGAAAGGTTCATGTACTTTTTAAAGTAAAAGGAGAAAAAAAATCACATACATGGCAAGGGGAATTCTGTGGTTTTTCCACACATATCTGTGTCTGTGAGTTAAAACCACATGTCTGATTGGATTGTATAACTTGTTCCATTTGCTTTAATGCGTCAGATCCACCAGAGCCTAGAATGAGAAATCAGAAACGCAAAAGTATATAAGTGTAAGAGAACACGGCCTACAACATTTTTATACACGTATAAATATGAATAAAAATAACATGTGCATATACATATATATATACACTCGAGTCAAAACATTATGACCACTTGTCAATAACGAGTTGGCCCACCTTTGGCGCGCAACACAGCTTCAACCCGCCTTGGCATGGATGCCACAAGTCCTTGGTAGATGGCCGGAGACAGATTGTACCAGATGTTTAAGTAACGGTCACGCAAATCCGAGATATTGCGAATTGGTGGTCTTTGAACTCTGAGCTGCCGTCCCATGACATCCCAAATGTGTTCTATCGGACTGAGATCCGGTGAGTTAGGCGGCCAGGACATTAACTGGAATTCAGCATCATGTTCCTGGAACCACTCCAACACAATTTTAGCCTTGTGACACGGGGCGTTGTCCTATTGGAACATTCCATTTCCAGCTGGAAAAACAGAGGCCATGTAAGGGTGCAACTGGTCCGCAATGATGTTCAGATACCCTGTAGCATTCATGGTCTGCTCTACCACAACCACGGGTCCCAGAGACGCCCAAGAGAACGTCCCCCAAAGCATAATACCGCCACCACCGGCCTGTGTATGACCTACTGTACATTGAGGGAGCAACAGTTCGCCTGGAAGACGGCGTATCCTGACACGGCCATCGGCGTGATGAATGACAAACCGTGATTCATCTGACCAGGCAACTCTCTCCCACTGATCCATGGACCAGTCGCGATGTTCCCGGGCCCAGCGCAGGCGCAGTTGGCGATGACGCTTGGTCAGCAAAGGCACACGAGTGGGACATTTGCTGCGTAGCCCCATATCCAACAGTGTCCGCTGAACAGTGTGCTGCGATACTATTCTACTTGGCCCTTCACTGTATTGGGCTGTCAGCTGAGCCACTGTCTGGCTCCGGTTTTGCTTCACCATGCGAGACAGTCTCCGACGACCTTTTTCTTTGATAGCGTGTGGACGTCCAACACTATGTCGTCTTCTGCTGGTTTCACCGTCTTTCATCCACTTTGCATAAGTACTAACAACTGTAGGTCGCGAACAACCCACGAGTCGTGCAGTTTCGGAAATACTTGTTCCGAGCCTTCGAGCCATTACAATCTGCCCTCTATCAAAGTCGATTAGATCCGCAGCCTTTCCCATCACACACAGAAGTAAGTGAAAGAATGATTCTTAAGACTCTCCAGCAGCAGTTAAATACCACTTCCACCTGATCACGTGCCTTTCATGTCATCCAGGCGAATTCATTGCAAAATGTAGGGGTGGTCATAATGTTTTGGCTCTTGAGTGTATATGGGGCACGAGGTAGCTTAGTGGTAGCACGTCGGCTTTCAGTGCTGAGGATGCTCGGATCAAATCTTGACAAGCGCCATTCAATACCTCCCTGCCTAGGCCGGATATGAGCAAGTTAAATTAGTAAACCGGAAAGTCCCCGTCAGCCCACTAGCGTATATGGACCTGGTCTGGAATACTTCTGGTCAGGGAGCATTAGAAATAACAACCAACACACACACACACACACATGAGCGCCAATGTAAGCACCTCGTTTTAGGGCCTCGTTAAAGACTTTTCCTTACAAGACTTAGAAGAAGATCAACTGTTTATTTCTTCTTCCTTCATACTTCGCGAAATGTGGAAATTTTGTAAGGAGTGCATTTTAAAATAAACATATTCGTCTTCCACAAAATCTTATATACATACGCTGATGCGCATGACATCTAAATATTTGCTACTCATTCATCTGAGTACAGAGATGAACGAACTTCCCGAATATTTCATGGTTGATTGTGACTGCACGAGATAAGCGCTGTTGATGATGTTGCTGGTTTCCTGGAGGAAGGTAATGTCTTAATGGAGTTGTCACAGAGAATTCCCGAAAGTAAGGAATATATGTACCCGACAATAGCAATTATTCGTAAACACCATGAAAAAAAATTATCGTTAAGGTTCCTAGATTTTCGATCTGACGTTTCAGGCATTTTAAAATTCGGGCCCGTTAGATCCGTAAACTATAAAGTTGCTCTATGACGTCGGAAAGGGTGGGAGAAGATACGACCCCCTAGATGACGCGCTGGGGTTGCTCGGTTGAAATCGAGGAGGAACCTAGCTAAGACCAGTGGCGTACCTAGACCATTTGGGGCCCGGGGCGGATTTATTTTTTGGGCCCCCCCCCAAAAAAAATGGTAATTTTTAACTTTTTCTAATGACAACTAGCCTTTCTTTGCCTTAATCAGATAGTCTCCTCAGGCTATTGACCTGTGCAGACAGTGGCGTGCTCAGGATTTTGCTCTGGGGGGGGGGGGGGGTCAAGGCCTCCATGTGCTAGGGTTTGTCCATTTTTATGACGCCCTATTATCAGGGTGGACTAGAAGGGGGTGTCTTCCGGGGGTCTGGGGGGTATGGAATACCCACCAGCCGAAGGGAGGTCCGGAGGCCCTCCCCCGGAAAATTTTGAAAATTAGGTGTTAAATAGTGCCATTTTACGCTATCTAGAGTAGTAGATACCACTTCTTAAAAATCATATATCTATGAATTCGGATAAAATATTTAAAGCAACGTCCCCGTCATTAGTGGAATGAAAATCTAACAAGAAGTGCTTTTTAAAGCAGATACGCGACGAAACAGTGCGTGCGTGCCCTGTTGAAAAAAGACCCCTTCAATTCTTTGATAGGCAAGGGTTCGGTTCACTCTCGCGGTTCGCGGATAGTACTGTAGAAGTGTATAAACAGCGCTCGGCACTTGGCTTTAGAAATACTGGTTCTGGCACTGTATAGCGCTAAAATTGTAACAATAAAGATCGATAAAAATGTAAGTGCAATAAAGATCGTAATAGTAAAGAATAAATAACACAATTACTATTAGGCCTATACGAAACTTTTGCATTATTTTGTAAATTTAAATAATTTATTTTAGCTCTGTGGGGGGGGGGAGGGGTCCTGTCCCACTTCCCCCCTCCCCCGTCGGCACGCCCCTGTGTGCAGAGAAAAAATTGACAGAATAAGGGAGCGAACTCGTGCAGTACGAGGTGAGCAATGATCATTACTGTTTAAGCGTTAAATTAATGAAAAAAGTCTTATGTCAAGGCCTGGGTTCGAGCAATCGAACCAATGACGTACCGCACGGCACAGCTCCGAGACCAACGTTCTAACCGCTTGATCCATGAGCTCGCTAACTTACTGTTCGGTACAAGGTTAAAATCAATTGTACGGCGCTGGTTTTCGTTGTATGAATTTTTCGTCAGGCCAAGCTGAATGGTAAAAGGCTTGGCCGTTTGATTAATAAAAGCGATAATAGTTAAAGACAAAATTCATATTAAAAAGAAAAGGAGCCATTTTGGTGCCAATACTTATTTATAATATTCAGGTAGCTTCAAGGAAAACCAAAGAAATACCTTACTTTGATCTACGTTAACTTTATTGGTAATTCAACTTTAAAAATTTTTACTTTTCACAAGGCAATACACATTCACAGTATCAGTCTGAAAAAAATAGAATGGGAATACATCACCTAGAAAATGCCGTGTTGTGTGAAACCATGTTATATGAGACCCAGGGACATTTCCAAAAAGGGGGGGGGGGGTTGCGTTCTAAAAACTTATTAAAAACAAACATTTTTAAAAATTCCATATAAGCAAGTTAAATTAAGAATTCTGTATTAATTTCAAATAGGTAAAAGCCTCCTTTTAAAATTGTCTTTTTCTAACTTTTGCATCAGAAAATTGTCTAATTGTCTCATGAAAGTTTATTTTCATAGCCAACTTGTTCTCGATGGATAACATTGCTAGGCCATTTAGTCTGATTTGGCTCATTATTGAGCGCAAATAGTTTTTGATGACTTTCAATTTCGAAAAACTTCTTTCACAAGTTGCGACTGAAATGCAAATCGTCAAAAACAACTTTAGTGCTAAATACAAGTTTGGTACTGACTCTTGAAATTCCATACCAACAATGAACTGCAAAACTTGAAGAGCTGACCACTTTTTGACTTCCTCTGTATTAATATTTGAAGATTATCATTATGGAATGGAATAATATATCTCCTAATGAAACATTCAAACTGGTTCAATCTATGCAGAAACGATTGATAGAGGTCCTCAGACGTAAGGGCTATCCGACCATTTACGTCTTAGTCTTTTTATTTCTGGCAAAACCTCGTCCTTAGAAAATTCGTCGTAACTTTCAGTTAGACGAGAAATAAGTTCTGGCAATTTCTCATCTAGAGCTTTGATCAAATTAACCGACTGCAAGACTTCAAATTTTTTATGAATGTTGTCCATGGATTTTGTTCTTGTTTGGAGTTCCAAATACAACCTATCTACACATTGGAACATGGACCTCCTTAGTTCTTGTAAAGATAAACCCTCATCTTTAGCTTTTACACCCGGCATCATCTTTTTCGATCATTTTCTGCCTCTCTTTTCAATAGCAATTCCCATTGCTTCACATTTCGGGGAAGCGAAGTCCAAAGCATCACTAACTAAAGATTCTCTGCTTTCCTTAATAAAAAGTTCCAATGCTCTTAGTTTATTTAAAGCCTTGTCCAAGGAAATCCCCTGAATTTTCAGGTAGTGGTGAGTGTGGTTGATTTCCTCCAAAATGTCTGACCACAGGCGTAGAAACGCTATAAACTTAAAATCGCAAACATTTGCCATTATAATCTGAGCTGATCCTCTTGTATCTAGGTTTTCAGATTCGTCTCACAGCTTCTCCACTGCATCTATCAATTTTCCAAATTTTCCAAAACACACAACATTATTCACATATTACGTCAAAGCCAGAATCTGACAAAGAATCGGCTTACCTGTAATTTCCAGGCTCATCGTCGTCATCAGTCAGTCTTTCCTCAACCTAATGCTTAAATCAGGACTTCTGACACCAAAAAAACTAACCAGTCTATAACAGGGCCCGATTTAGAAAATTCTTGACTTTAGGCACAACTCGGGATGGGGCGATGGGGGCCCCCTAACAGTGATGTGGGCGTAAAATTTCCAAAATTGACACACACAAAAAATAATCATGAATCATTGTGAAAGTATCATTTTACCGAGAATTGGCTATTTGAAGCGTAGAAGCCTTGAGCATTATCAAATAACAAAAAGCAATACAACATATTAACTTCTTCATTAAAATAAAACACCAATACAATGCAACCAGAAAAACTTAGTAATCTCTTATATACACTATAACATACATATGAACTATACATATAGCTATACATATGATGAACCAATCAATCAAATTTGAAAGGATATATAAAAAAAATTGATATTGAAAAAGGCAAAATAAAAAAGAACTGAATTGGAAATTCTTTTTTTTTTCTTTTCTTTTAAAATAAAAGTTTTCGGGGCCCCCCAACATTCGGGGGCCCCTAGCCCCGGGCCTGCCGGTCCTAGTGGAAAATTAGGGCCTGGCTATAAGGACTTTGCTTAAAATAAAGACTATCAGCCTATTTAATGATTTTCATGCGTTTATTGCACTTCTAGGATAAATACGGTTACGTACAAAATTTTAAAATACATCAAGAAAAGTTCGTGGGTTCTGGAATACGACGAAGAACGTCGGGCGATTCTCAGCAACTCAGCGCCAGCTCTATGGCATCTCTCAGCACCATAGGCGTAGCGTGCTTCTAACCTTTTTATTTTTTTTGGGGGGGGGAGGGGGCACGAATTGAATTCCGTTAGGGCCCTCCTCAGCGCTTTGACTACCGGACGGTCCTTAAAATATGAAATATTGGGATTTTTTAAAATTGAATAAAAATAGAATTCATGTTTGAGTAGTTAGTTATACAATGAGAAAAATAAATATAATATTAATAAAATCAGAAAAAAATATAGCATCGAATTTATGCTATGGATCATATCATTGTTAAAATCTATGTTAAGGCTAAAGACATAATCGGAATCTTCAGTTTCACAGTTTGAAAAGGCGGCAAAAAACCCAGCTTTCTTAAAAGTTATCTACAATTTTATGGTTGTTACTGAACTTCTATTAACGTTTTAATTTATTTCAAGTTAAGTGGGGGGGGGGGCATGTGAAATGTTGGAAGTCGCTAAAATATGAAAGTGTAATATTTTATAAAAACAATAAAGTTCTTGTCTGATTTTTTTAAAATTAAAAATGTAATTTTTTGTAGTAAAGTTATTCAATTTTAAAAAAGACCCCTCTCGTGGGGCCCCCTTAGTAAGTGGGGCCCGGGGCGGTCCGCCCCCCCCGCCCCCGCCTTGGTCCGCCACTGGCTAAGACAGACCCCGACCCTTGTGGTACTACTCTAATTCGGAGCCGTACTTCTAAGCCTATATGGATCTGGCTTAGAACCCTTCCGGCCAGAGGACGTTAGCAACAACAGCATCAACAACAACAAATCTTCAAGAACAGTCGAAGTATTTTCCTTACCTCTCGTTTCACCCCAACCAGTGGCATAGCAGGACCATCCAGGCTGCAAGTCCCATCCAATATGTGGCAGGCAGGCCGGTTGAACTCCGTCGTTAAACTTAACGGGGGCATTTAATTTGACGAGGGAGATGTCGTGGGTGATAGTGTACCTTCTGATCTAAAATTGTATGCAACCGAGAAGAACAGGAATGTTATTTCTAAAGAGCAACAACATTATAGTCTAATTCATCAGAAGTCAGTGTTCACACGGAAATCACTGTAAATTTTGGTTAGATCATCGAATAAAATACATTGTTGGCGTCAAAAACAATATTTGGTTCGTATTAAAAAGAATAGTTAGCCAAAATAAATATCGGATGTATATAGAACTTCAAATTTTAGAGATTATCAGGATTTATTGGCTGTTCTGTACGTGGTTTCTTTATGTGAGTATTATATTAAGTTTGATTTACATTTATCAAAATGATTCTCTGTGTTTTAGGTACAATTAGATGCTCAAATACTTGTAGAATACATCTTTTTGTACATATACCCGGGGGATTTTTAATATCGGCGTCTAAATATCTGAATATAGGAATATACAGGGTTATCAGGAAAGAATCATCCGATTATAAAATTTAATATTTTCCATAATTACAAACAGAAAATTATAATTAATATGTCATTGTAAAGGAAAAATTTAAAATTCTTTTTCACAGGTGTTCGATATGACTTCCTTTAGTCAGCTGTATAATATCATTGCGATATGCCATTGCGTGCCAAACACGTTGTAATGTTTCGCTATTAACTGTTTGCAAAGCATCACAAATGCGTTGCTTAAGTTCGGGCACGCTTGTTGGCAAAGGTGGTACGAACACAAGATCTTTGACATATCCCCAAAGGAAGAAGTCGCATGTTGCTAAGTCCGGTGACCTAGGAGGGTAGCTGTGTAGGACCAAATCATCGGCTGCACTGCGACCTTTAGTGTATAATTGTATGCGTGCTTGCGTATCGCAAAGCATTTGAATAGTAAATTATTCTTGTTCCATTAATGATTGCATGTAATTAGCATAGCCGGATAAAGAGGTACATATCGCTAATCTGTAAATTATATAGAAGATATGTTATTGATCAAATTTTCCCACCTCCACAAATTCTGGAATACTAGACATAAGAGCCCAATGCAAAATACCGGGATAGTTGCTAGCTTGGATTTGAAACCGAATAAAAATTAATTTTACCAAACATTAAAGGATTTAAAGTGAGCATCTTAAAGAAATTTATCAGATGTCTGTTTTATTAGGTCTGTTGAATTATTTAATGCCACTCGGCTATAAAGAACATTTGGAGTCAGCCGCCTGAAACACCTGCGTGCGGTCACCCTTATAAACAGAACTGTAGTAATTCTTTTGAAATTCACCGAGAGAAGTTAATTTTAATTACAAGGAAATTTATTCCCTGATTAGAAGGAATTATAAGTAAGCGTTAGGTATTGAGGTTATTTATTTATTTATTCGATTTCAGAATTAGCAGCGTAACATACATCTGATTGAATAATCTTAAAGCTATTATATCAACATTTATGAAAAAAAGAGAATTTTATAGCTATCTTTACAGTTATTCACATTTATGTAGTTATGTAATTATGTAATATATAAAAAAGCACGTAGCTATAAATTTATGAAAACTCTGCATATACATTACATCTTCGAATTCCAAGTCTGGATAGGCAATAATCTTGACGGCTCTTCTTATCTGCTCATACTTGGTTTTGGTGAACTTGCTGTGGGCTCCAATATGTATTTTCAGATTCTCCGGATAAGGGTTTCTAAGGCAGAAGAGCGATGTATTACTTTTTGCATTTATAAGAGGGAAAGACAAAGGGCTCTCGTAGCGGTAGTTGTGCGAGTGAAGGTAGAGTCATATGTACTCCCAATTTAAGTAATTATATAGAAATCTAATTTCTAGTCTAAGTGACAAAACTATATATTTTATCAGATAACTTATCGGTCAATAAATATGCCTCCACTTTCTTCTAATTTTTCATATTTTAAAGTATTAAAATCCTTTTGCATCGGGCAAAAGATTTTAGTATTTTTTAAGAACATAAGTTGAAATTTGAGGACTGTCTTCAAGATTGGTGAACGTCTGGTTGCCTTAATGGATGAACGAAATGTTATAAAACACCTGAATTACCCATCAACATTCCTAACCGGAATTCACAGCACCAACAGTGGCGGATTAAGCATCTTGCAGGTCATACACGCAACCCAGTTTTGAGGCGCTCTCCTTTACCCCCTTTCAGACTGGATTTCATAATTTTTCCTCAATAGGCACAGCCAAATTTTAAGGCCCCTCTTATATTCCCATTAACCTTTTATAGTTTTTTACATGTAAGTAAGCGTCAAATGCTTTCTTTGATCCTTAAAATGTTCATAGGAATTTCTCTTGATAGCAATTCATCTCCTCTTACCCAGTAAAGAAATCCAGCCAATATTTATCTAAACGAAAACAAACAAACAAACAAAAAACAACAACCCACTTTTTATTAATAAGTCTGCTGTGTGCTAACCCTATTGGATTCGCTTACCTCAGTGTTAACCTATGGAGAAAATGTGTCCAAGGATTGCAGACTTGGATTAAAGATTTTAAAAAAATGTACTCCGTAACAGAGAAGGAAATTTTACACCTTAGGGCAGTTTTCGTTTTTTTTTTAATGCAAATAATATTTTAAAATTTCAAGTATTCGGGGATTAAATCTGATATGTGTGTTTTAAACGCGCATAAATTCCTTTGGTGGACGAAATTTATTAAATGAATGCCCTTTCAAGGTGCAGAAAAGTTCAGGCTATCTGAAAATACCATTTTTATTGGATTATCAGCATTTATGTAGCTGTCAATAGTAGACACATTTTCTCCATAGGTTAACATTGAGGTGAGCCAATCCAATAGGGTTAGTACACTGCAGCTTTACTGTAGGTATCAATTTAAAAATGCATTTCTTTTGTTTTAAACCTTGAAGTAGCTAACTGAATAATTTAAAGGGAATGAAAAATATTTTGTCAACACATTATAAAAGAACTGTCCATATTAAAGATTGAAATACAAATTTTCTGTCTATAGAGATACTTTTATTGCTTTAAGTTTCTAGTCTTCATAATCTGACACTTGTACAACATCACTTTTAGGAAAATTAAAGACAAATTATTTAGGTGAGTATTAATTAATGAATTGCGTAAATAGATTTCAGCAGCTTAAATCACCGAAAAAGAGTGTATTCCATTAGCGTTACTAATACGTAATGTAAAAGAAAAACGCTCTGCAGTGTTGACATTTAGAAAAGTTGATTGAAATTCATGATCATGAATTAATCAATTGACTTCATGCTATCACTTTGCCACCGATTTCTGGGGCCCTAATAGGGCCAGGAAATAGGCTAATGGGGCCAGAATTTTTATTCCAGACCAAGTCTATATAGGCTAGCGGGTTGAGGGGTGCCGCTCCGGTTTATAATATCACCACAAGGCTCGAAGTTAACAAGATGCTACCGCAATTTTGACCGAGGACCTCCAAGAGGGGGGGAATCTGGCGGGGGGAGGGGTCGTACCCTCTCCCACCATCACTGACCTCGTAGAGGGACTCTTCGGTCTACGTATTTAACGCACCTATACCCACCTAGACACGGACGTATTCAATGGCGCTTATCGGGATTCGATCCGAACACCCTCAGCACCGAAAGCCGACACGTTACCATTTGGCTACCTCGAGCCCGCGCTTGCATTGTGAATCACCTCTGAGCATCAAAGTACCCAACTTTTCCAGAGAAATCTCTTCCTCATAGCACTTTCTACTGACAGGTATAGTTTACACTTTGCTCTAAACCATCTGTGTTAAAAAGTGATCTTGGTTCTGTATTGCAATAAGTAGAACATAAAAGCCATGGTTCACAGTGTCAGGGCTCATGAAAATGACGTAATTGTGGCGAATATTTGTAAAATCTGTGAACGAGTATCGTTGTCGAATAAGAATACGAGTATACGTCATGGTGATGCAATTTGCGGAAGGCGAAATTTTCGTATGCTCCGAGACTTCTCTCTGAAACTGCGTCACCTTACCCTGCGTGCGAACATTCGGTGTAGCATTCACTTCTTTGTTTCACAGAATCTCACGGTGAGGCACCTCACCTCACCTCACCAAGCTGCGTCTCAACTTGCGCCCGGCCTAAAGGCCTGTTCACATAGGAGTCTGGTAGCGGAAGGGTAAAAGGAAAGATGGCGCTGAGACGGAAATAAACCAATCATAGGCGTTAAAAATTTCGTTGCTAATCGTTTGGAGGTTTGTCATTGGTTAAATATATTTCAATACTTTAACGCTTTCGCTACCGGACTCTTATGTTAACAGGCCCTAAGGTCCCAGGACTGGAGATATTGCGAAAAACTAATGTTCTGTATGACCTATGTCAACAGCGACAAAAAAATTGGATTGATGCTCAAGAAAACAAAGGGTATATGAAAAAATTTGTCGCTCAACTGCTAATGTTGTGTATGTTGATATTAATTCTTACGAAACAACGTGTATTTATTACTTTAATATGCAAGTTCGAAACCAAAGAACTGAAAACGAGTTAAAATAATGGATGTAATTGGTTCATTTTGAGAACCAATACACTAATGTGGTATGATGATGTATTTGAATGTGCAAAGCTTAATGTTACTACAAACTGGGGTATTATTTTACTGATTAAAGTTTTTATAAGGGAATACTTACTTATTTTATTTTTACCTTTCTCTACTTATAAAACTTAAATTTAACCTAAACAGTGAATTTATAATCATCTAAACGTGTATGCGGGGTGGTTTTGCTTCAAAAGTATTACCACTTAATACACGTGAGATGCTGATTGAGGTTTCCAATCATTTTATTTTGAAATGCTTGTGCAACAAAATTTCTTAGCGATTTTAACGATCTACTCGGCATAAAAAGAAATTTTTAGTTCAAATATCGTTTTAATCATTCCAGTGTATAACAATCTACGTTTTTCATTGATCTACCATATGAGCCTAAAAAAAAAACCACATCTGTTCCAAGTAAATTCATCATTGCTTACACAAGTAATGGAAATATATTTGAAAGAGAAATAACGAGATGCAGTGCTATAGACAGGGTTCCCCCGACCCCAGGTGGTCCAGAGATAATTGCCGTTCCTTTTTTTTCGTTCGCAGAACCTACCCTCCCTCCCGTGGAATATTAGGGCAGATGTATATGATTGTTATGTCTCTTTTTTCGCCATGTAAAAAAGGACTGAATGACTTGCAGTTATTTTCTTGCAACAGAGCGAAAAAATATCTAGCCTTTGCAGTTAGTTCTCTGTCTATTTTGATTTTGTTCACTCTTCTTAAAACGAAAAATTTAAAAAAAAATTTAAATAATTTGTATGGAACTTAAAAAGTATCACTGGATGTTTTTTATGTAACTGCGCCTTGTGAACTTTGTAATGATGTTATGTTTAAAAAAAAAAAAAAGTTTGAGACAACATTTTAGTTTTGTTACAGAGAAAAATGATTTATGATCCACTTATAAGGTAAAGTGAAAACATTCACTTTTTTCTCATGCTTGAATATTTTGCGTGAACTGCAAGAAAATAAACAACTTAACATAAGTTCTGGAGCTGCGCCTGACTGATCAATCGTGGCGCCTGAGGTAAGTTTTAAAAACGGAGGCCTTATTAAATTGAGAGACCCGCTCAGATTAAGAAATGAATGCATCACTATCAGGAATAGTCTGCAGTATACATAATAGAATAACGGACATTTTGGTAGCAGAATTCTTAGAGCTACAACAACGTTTGGAAATGTGCATTCAAAATTTATTTCTCATTACCTCAAATTCAGCAGTTTACAAAAAATAGTCTAAGTATTCGCTTATATTTAAGTACTTTTACGAATTTTGTTATTATAAGATTAAACAATTAATATTTTCTCTTTATTTGTTAAAAATTTTGCACTTTTACTGTCTTAATTTGGCGCCTATTTCATTTCGACGCGTTAGGCAGTCGCCTCGCCAACTTCACCTGTGGGATCGGCCATGCTCTAGAGTTGCGCAGTTCTAGACCTTCGTGCTTTTTGACCATCTATATATTTAAGTTGCTAAGCCGACTTTTTGGGCAGTCCGTGAGAGAAAACTACTGCATCAATTTACTTCATTTTGGTCTTAAATGAAAGATTGTAATCTGTAGATTTGTCAACTTTGGTTTTTGTAACCGCAATTTCTATTAATCAGCGATAATTTACAGTTAAAAATTCATTTCTGCGCATGCTCAGTGACAAGATTTAATGATGTACACTTTCATTCCGAGGAGTCTCTCTAGATCTGTCTCTGCCATTTTTATTTTTATGATAATTATGTTTGTGAAATATAAGATTAAACCTGTTGGAAATTGCTTTTTTCACGCTGTTTAGTTAGCGATAATTTACAGTTAAAAAAATTGCTTTCTGCGCATGTTCGGAGACATTTTTAAGTCTGGCATTAGATACTCACTAAGCACGAGGCCGCTTAAACATATTAATTCGTTTCTGCGCATTATTATGATTTTCAACATTTGGCAATGACGTGTTGAGTATAATTTGTGCATTAGTACATTTATTTACTATCTAGCCGTCATGTTTTGACGGGTACCAACTAACTATATATATTTAAGTTGCTAAGCCGACTTTTTGGGCAGTCCGTGAGAGAAAACTACTGCATCAATTTACTTCATTTTGGTCTTAAACGAAAGATTGTAATCTGTAGATTTGTCAAATTTGGTTTTTGTAACCGCAATTTCTATTAATTAGTGATAATTTGCAATTGAAAAATTGATTTCTGCACATGCTCAGTCGCATGTTTAAATCTGGTTTTAGAAACTCACTGTTTCTGCGCATGCTCAGTGACATGTTTTAAAGATAAACACGTTTATTCCTCGGAGTCACTCTAGATCTCTGTCTGCCATTTTTTTATGATAATTATGTTTGTGAAATATAATATTAAACCCGATGGAAATTGTTTATTACGCGCTGTTTAATCAGCGATAATTAATTTACAATTAAAATTTTGTTCTTTCTGCGCATGCTTAGTGGCATTTTTAAATCTGGCTTTAGATACTCACAAAGCATGAGGCCTCTTAAACACATTAATTTGTTTCTGCGCATTATTATAATTTTCAACATTTAGCAATGATATATTGAGTATAGTTTTTATGAATTAGTGCATTTATTTACTATCTAGCCGTCATGTTTTGACGGGTACCAACTAGTTTGCTCTTAGGTGCTAAAAGATTACGTTTTGCGTTTGCGATTAGTCTGAGGAGACTGCAGCGGATCACTACGCCAGCCGAGCGATAAAGAACTGTTTCCTCCGCCAATTGGCGAAATAAACGTACGGTAACCCGAAGCTATGCGGATGGACATTTTTCCCATATAGCACACGACTCTGCGCTCTGACCCTCGTCTGTGTGTCTGCCTGGCTATGTCCGGCCTCCAGCTTCTGCTGTATCTCTTTTTAACCAATTTTATTACCTATTTCTTATATTAAATGTGTTTCGTTATTATATGGCTGGCATTCATTAATCTAGTGTTATTTCATTTATTAATTGCTAATTCCTAATAATCTAAATTTTATGGCACGTGTAATCGCGCGCCAAACTGGTGACCCGGATCTTTTTTAATCTTCCAAAATATGCAAAGACCAGCCTTAATAAGTTTAAAATACTAAAATTCAAGTAATACTAATTTTTTAATATTCATTATTTCGGGATAATTCCCCACCGCGTTCAAACCACGTGTTGGATTCCAATCAACGACTTGCTCCACGTAATGTATTACCTTCGACGCATTGTTCATCGGGAAGGAGGTATGTGTTCAATTTTCCTTTACATTTCTCTGTGATTGGTCATTTATTCATATAATCCCCATCATTGTGGTAAAATATTTACAAATTCTTGCTCCCCAATGTTTTTTATGTATGGTACTATTTTCATGGTTATCGTAACTATTTTGTGCTATTTTTAATATCTGTATATATTTTCTACTGCCTGTTGTGTATTTTACCTAAAAAGTATTTCCCTTATTTGATAATTTAATCATGCCTGGATCGGATGATCAAGCTGCGAATACAGGATCACATGTATCCCACCTTGCCGTAAAAATTCCGCCACTGTGGAAAACCAACATTAAGTTATGGTTTATCCAAGTCGAGAGCAACTTTGCATTAGCAAAAATCACAAACGACATCACGAAATTCAATCATCTTGTCGCTTCCATCGACCCCGAAACTTTATCCATGGTTTCTGATATTTTGTTCACACCTCCCGCGACGGAAAAATACGAAACTTTAAAAACTAGATTGATAGCCGAATTTTCAGCTTCGGAAAACGAGCAAATTCGTAGGTTAATATCAGAGCTACATTTGGGCGATGATAAACCGTCCCATTTGTTACGAAAAATGCGAGAATTAGGGGGTAACGGCATTAACGACGATTTTCTCAAGTCATTATGGCTGCAGAGACTTCCATCTGAAATGCAAGCTATTTTATCCATTAGCTCAGAATCACTAGACAATTTAGCCAAAATGGCGGACAAAATCTCCGAGGTCCGCGTTTCTACAATGGACAGCACCGTTTCCGCCGTCGGGCAAACCACCGCAGCTGTCTTCGAAACAAAGAATGTCGAAAGTACCCCGCGCGTTTCCTCCCCCGACGAATTTAGCGCTCTTCGAAGGGAGATAGTCGCTTTGAGTAAACAAATAGAACGGCTCTCCCGCGATCGGAGCAGAGGCCGTTTTCAGGGGAACACAAACAAACAGCGCAATTTTTCGCGCGGGCGCTCCGGTGACCGCAAGGGAGATTATTGCTACTACCATTCCCGGTTTGGAAAAAAAGCACTAAAGTGCCAATCACCCTGCTCTTATAAGGCTAATAATGATCAGGAAAACTCTCAGTAGCGGCTGTCGATCGAAATTCATCAGCGACAGTCGCACAATCATATCGTTTGCATGTACATGATACGAAAAATCATTTTAATTTTTTGATTGATTCAGGCTCAGATGTCTCTTGTATACCCGTCCCCAGTAACCTAAAAAACCCAAAGCCTGATTCTCTGAAATTATTTGCGGCTAACAATTCAAAAATATACACTTTCGGATCAAAATTAATGAATGTGGACTTAGGTCTTAGACGAAATTTCACTTGGAAATTTTTAATAGCTAAAGTTCCTGTCCCTATAATAGGAGCCGATTTCCTACAGCATTTCGACCTTTTAATAGACCTTAAACGGCGTAAACTGATAGACAATGTCACTAAACTTAGCCAACCTGGGAAAATTTCAAAATCTTCAAATTATTTTTCCGTAAAACTTATTTCTGGCGATTCAGTATACCACAGAATCTTAGCGGAATTCCCAGAGTTAACAAAAGTAGCCTCCGGCGTAAAGCCTGTTAAACATAACACGGTACACTACATTGAAACAACTGGCCCTCCAATTCACAGTAAACATAGACGGCTAAATCCGGAATTATACGAGGCGGTGAAAAAGGAATTTCAGTTTATGATGGACCAGGGCATTTGCCGGCCATCTAAATCCCCATGGTCATCACCTCTCCATGTTGTTTCAAAAAGTTCAGGTAGCATTCGCCCTGTCGGGGACTATAGGAAATTAAATGCTCGCACTGTACCGGACCGTTATCCCATACCACACATACAAGACTTTTCTAATGCACTCCATGGTAAAAACATTTTTTCAAAACTTGACATTGTTAGGGCCTACTTCCATATACCAGTGCATACGGAGCATATACAGAAAACTGCAGTTTGCACCCCGTTTGGGTTATTTGAGTTCCCATATTTAAATTTTGGGCTGTGCGGAGCAGCACAAACATTCCAGCGATTTATGAACGAAATCCTTGGCGAGCTCAAATTTTGCTATGTTTATTTGGACGATATTTTAATATTTAGTACCACTGAAGAAGAGCATAAGGATCATTTACGAATTGTACTTGAGAGATTAAATGCATATGGACTAACCATAAATGTTTCAAAGTGTATATTTGGCGCATCAGAGATTCCCTTTTTAGGACATTTAATCACTAGTAATGGCACCACGCCTTTACCTGATAAAGTTAAACCGATCATCAATTATCCACAACCAAAAACTGTTAAAGAACTTCAGCGATTTTTGGGATTTTTGAATTTTTTTCGTAGATTTTTACCGAATATAGCAAAACATCAAGTACATTTAACTTCTTATTTAAAGGGGGCAAAGAAAAATGATAAAACAAAACTGGAGTGGTCAGATAAAGCTGACGAAGAGTTCCAAATTTGCAAACAAATAATATCAAACTCGGTTCTACTGGCACACCCGAAACCAGAGGCTGAACTGATTTTACAAGTCGATGCATCTGACTTTGCAATTGGAGGGACCTTGTCGCAGGTAGTGGACAGGGCATTACAACCCCTTGCATTTTTCTCCCGTAAACTTTCCCCAACAGAACAGAACTATAGCGCTTATGACAGAGAGCTATTAGCAGCATATGCTGCCATCAAACATTTTAGGCATATGCTCGAGGCGAGAAATTTTTCCTTATATACGGATCACAAACCACTAACTTACGCTTTCCTGCAACGCTCAGACAAATCCTCTCCAAGACAGTCTAGGCAATTGGATTTCATATCCCAGTTTACAACTGATATTCATCACATAAAAGGTTCAGAAAATATCGCGGCAGATGCGCTTTCACGGATAGACGCTATATCCATGCCAAACCCCATAGATTACAGGGAAATTGCTCAAGCGCAACAAACCGATCCAGAGCTAAAAAATTTAATCAATAACTCTGAAATTCTACAATTCAAAACAATAACTTTACCAGAAGTGGAAACACCTATTTATTGTGACCTATCAACGGGTACTGCACGTCCTTTCGTTCCTGAACCATTTCGGCAGAAAATTTTTGCATCCTTACATAATTTATCTCATCCTGGTATTCGCAGTACGTCAAAATTAATTCGATCCAGATTCGTTTGGCCTTCCATTCGAAAAGATTGTACCAAATGGGCTAGGCATTGCATTCCATGCCAAAAGTCAAAGATAACCCGCCATACCAAAACCCCAGTAGGGAAATTTTCAGCCCAATCACAGAGGTTCGAACACATACATCTCGACCTTGTCGGTCCTCTCCCTCCTTCCCAAGGAAATTATTATTGTTTAACTATGATAGATAGGTGCACACGGTGGCCAGAGGCTGTCCCAATCCCAGACATCACTGCACAGACAGTAGCGCAGAAGTTTTTTACTCACTGGATTGCTAGATTTGGCTGTCCTGTCCGCATCACCACTGACCAGGGCAGGCAGTTTGAAAGTGATTTATTTCGTGCCCTTTCTCAGCTACTAGGAATAAAAAAAACCAGAGCTTCCCCGTACCACCCCCAGGCAAATGGCCTGATCGAGGAATTCCACCGCCCATTGAAGGCAGCCCTGAAAGCCTACAACACAGATCAGTGGACTACAGCACTGCCCACCTTGCTGCTCGGTTTCCGCTCCGTCTTCAAAGAGGATCTCGGTGCGACGACAGCCGAACTGGTATACGGCAAGTCTCTGCGACTCCCCGGAGAGTTTTTTGACCCAACACCGGTTGATGCCTCACCCAAACAACTGGTGGAGGACTTAAAAAGACATTT
This sequence comes from Dolomedes plantarius, assembly GCA_907164885.2. Classification (NCBI taxonomy): domain Eukaryota; kingdom Metazoa; phylum Arthropoda; class Arachnida; order Araneae; family Dolomedidae; genus Dolomedes; species Dolomedes plantarius. The sequence continues at coordinate 136,902,671 of OU015492.1, forward strand.
CGCAACAGTGAGTCCAGTTCCAACATCCTGCCATGGACAGAGAGCGATTTTTGTGCACCCTCACCTCAACGTGTGTTCACATGTATTTGTTCGCCATGACGGTGTACGAAAACCCCTCCAAGCCCCGTATGATGGACCTTATAAAGTACTCCTAAGACGAGATAAAACCTTTGATCTGGAGATTAAGGGAGCCACACGAACAATCTCCATCGATCGCCTCAAACCGGCCTTTATAGCTATAGACAATTCATCTACTTCTCCTCAGCGTACTAATACATCACTGAATATGCAAACAACCCGTACTTCTCAGTGTGCTGATACACCACCGAACATACAAAAAACCCGCTCTGGGCGACTTGTTCGGCCCCCTCATCGTTATGTCCATTTTCAATGACACTGCGGAGGGAGTGTGCAGCGGATCACTACGCCAGCCGAGCGATAAAGAACTGTTTCCTCCGCCAATTGGCGAAATAAACGTACGGTAACCCGAAGCTATGCGGATGGACATTTTTCCCATATAGCACACGACTCTGCGCTCTGACCCTCGTCTGTGTGTCTGCCTGGCTATGTCCGGCCTCCAGCTTCTGCTGTATCTCTTTTTAACCAATTTTATTACCTATTTCTTATATTAAATGTGTTTCGTTATTATATGGCTGGCATTCATTAATCTAGTGTTATTTCATTTATTAATTGCTAATTCCTAATAATCTAAATTTTATGGCACGTGTAATCGCGCGCCAAAAGACAATTGAATGCCTCTATTGCTCTGATTGCCTGACAGAGTCCCACCTGTTATCCAACCCTAATAATTATTGCGGAGTAGAGAGGCTTTTATCGTCAACTTAACTTGATGAATAATCTCAATACAGCGAATTCTCGATCTATCGTTCCCCGAATCATCCCCGTATGTGTCGCTCATTTTATCCAGTCCCGACGATAATATTTCTTTGTATGTTCCCGCATCTATAGTTTTCGCTCATTTTATTGTTTAGCGCAGGGATGGGCAAACTCCGGCCCGCCGGAAGGTTTTATCCGGCCATAGGATAGAATTTTAATTTGCCGGTCCGACGGAAATTAAAAGAAAATATATATTTATATATTATATATCCATCTCCTTTTCTACTTTGTTTAAATATTATTTTTTTCTTCCTTTTTTTCAAAGGACTGATGATCTTTTTACTTTCTCTATTTTTGTTCTACAAAACATAAATCGACGGAAATATCAAGCACAGACAGCTTTCAATCGGTAAAGTGTTAAAAGCGTAAGTTCTTTGTTAGTTATAGCTGTAGACTGGCGCCAACAAGCGTTATCTCTTTCTCGGGGAGTAGACATATGGGAATCCAATATAGGTGAATTAGACCTCACATGTGGCAGACTGCGCATTTTAAGCTCCAGCCAGCGGCTTTTTCTTTTGGCGCGAGTTTTAATATTATTGATTGCGTATTGAAAGATTGCGGACATATAGCATCATTGTGAATAGTGGTGAAAGTATTAAAAGTATAGCGTAGCTAGTGCTTGTTTGGGTTATTCATAAAATATTTCAACCCCAAAATGGCTACTAAAAAACGTAAAGTTGATTCAGAGTGCCGTGCTTTTAATGCTGAATGGATGCCGTGCTTTTAATGCTGAATGGACCTGGAAATACTTTTTTACAGTTGTTAAAGATAAACCAGTGTGTCTCATCTGCAATGAAGCTGTAGCAGTCTTCAAAGAATATAACATTTCCCGTCGTTTCACATCCAAGCATAAGAATTCCAATTACGAAGCAATGTCCGAATAAGAAAGAAAACAAAATGTAGAAAGTCTTTGTAAAAACTTATCAGGCCGACAAAATTTTTTCAAGAAGGTAAACACTATCCAAGAAGCAGCTACACATGCAAGTTACATTGTAGCATACAATATTGCTAAAAATAATAAAGCTCTCAGTGATGGGGAGTTCGTTAAACAATGCATTCTCCAAGTTTGTGATGTTTTATGTCCAGACAAGAAAAATAATTTTGAGACTGTAAGCTTATCTCGAAAAACGGTGACTTCTAGAATCGAAGCCATCGATAAAAATTTGACATCACAATTAGAGTCAAAGGTTGGCCAGTTTAAATTTTGCTCCATAGCAATGGATGAAAGCACTGATATAAATGATTCTGCTCACTTAGTATTATTTATAAGAGGTATTGATGAGAACTTTGAAATTACAGTGGAACTGGCGTGCATGCGTTCTTTAAAGGGAACTACAACGGGATGTGATAATTTTCGTGAATTTCAGGAAGGGCTTTTAACTTTGAAAGTGCCTATAACAAATATATGTAATATTACGACCGATGGAGCACCAAATATGACAGGGAAAAAATCTGGATTTCTTAGACTCTTTAATCAAAACTATCCCGGGAACAATGTTGTTTTTTTACATTGTGTTATACATCAAGATGCTCTGTGTAAATCTGTATTGAATATGAAACCCGTGCTTGATGCAGTCGTGAAGCTTGTAAATACTATTCGATCTCGTGGGCTTACTCACAGGCAATTTCTAGATTTTCTTCAGTCCGTGCAATCTGAATACTCTGATGTACTGTATTACACGAAAGTAAGGTGGCTTAGTGCAGGATGTGTTTTCGAGCGAGTTTGGCAGCTGAAAGACGACATTGTGTCGTTCTTCCATGAGAAACAGTGTTCTGCGGATTGCGAAATGTTAGAAGATACAGAATGGCTTTCGGACTTTGCATTTTTCACAGATCTTCTTTGTCATATGAGCAACTTGAATGTCAAGATGCAAGGAGAAAATCAATTTATCGGCGATATCTGGGCCCATCTCAAAGATTTTAAACTAAAACTTAATCTGTTTTCTGGGCAACTAGCTAAGAACGACTTGTCTCATTTCTCGAGGTTAAATTCAATACCCTCAGTAAATGAAGAGAAGCTTAAGAGTTATGAAGATGGCTTGAAAAAACTGCATTTTGTGTTCGAACGCAGATTTCAAGATTTCAGTGTCATTCAAACAGAATTGGATATTTTTACCATGCCTTTCAACGTAAATTGTGAAGCAGTGAGGTCAGATTTGCAGCTTGAATTAATTGAGTTGCAATCTAACAATCATCTCAAGCAGTTGTTTCTAAATATGCCAAAGTTAGAGTTTTACAAATCATTATCGAAAGTAAGTTTCCCAAATTTAATATCTCACGCCCAGAAAATCAGTGCTATATTTGCTTCATCTTATATATGTGAACAAGTGTTTTCAACTATGAACCTTAGAAAGAATTATTTCAGAAGTAGACTGACAGATGAGCATTTAGCCTCGTTCCTCAAGATCAGTACATCTCACTTCAAACCTCAATATAAGGAACTTTTAAAAATGAAATCGCAATTTCATTCATCTCATTAACATATTAAATTGTAATACTTGTATATTGTTTTTAAAATTTTAGAAAAATTTATCTTGGTCCGTCAAACTTTTTTTTTCCGATTTTTAGCCTGCGACCGAAAAAGTTTGCCCATCCCTGGTTTAGCGCAATGCGACCCTTTAAAAACGATAGATAGAGGTTTCACTGTATTCTAGACAGGAATGTGACTGAATGCTGGATAAGTTGATAGACTTAAGATTAAACCAGGCCCGAATGGTCTATCCCCATGGATCTGGGCAGGCCCGGACTTAGAGACCCAGAGCCTCTAGGCACTTGACATTTGGGCTTCCCACCATCTCGAAGATATTTTGGAAATTTAGCAAATTAAAAGCACTAGTACAGAACATATAATTTTTAATGACTTTAATAAACATCATAATAATACAGTCTATGTTACTATAGTTACGTTATTCTATAAAATTGCGCGTGGCCTGGCAATGCTAAGCGTGGATACTGCAGGCGAGAGAGGGGGGAAACGAAGAGGCCTAATTCTAGCTTTGTTGCGTGCAGGGCTGTATTATGAGCGCCCTGTTTTGGCAAAATGTAGTAAAAATATTTATTATAATATTATTTTCGATAAAGCTTTTTGATAAGGCAAGCCAAGCTTTTGAGCTAATGTAAAGCCACCGGGGCCCCTAGGCTGGCTGAGCCCCTGGGCCGGGGCCTTGTAGGCCTAGGCAGAAATCTGGCACTGGATCTGGGATCTGGACAGATTATGAATTACTCACCCTGCTACACAGTGGGTAGCCGTGACAACCCACTGGGCATTTATGAGAGTTCCACCGCAGAAATGTCCATTCGGTTCGCTGTACATGTTTTGGAGAGAGACCTGCCACGGCCAGCTGTTGGGGATCACGGTTTCTCCGCCCACCATACGATCAACACCACCAAAAATGGTATTGGGGTTGATGGCAGGTTCGCCGCACATGTCTGGCTCAACCACGAGCGGAAAACCTGGAAGAACATTTTCTTAGTATTTATAAGAAACGCGTGGTAGAAAAAATAAAGATACAGTTATTCAGAGCTTCTTAAAATCTATTATCTACTATCGCAGTTGCTATCTAGAACATAGCAATTGCGATTAGTTTCGGGCTAACAAATATGAGTTTTTTTTTTCCAAGTCACAGAGTGAGCAACGAAAGGGAAGATGTTCTGACCGATTTAAAGTGATTTTTGTGAAATTGGATCCCAAAAATCATTTAATGCAATGCTTTTATAGAGGACACAGCCATAAAAAAATAATTTTGGCTAATCAGGTCAAACTGCAGGTTAATGGATTTTCTGGGAGGTAGAGCTTGCCCGTATAGAAAATAACCCGGATGGAATTATTACAATTTACTAGATGATGTGACATAAACGCTTACTTTATTACTAGGCAATAGCATCCCAGTTTACTTTAAATTTTAAATATCAGATATCTGCTTCATTTTTTAAAAAAAAGAGCAAGTTTGTGTCTTTACCGTCAGGCTGAAATTGCCTTTTTTATTAATACACCCTGTAGAATAACCAAAAAGTCAGTAAGCTTTTTCTGTGTACTTAAAAATAACATGAAGAGAAATTCAAGTTTATCAATTGAATTTAAAGAAAATAAAGCAGTTTATTAAAAAGAAATCGTTTCCATAATTTCGGCACTATTTTTGACGGAAGAGAAGAGGCCCGCGGCTTTACGAATAGTCTCTGAAATGAACTCAGTACTGAAGAATTCATAAAAATATTTTTATGGACGAAATAATAATTTATTTATAAATAGTTCAGGGCTACTTCTGATGTAAATATATTCGAATTTCTTCCTCAGACGAAAACAAAGTCGTGCCTTTTACCCAGCCAAGGGTGTCTTTAAATAAAATTCTCTGATAGACCACGGGCATGTTTGTAAAAAAATATTGTTTGGTTGGCCTTTCCGGAGCCACAGTAGATTTTTAAGGCAGCAAACGATATTCTATAGCTGCGCAGCGACTCCCATAACATCAGATGCTCACAGGATGTCTCAGAAAGAACGATACCTTGTTTCCAGACGAGAAAAATTAAAAATAAGTTTTACATCATTTGCTAGCTCTCGGCAGGTCTTACTGTCAAACGATCTTCATCTACTAAGCGAAAGAAATTCTTGTCATCAGACGGTATTAATTTTTAATCGTTCTCACTTCGCTGAGAAAATTCATACAGTTTTTATAGGGTTAATCACATAAAAATTATGGGATTTTTACTACAGTTCCCGTGTGAAAACACAGAAATTTCGCATAAATAGTTTTATTATAAGAACTAAAACGTTTGCGGGGAATAGGGCACGCGAATGTCAAGGACTAATAGACTTGTTCTTATTCTTTTAAACCAATACGCATGTTTCTGAAAACAACCCTTGTTTGAAATTCGGCGCGAATGAAACTTCTCCACTGCAGTATAGTTTGAAAACTAAAGCATTTTCTCAAAATTAGTTGACACAGGTAAGTCTGAGTTTTTTCCCTATTATATTAAACTTTATATCTACTCGGCGAATTAATATCAAGTGTCAGTAAAGAAAAAAAAAATTGAAAAACTAGATATATGCCGTAAAAGAGAATTACCGTTATTTCAGTTTCCCGTGCAAAAAAAAAAAAAAAAAAAAAAAAATTAACATGAAAAATTTCAAAATTTCAAAATATCATTAGGATTTTTTCTAAAATCAGTATATTTCTCTGAGAAATTAATTATTCTAGAAAATTAAAAATTTTATGTGTGGAACCTATACTATCACAAACGTTTAACAAAGAGCCTATTACCGTAGGGAGTATTACTTTAAGGAAGTAGTGGGAAAATTCTGAGACGGGAAATTGGATAAGCTGAAAATTTTCAACAACCACACGGACCACTAAATGATGTCACACCTCGCGTTTTAACCTCTTATTTCAATATGATGGTTTAGAGAAAAATTTTTAACCTTTCATCTTTGTTCTTTTGTGCATTTAGAACAACAGTACAAGAAAAAAAATTCATATATTAATAGACCTTCTTGTGCCACAACTTGTAAATGCACGGCTGATAATTTTAATTAAGATATACGTCATTAGAGATAGACAATAAGTAATATTTTGTTACAATTTTTATATATGGGAAGAAATGTTTGCAGTATCATACTAAATCATCCGACTCTGATGCCGTTGATAAAGATATTCGATGAGATTACTATAGCGAAAGAATTACAGTGTTTTTGTATATCTCACTCAGTTTTCTACCTATATTAGAATTTTACGTGCCTGTGTCAAAAATAAGAGCATTGATTGATTATAGTAATCAGACACTTACTGTTAAATCAAATAAAAAATTCAAAACTTCCAGCCTAGAATTTTCTATACAATTGGACTGACACGGATCTTTTCGATATGAATCAAGCCAACTTTCTTGTTTTTTTCAATGATTTTTTTTAATACTTTGTGTATTACAAACATGAATTGACATTAAAAAAAAAAGGCTTTATTTTCTGATTTTAGATTTCAGTTCTTTTCAAATGTGAGTATGTACTTTGAAGTTTACGTCTGGAGACTGAAAGGATATTTTTTTTAATAAGGGACAATTATTGGAAATGCTTTTGAAGGTTCAGTTTTTGTGCTGAGGTGTTCAGATAACGTTTAAAGACATATGATACTTGAACTGATTCATTACATCCTCAATAAATAATAATCCATCGAGTTTTCCAACAACAACGTACACACCATTATCACAATATTTTCTTAACAATGATTTTTAACAGGATCGAAGTTCTCTATCCTAATTACTTTCAGATTTCTTTACGCCAAAACGTTACCATCCGTACTAAAGATATTAAATTTTCTTTATCAGTTAATGTAATCTTGTTTCAATGTTAATAATAAATATTTTTCTTTGTTTTTTGGGAAAAGAGTCTAACTTTGGGGTTCTTCCCCGTATTTTAAAATTATTGCTTTGCCCTTCAGCAATGATATGCATCAGACCATGTAACTTTTCCAGCAATCTGAGGGTTAACACATACTTCATATAATAGGTGTTAGTTCTGCTACAAGTTTGTGAAGACTCAGACTTTTTAAAGTACTGTCGCAGGTCTTTTTTATCTACGATGCCATGTATTGTATTTTAATGTTGCTTAAATTGCTAAAAGATTTAAGTTTACTGATTAAGATCTTTTAATAAATTAATTTTTTTCTTAACTGAGATTACTAACTTTCTAATTTCTCATACCGTGGCCTTTCTTGAATCCCAAACGACAACAAAACATTATATTAGGATTTAAAAAAAGAAGAAAAAAAAAGAATAGTAAATAATTCAAACAGCATTTTTTTTTAAAAATGTCTCTCACTTTTTTTTTTGTTTTGCAAAAACGAAATTACGGTAAACTTTACATAGATTACCGTAAACATAGATTACGGTATTATTTTGACCAAATAATACCGTAAATATACGTTTTGTACTATTGCAGAAGAATCTACCGGCAGACTCGCAATTGTGTTTGAAGACTTTAAGAACATTATTTCCCCAGTTTCAAAATGAGATATCAAATTTAAATACAGTCGATTTCTGTTAATCGGACCACCGGTTAATATAAGGCACATTCGTTTAATCAGACCAGCTGGTTATTAGGACCAAAATGATTGCGTCCCTATGTGGTCCAATTAACCGGAATCGACTGCATTTTCTTCGCGAAAAAATGGTAACAAGAAAAAGGGGGCTAATTTTACGTACACCACAAATAAAATGATTTTTTTACAGTTTCAGTTTAATCCTTTTTTTTTAATGGATAGTTCCGTGGCTAGTTTTCCTATTACCCAAAAAGGAACTTAGCTATTTACAACTTTGAAAGAATTTTGAATAAAAACCGTGCAGCTATTTCTTTGGTCAGATATTTCGCCCTATTTTCATCCCTCTGTAGCACAATGATCAGGCAGGGAATCCTAGACTAGACGAGACTAAGGGTAATTCTCCTGGCACCATCAGCCCCTCGGGATGAAATCTCCCCTTAAAATTACAGAGTTCCTGTTTTACCGGTACATAATAGCGGCTTTGAGTTTCTGTAGGTTATGGTTTTATTGCTCCTCCGTTCAATCCTCGCCGCAGTCTTTGTAGTACGTTGATTAAAGAACTCGCTACTCGGAATTCTTTCATCTGCTAGCTATCTGTTTCCGTACCGGAGGGGAGAATTACCCAGTTTATTTCCTGGTAAAATCATCTGTCACACTTACGGGTCTCGCTAGATTACTAGTACTGTCTGTGTCGGTTTGCGCTACGATAAAATACAGTGAAATGTATTGATATTATTCAAGGGTTTCCGTTTCTACTGTAGCCAAAAAGTAAAAAAAAAATAAAATAATAATTAAATTAAAAATAATAATAATAATAATAATAAAAAAACTACGAGTGATTGATCCAAGAAGAGAGAGAGAAAAAAAAATGTTCGCAAGGCATTATAAATTTCATTTCTAGATCATAAAATTTATAGATTGGAATACACTGTAAACATCGATGTTATTTTCATCTCATTTGTTGACTTCATTCAGCGTCATATTCTGTCACAACCTGGGGATATATTTATATAGGTGCCCATCTATATAAATAAAACAGGTCCGTAACTGACTGACATATTACGCACAGACCAAACCACTGGACCTAAAGGGCTGAAATTTTGCATGGCGATTCCTCTCATAGTGTAGGGGTGCACTAAAAGAGATTTTTAAAAAATTCTTCTTAGATTTTTTAAAATTAAATTTTTAAGCTGTTTTGTAACATTTTTTTAAAGTTTGCATTTAAAATAATAATCTGAGGGTTATAAAATTTATATCACGAGAAAGATCATAAAAATTCCTTTAAAATGAAATATTTTTCGAATCTTTACCTCCTTTTTCTGATTTTTGGAGAATTTTCAAAGATTAATTTTTAGAATTTAATTTATTAAATACTGATCACGTGGTTTCTTTTCTTTTTGTGATTCTTAAACTAATTTTGCGTCACGTGCATAACAACGAAATAGACGGAATTTTTTTTCTTCTTGCTAATGTGACGTTTGGACATTATCCAAAAAAATATTAAAATACAGTAAAAGAAATGTTCCTCAAACTGTACTACATTCTTTAGAATGTTCCATTAGAATTAATTTGAATATTTTCTTCATTATTTTGTCTGTAAAAATATCCGTTACGATTTTTATAAATATATTTTTTCGTTTTTTTACATCAATTGCATACATTTATCGTTGTATTTATAATATATATATATATTGGCATTAATTGCATATATTGACCGTTGTATTTAATTTGGATGTACTCCGTAGCGAAGTACGGGTTTATCTACATAAATTAAATACGGATAATGATTGCTACAAAGTACTAAATTATAAAAGAAAACTGTTAAATATGGAATTTAATATAAATACTTTTTTTGGAGCCGATCCCATAGGTGAGGCGACCGCCTAAGGCACCGAATAGAAAGAGGTTCCAAATAAAGCATGGTAAAATTATGAAATTTTTAACGAATAACGAAAAAATATTTATAGTTTGATCTGACGTCTGACAAAATTCATAAAAGTACACAAATTTGAACGAATATTTAGACTATTTTTTTTTCATATATTGCTGAACCTCGGGACATGAGAAATAAAATTTCAATGCCAATTTCCAGACGTTGTAGGAGCTCTAAAAATGCTACTTACACCACCTGTGACTGTAGCAGCAGCTGAGCGCTGTTTTTCTAAACTGAAAATTTTAGCGAATTGTTTACGAACAAACATAAACCAAGACGGTTGAATGATCTAGCCATCATTTCTATAAAAATAGACGGTACCTTAAACAATTAATTATAGACATGCAATCGCACAGCTTACTGCCGTAAAGACTCGAAGAATGATCGAGTCATTATTTTTATTACATAAAAAAATCTATTAAAATTTATTTACGTTTTCTGCTATCTTTAGGCTCTGTAATTTTTAAAATTTATGTTCTTTTTAAGGGGGTCCGGGACACATTTAAAAAATTTTTTTACTTATTGAGTTAAAATTTTGAATTTTTTGTGATGGTTAACCATATAATTTGTAAACAAAAATCACATCATAAAACTTCTCAAAAAGTTTAGAAATTTTTTTAAAATTTAAATTTTTTAATAAAAGTGGGGTAATTTAAAATCGTTATAACTCGAAATATTATTTGTCGAATTTCAAAATTTTTTCATTCAATTAAACAGAAATATATAAGTTTTTAATTTTGATTCCCCATTTTTTAAAATATTAATTTTAAAAAATGAAAAATATTTTGATGAAAAATTGCAAAAAAAAAAGTTATGTAACTTATTTTTAAAAAATCATATATTCAAAAGGAAATATTTTGCTGAATCAAAATTAAAGTAAAATAGTTGCAAAAGACATTTTATAAGTTTCAACCATCTATCTTTAGCGGTTCTTGACTTATAACAATTTAAAGACGAGAAATGGTGAAAAAACCCATCATGCAGAAAAGCGCATTTACAGATTTAAACAACGATTGGCTACTATTAGAATGTTGCAAAATAATAATAATAATAATAATAATAATTTATCCTGTTCTAATTAAGATAGAAATATTATTTAAACGTCATTTTAAGCGTAAAAGAACACAGAAATTTTTAATGCAATAATTTTTTTTCGAAAATTCGAACAATTTTGTGTCCTGGACCCCCTTAAATAAATAAAACTTTTTAAAATGAATACAAATTTTTCGCAAAATGTGCGTTATTCTATTAAGTAGACTATTTGTAACAGAGATAAATTCAATACTTAGAGTCTCTCTAAAAATGTGTAAAAGGTGCCGTTTTCAAAACTTGCTTCAGGCGCCAACAATGCATCGGCCCGACCCCGCTTTGTAGCACTCAAACACAACATCATACTATGAAACAAAATAAAATGGGAAATGTTGAAACCGCAATCCAAATATTGAAACAAAACGAAATACAGAAAAACTTGATAAAATTAAGTAGGAAGATAACGTTTCTTTATCAACAGTGCCTACCATCATTAAATGGAGGACTAGATTGTTCCTGAAAGATATGACCCTCGAGATAAACACACTTTCTTACAGAATAACATTTCAAAAAATTGGAAAAGAAACCCCCCTCCCGAATTAGTATTTTACCCAGCATTTCTTTCAGATTTGGTTTTCGGTCGGGCAGTTTCGAATTAACTGCTGTTCTTCGAAATATGTCGAGCAGCAAAGTTCGAGGATTTCAAATTATTTAACAGTTTTACTTACACACGAGTTCAACATGATTACAATGGAGAGAGGTTACAATCTTCACATGTCGGCCACAGGTGATGTTGGAATCAAATAATACTTTTTCTGGAAATAGTTTTAGATCTCGGAGGGCGTGAAAAAAAATGTTCATATGAGGTAAATATTTTTTTTGCAGCTTAGCTATAGAATAGTGTGACATTAAAGTCAGGTATGATATTAATTAGATGAAGTTATTTCAAAAATTTAATAATGAGGGGAAAACTAGCAATTCCCTCGCAACTTCACCTGAAATTTATATATATAAAAAAAAGGGGCTAAGATCCTATATTCAGGTTATCAGACAATCCAAACAACATTTACCGGTACTGTGTTAGCTTACCACAATCTTCTTCGTCAGTGCCATCCCCACAATCATCAACACCATCGCATTTTTTCTCGTTGTCATAGCAGTTGCGGTTTTTGCATTCTGTAGACCCAGATCCGCATAACTCTGAAAGAGTGAGGTAGCCAGTATAATTATACGCTCAAACGCTCAAACCAACAAAAGACAGCTCATATATATATATATATATATATATATATTAAAAGGTTTATTATATAAAGAAAGCAAAAATAGATCACAGTCTGAATTACAGCAAATATTTAAACTTTGTGTAACAAATAAAAGTGATTTTTTTCCCCCTAAAAAGTATGACGAATTCCTTTCGTATGTGGGAAACGTAAGTGTCTGGTCCCTACTGCACACAGGCAATATAGAGCATAAACATATGAATTCGTAATCACGGTGTATATATGGCCATATATCTAAAATAGGAATTCTGCCACTAAAGACGCCGACAAAATAGCAGTATTATTCATAAACGGTTTTCTTTGATTTAACGATTTTAAAAATGTTCACTGATCTTAGTACGTTGCACCGATCGAAAATCTTATAACACGGATTAAATAATATAATAATAAATAATTGAGTAACATAGAGTAAATGATATTGTCTTAAGATTTCACGTATCTTATACGAGAAGAGACACATATTTATATTTTTGTGAGAGTTTGTATTCGGCTTTGTTTTACATTCGTGTATCTAAGTATTGGCTATTTTTATAAAACGATTCAATTTTTAATATGATATAAGGAAATAATCCCTCTCAATATGGTGAAACTTTCGTCAAAATTTAGAGTAAAAAAAACACTATCTATGGACAAAGTTGTATCTCACGATGTATTAAGCACAACGAAATGATTTTAATGCAATCTGATTCTCAGTACATGAAAGTAAGCATTGCTGAAGTTAACCTTTATACAGTTTAGCTGCTGCAGTTGATTATCTGAGATCACAAAAGTAACAACAACAACAACAAAAAAAGTACTGCTTACTTGTAATCAATTGCGGCTTATCTGCACCATTCTTTTTTTCATCTTTTTTAAATCAAATGCACTATTTAATAGAATGACTTCGAGTTTTACCTCAGTGCAGTTACATATTCACAAACCAGCCTTAAGGTGCTATGTTTAATGTACACTTTACTTCTATGAAATGCGCGTAACTTACTGAGGTCTGGTCCCGACTCGTACTGAATCTTGAAGCCTTTACCAGACACCATAAAATCTGAGCGAAACAGAAGTCTGATTTCATTTTCTCCTTCAAGCGAAAGCAATGGATAGGGTAATTCCGTGCCACAGAACGATCCTAAAACTTCTTTCTTATCTTGGCTGTACACAACGAGTTGGTCTTGGTAACAGCCAGATGAAGGATCGATGTCTAATACCCTGAAAGTGATTTTGATTCTCTGTAGAAATAGAATAAAAAGCCTTTTATAGTTAAACGATTTTGTTTCCAATCCAGTATGAGTCCTAATATTCTTATAAAGAAAAAAGGAAGGTAAAACATATTGAACAGCAGAGATTTACTTTTGCGCGAAAATAAGATTACATTACAAATATTATTCAATACTACCAGCATTACCAATATTACGAATAGTACTTAATTTAATAACAACAGACGTTCATGAGTCAATTTTCGGAATCTTAAAGGGCGAATTTATCAGCCGAACCAGTCTCTGATGAGCTGCCAAAAGTGAGATAGATTTAAACAAAAATTTTAAGCATTATCCTTTTTTTTCCAAGCTCGGCAATTAGGTAACTGGTGATAAATACCACCTCGTATAGGACCTTGGTTTTTTATTATTTTTTTTTTAATAGAGTTCAAATTTGCGGTGAGTCGTACTATCAACCTGGGAAGTGAAATTTGGAATAAACCCGACAGTATTTATCTACATTCCTTGATTCATTCGTTTCATACATATAACTTCTGTAATACATTTACATCATATCTAGACTAAATTAATTTAAATCGTACGTGACTTTTATGAGCCCACTGTATGAAATTAAAACGACGACGAATCGGGTGAATTTGATTAAAGTGACACCGGGGTGGTGTTATATTTACACAAATGCTATTAAACTTTTCGATCTGTCATGGGAAACAACTCATAATTTTCTTTTTTAAAAAATGATATTTTAATGAAATTTATGTATAAGTTGTTTAATTGATAAGAAATCATACGTTATATCATTGACGGATAGAAACACCTTCGCCGGTCAGTTTACTAAAGCCGCAGAAGAGATGAAACAAAGAAACAAAAGAGAATTCGTCTTTTCTCCATTTTTGTTTAAGTGAGGTTTTAACCTAGAGGTTACGATATATCCTTTTTCCTAGTGAACTTGAAAGAAAAAAAAAATCAGATCCCAGAATGTATATACCTTCTAATTATGCCTAAATGAGTAAGTAGACCATGTTCCAACATCTATCACAACGTCCAGCCAGTGAATCCACGACTGTCCGAAAAGGAATCCGTAAGGCATTTTAGCCACATTAATATGTTCACACATGATTTTACGATTTCATTTTGTCAAAGTTAGGACGTGGCATTCATTTATAAGATTCTGTTATCCATTATTGTTTTAGCCATATAGCTGATAACAGCCCTCCCTCCCCCGAAAAAATAAAAAGAATTATAAATGAAATAAATGGTGCCTAAAAGGTCTGGCTGGGTAAAAAAAATAGACTAGTCGGCTGGCATGTATATGGTATCCTCATTTATAGAGCTAATATATGAATGTTGTATTAGGAAGAAATTTTGTATATCTGACTTCCAGTGTAACAACAAGTGAAGGCCTTATTTGAATAGTGGTCCAACTCCATTCTTGTTCATTTTGAGATACAGAGTCTTAAAGTCTAATGAGTGCTGAGAAATGACTGCTGAAGTTTGATTTGTAATACCCTCTGTTGGCAGAAGAAATAAGCTGGAGGTGTACCAGTTTGAAAATCAGATAAAAATGATTTGTATGAACATGAAAGTGGGGCTAACTCCATTTTTTTTTAAAAAGTGGAGTTGGACCACTATTCAAATAAGGCCTTAAAATAATATTTAGCTCTTGTTCATCAAACCGATATAAATTGTAATCTACTAGAACCAAAGAATACGTTCTACGAATGAATGAAAACATTGATTAAACGGTTGGAATGCTGATAAAAATAACGCATAAAAAAGGAAGGGTTAATAGAAACTACTCCAGAGAAGCATAAAACATATTTGACTTAAATGTCAGCCACATTTTGAATGGCTAACCCAGTTCGAGTTCACAACTCGAATCAAACTGTTCGTCTCCACAGGATTTCTGATTACTTTAACTCTCCCTTTTTTCCAACATTTCAGATATTGAAGGCTTCAGAATAATTCTTACATTATCGACTAGATGTTGTGGTAGATGCGTCAAATCCGACAGGGACGACTATTTTTCTAGGCTTAATGCACATGTAGGTACCCTGATTTACAAACCGAACATACACACGATCAAGGAAAAATTTCTTTAATCTGACGCTTGGCCGGACTATTTAGGCCTCCGATGAAGTACTGGATCATAGTCGACCACTGAACAAATTCCTAATCCACCAAATGTTTTAAAAAATGAACAGACAAAACCTTCCAATGCGGTATAGTAACACTTACGTTTCCCTCCGGTGCTCTTATTCTGTACTCACACCAGAGCCCATCGTGATAGCGCTCTCTCTCATTGAAGAAAGGGCTGGTGACCTCTCCCTTCACTGAAGCGTCGTATTCGTACAAATCATGGCACTGATAACTGTTGTCGATATCTTCGGCTATAGATAAATGAAGAAAAACATAATGAGGGTCTAGAGGAATTTTCAAATGTACAAGATGTGTCCATAAAGTAACCGGACAATTTTTTATAAATAAGAAAAATATTACTCATCTTCAAATAAATTTATATCCTTCAAAATAATCGCCAAAGGAGTCTATACAATTTTCCCAACGTTTCTTCAAGTCATCGATACACTGTTTATAGGCGTTGGAACTAACCGTCCGCAAAATACGCGTAACATTTGATTTAATATCGGAGACATTTTCAAATCTCTGTCCTTTCATGGCCATCTTAAGTTTCAGAAAAAGGAAAAAATCAGCTAGTGATAAGTCGGGAGAATATGCTGGGGGGATTTATCACTGTAATCGAATGCTTAGGTATTGCTGCACAGAAATGCAAGATATTGTTGTACAGAAATGCAAGATATTGTTGTACAGAAATTGCTGTATGGGGCCTAGCATTATCGTGTAAAAGAAACCATTGCCCAGAAGACAGGGCACCCTCCAACTTCAAAGAATGAGGAAAATGTGAAGAAAATTCATTCTTTGGTAAAAGCAGATAGACGTGTAATAACTCAGCAACTTTCAGACATGCTTGGGATAAGCAAAGAAAGCTGTAGATTAATTTTAATTGAAAATCTGAAAATGAAAAAAGTTTGTGCTCGATTTGTGCCTCGAATTTTGACAGAACAGCAAAAAGAACACATAAAAGATTGCTGTAAAGATCTGCTGACTACTGCGCAACAGGACAACAATTTCTTAAAGTGTTGTGGCGTCGTGAGAAAATCTCCCCTAAGTCGTTGAACTATGTGTGTGGTCCTTATTGTAAGAACTCGCTCTACATAAAGAGAAAAGGACACACACTGACAGCCCAACAGTGGTCATTGATTCCACTAGCTGTCTGAAAAAATGCGTGGAAGGAAAGATGACTCCGGGAAGAATGAATCTTTCTAAAACGATAGATGATGTGTCTTCTCTTTTGTAGATTCCAGGAGAAAAGAAAAACCAATTTACTTTCAGACAGTGTGACGGAATGCGGAAGGCCATTTTTCCAACAGGTCTTCGACAAAGCAAGGTGTGTATGTGTGCCTTTGTGTAGGGCCCTGGGGACGGTGGTTCTCAAGTTTGGAGCAAGTGGTCAACGGGGTGGTCCCAAGGAGAACCGGAAATCCGCGGCCCTGCGGATGGATGACGTCAGCCGGTCTTCAGACGGATAAAAGAGGGTGCTCGCTCGAAGACCAGACAGAGATAGCCAGGATTTTGAAGGTTGCGGAGACTTAAGTGCAGCAACGGGTTTCAGCTCGTAGGAGCATTTTAACTTAGGCTAGACTGAGCCATTTTTTTTTTCAGGCGATAAGCCTCGTCATCACATCAGACTTGTAACGTGTATTTACTACACCTGTAAATAGTTGTAAATATCATTGTGATGAAGCGCTTTCGATTTGAAAGAAAAATTAAATTTTTAGAGAGATAAAGTGATCGAAGGCTGTTTTCATCACATTTCGGTTAGAATGCTAGGAAGCCGCCTTTGATTAGAGGACGGAACAGTCGTCTGTACGCATCAGCCAATTTAAAAGCGGCGGTGCGCGATAGGGGGTAGGTGATTCCAGACGCAGATAAGGAGATGGCACCAGGGTTTGACATTAAAGTAAAATACCCTATTGTAAAGAATTTATTGGGCCTATAGACCGCAAAACACGTGGACTGGACTTTGGGTGGTCTGTTGTATGACGTAATTAAGGCGGGCATGAAGTATGGGATTATCCAATCCAAGAAATGAAAATTGATGCTAAGTGGTGGATTTTTGAAAGCTTTCCTGAATGGGTTAGGAGTCACGAGAAGGCGTGGACTTTGTTATAAAAAAATAAATAAATAGAAGACTTAGATTTTTTTTCGGAGATTCACTCTGCATGCGGGCCTGGGTTCCCTTTCCCCGGTGCCTTAGCATCGCAGGTGATGAAGTGTTGTTATTTTAACAGTCGAGGAACAGTTAAGCTTGCCCGGGAGTTTCCCGAAGAAATATGTCGGTTAGCGGAGAAGAGATCCGGTTGATGTGTCCCGGTATCATAGCCTCATGATCCTGATACGAGAGTTTGTTTTGCTGATGATGAAAATCTGGTTGCTGCCAATAAATAATTGAGAGTATGTGTGGAGAGAATTGCGCCTTCACATTGGAGTTCCTATTGAGTCGTCCCGGAGATTAGAAAAGTTTTCGATTGAGAGAGCTTGAGGACATCAAGTGCCTGACAACTACCCCCCATCTTTTGAAAAAGCTCGGAAGAAACATAAAATAGATGTCCACGACAGATGTCCACGACAGAGCTCAGAAGCCCACGACAGAGCTAAGAAGGCCCACGACAGAGGCAAGGAGGCCCACGACAGCCGAAAGATGGTGAATGCCTGCTACCCGAGAAAGAAGAAAGGAGACCCCATGCCCGATGGTGGCATCGACACCCGTGTTCCAGTGCGGTCAGCATCCAATCGAGTGAGTGTCAAATCATTTTTGTCTTGTTCAGACCCAACCTCGAAAATTTGAATGATTTAGTGCGGGATCAATGTTTATTTTTTAAATATAAATTTTGAGAGAGAATAGTTCCTTGCCGTAGGTAAAATAAATAAATTTATGCTCCCTGAATCCAAAAGGTGTAGATTTAATTAAATACATGTCATTCGATATGAATCGAGGAGAAAATGCTAAAAGATTAGTAAAATGTGTAAACTGTGTACGAAGATTTGGTGATTCGGTTTTTTTGAGTTAAATTGTAAATAGTTAAGGTTGTAAATAAATCGATTTTATTTTGTTATATTGGAGTCAGTCATCTTTGTTTTGTGTAGTTGACCTAAAGGAAGGTTTTAGAAGCAAAGTTTATTTGGCCTGTTCGGTTGCAAACCTGTCTAGAATTTTGGGTTGTATTCAAGAAAATAAATAAAAAAACACAACGCACCCAAATACCTATAAATTATAAATAATTTGTACTAACCCAAATAATATACGAATCTCGCCCAAAAAAATAAATAATTTTAAGACAGGCAACACGACAATCATCATGTAATCTAGTTGTCCAATAAAGGACTTTGTTTTAAAATTTAATTCAAGTGCCTGTTCTATTTCTGAAATGAGGTGTGATGCGATTTTGGATTGCTGTGGGCCATGCGATACCACAGTTGGTGGCAATCGGTGCGAAAGATGCTCATCTCAATGAATAGATGAGGTATCTACGTTTCCAGGATAAACAACTAAAAGCGTGTTGAGACGGAGAAATTGCCCGGAGAGCCTAGTGGACGCAGTTACATCCCTTGCGGCAGATTGGAGCGGAGAAAGTCTTCAAGCGAGAGGTGAGAACTTTTAAGTTAAAGTCCAGAGAGATTCTGTAGGAATTAGTTAGGCGGGTAATATTGTTTCAAGCGCAAAATTAAATTAAGATTCTAGGGGGCAAAAGGTTTTCAGGATTGTGGAATAATTTGGATTAGAATTGTACTAATTGAATTTAATTGTTGTACTGGAGCGAAGTTATTAAATTGTAATTGGGTATTAAACAAGTAATGGTTATGCTGGCTTGTGTTTTCAAATAAAGAATTTTATTTGTATGGTTACACCAGGGTTTTGCTTTGTTTAAGGGAAAAACTCAGTTTTGGAAAAATTACACTGCATAAAATAATTTGAGGAAAAACTAAAAGTGTCAATTATTGGTGTATGCGTGTATGAAAAATACACAAGATATTTATTGTTTATTATTGCGATTTTGAGTCAAGTGTATTTTTGTATTCTTTGAAAAAGTTTAGTTTAGTGCTAAGGGTATTTTGTGTACCGGTATTAACTTTGAGTTTAGTATTTTTTCAACTGTATTTTATTATGATTTAAAAATTAGCATAGTGCTAAGGATATTTGTGCAGTTATAATTGTGGAATTTTATAGAATAAAGGTGTATGTATTAACGTATTAATTTTCGGTTTGGAATTTAAAGTTAATGATAAGAAGTATTTTTTGTGAAATTATATCTAGTTGAAACGGGTATATTTTGTGTGTATTCTGTATATTTTGAGTGTATTCTGCATATTATTGAGTGTATTCTGCATATCATTAAGTGTATTCTGCATATTATTGAATGTTGTCTACATATTATTGAGTGTATTCTGCATATCATTAAGTGTATTCTGCATATTATTGAATGTTGTCTACATATTATTGAGTGTTTGGCTAGCAAATTTAGAATTTCCTAGAGGCATTTATCTTGTATTAGAAAATTAGTGTTTAGAACAGTGTACTTGGTAGTAGGAAAAAATCAGGGGAAAGATGGAAGAGTACCTAGTAACTTATCCAAAAAAACTCTTGCTTCAGTTAGCCGAAGAAGTAGGGGCGTGCGCGAAGGACGCGGAAAGGAAAACGGATATTATTAAAAAAATTGTAACAGGGCCCGAGTACACGGAGACCTACGCGAAAAAGTGTTTTGAAGCTATTTTGGCGGAAGAGACAGAGACCAAAAATAGGGAAAAGGAAAAAGAGAGGGAAACCAAAGAGAGAGACAGGGAAGCCAAAGAGAGAGACAGGGAAGCGAGAGAACTAGAGAGGGTGAGAGAAGAGAGAGCGTTTGAATTAGAAAAATTAAAATTACTAAACGCTGCAGAAGTGAGCAGCATAAATTCCCAAGCATCGACTTCCGAAATATCTAGAGTGCAAAGGGTTAATCTAAGAGATTTGGTCCCGAAATATGACCCAAAGGGAAGTGATATAACACTCTTTTTTATGATTTTCGAGAGACAGGCCGAGAAAATGAATGTCGCGGAAAATGATTGGGTATGCCATCTCATTCCATTATTACCAGCCGATATCGTAGAAATAATCGTGAAACAACCGGCGGAAAAGGGAAACGATTATCAACACATAAAAAAGTGTTATTACAAAGATTCAGATTGGGGACAGGGGCGTTAAGAAATAAGTTCAACGAACACCAGCGAAAACCAGGAGCTTTATGGGCAGATTTGACCTATGAGCTGAGGGGATATCTCGAAAATTGGTTAGACTCCCTAGAAATAAAAGATTTCGAGTCCCTAAAAGAATTGATCTTGACTGAGCAGATGAAAAAAAGGGTTCCAATTGAGATTAGAGAACGGTACGTGGAGGATTGGGATGAAATCAAAACGTCATCCGCGTTAGCCGACAAATGCGACCGGTACGAAAGTATTCAGGGTTATCAAAGGAAACCAGAACGCAAGCAGTGGGAAAAAAAACTTTTCCGGATAAACCTAAGGTAGAATATCATTCCAAATTCAGGGACAATTCGAAGGCCAAACCCGAAGTAACGGAGGAACGAGAATCCGGTAAACATGATAATGGTCGTAAAGATCAGGCATACGAAAAGAAACGTCAAATTCAATGTTATTTTTGTCAGAAGCAGGGTCACATTAAAGCCGAGTGCCCTGAGTTCTTGAAAAAAAAGGGTCAGGGTGAAGCCGTGAATCATTTAAGTGAGGAGGTAGATTTAGGGGATTGTTTTGAACCCTATTTAAAGAAAGCACAGATAAACGGGATGGAAAGGAGTTATCTGAGAGACACGGGGTCAGCCATAGATCTCATTGACAGAGACTGGATTGATCCAGGGGATTTAATAGGGGAAGTAACCTGGATTAAGCAACCTTTAGACAGTGGATGTAAGCGCCTACCCCTTGCTTGGGTGACTTTAGAAGGGGAATTCGGGAGTGTAATTACAAAGGCGGCAGTTAAACCCGCCAATTTAACTCAGGGATACTATCTTCTGGGAAATAAAACCGCCGAACTTATCAAACAAAAGCAAAATAGTGTCCCAATTAATATGATCTGTACCCGCAGCCAGACAAAACGCCTCTCGGAAAGGGAAAACTCTGACTCAAGTCCAATTGGGGAAAATGAATTGGAAACGGGGAAATCAATTTCAAAGCAAACGAGGGCAGCTGATTCGGAAAACGAAAATTCAGGTGAAGAACTGCCGGTGACAGATGACAGCGAGGGAGAAGAATTGCATAAGGAACGTCCGATCCTTTTGGAGGGAATGAGCGGGTTGGGAAAAACCGGTTTAGAACGGGTGTCCGAATCCACTTTTGGCGAAGCACAGGCAAATTGTCCCTCCCTGAAGTCGTTATGGGAAAATGCGAATGACCCGCAGAACCCCGAGTTTTGTGTAACTGACTGCACACACAGGGGGATGGACCTTTGTCCGAGAGTCCATTCATCAGGTTCTTTTCAAGTAGAAGGGACTATAAGTGCGTGTCAGGATTTGATGAATGTAGCCGAAAAAGTTGAGCCGAGAGACGGATTAGATGCTCCCCAGGGTTTAATTGCTCCCCAGGGATTAGAAAATGGCATTCGGGAAAACACGGACCTCGAAAGGGTTGAAAGTCCGTCTAAAATGGATGGTCAGAATTTGACGGAATTTAGGGGAAACAATTAAGCAATTCAGCGGATGTAGAGGGAACGAGGGTTGCGATTCCGAGTAGGAACATTTTGAGAGGGAGGTTACCTAGGATGGGGATACTCCATTGTAATGAGTTCAAAGTGAAATTACATCCGGTAGTGATAAGAACTAAACAGCGCCGCGAAAAGGCGAGTGGAATTAAGCGCAAGAAAGCGAAATTTAAAAGATTTTGGAGCTTGAACAAAACTAGTTAGGAAGGTCCGGTAGCTAGGAAAAAGCCGAATTGCGTAAGGCATAGACAAAAGGTGCGACGCCAGGGTTTTGTCAAGTTCAAGAAGAAATTTAAGGGAGGACAACATTCTGTTAAATTCAAAATGAAAATGGGTATGAGATACTCTGAAAGGCAGCCTAGCAATTTCGGGAGACCGAGGAAAAACCGAAAGTTGCAAATATTCGCGAGGGTGAAGATTAATAGACAGGATGAATGTAGGGGGTCGTGTGACAGGGTTTCCACGAAAATTCAGCTTAAGCGAGATGCTACGAGGAGGGTTAATTCCAAATTTAAAGGAATCAAGTTCGGGAAAATTTAAATTCTCAGATGAGATTTTGAGGGTCAGGTGAGAAGTTAATGCTGCGTGAAGCAGTGACCCAGAAATGTATGTGTAATAATTATGTATATTTTTTTGTTATCATTTTATACCAGAAAGCTGAATTGAAGAAATTGTAGTGTATAATCTTTTATGTGATGATTTTGTGAAATTTAAAGTGCATATATGTTGGTAAAACATGACCATATAGTTGAGAATGAATTTAAGCAAATTATGTATCTTTCCTTATGTTCAATTATTATAACGATTTTGTTTCGGTAAAAGGTCCTAAGACGTTTTTTGTGTAAGCCGGTGGAAGGCCTCGGGAAGGCTGTCATTAATATACTGCAATACAATTTTGCTCTTGTTAGAAAAGGAACCAAACGAGTTAGTTTGTTATGACTCTATGTCAGGAAATGACGTTAAAAAAACCCTAATGGAATTGTGGAAGCCTGGTGTAGAAATAAATGTGGGCTCAATTGTGAGTTTCAGTTTCCTGGCCAATCGAGTGGAAAGAGGCCGATTGAGTCGCGCGTTTGGATAGGAGAAATTATGTTCCGGGGGTTACAGGACCAACGGAATGTCGAATAGTTAATGATCTGGTAATGCCGAATATTTAATGAAATAGTAAGAATTACATAACTAATATTTAGTAAGAAATATAAGTTTAATTTTGTCCACTATATTTGGTAAAAGTTATCCACGATGATGTGTTTTTGCTTTAAGAGAAGTTTACAGAGCAATTGTGAAATTTTTAATTTGTTAACGTTGTGATCAATGTATGTTGTGTTAACTGTGTTTCTTTGAGTAATGTTTCTTTGTTTAATGTGTTTTTGAGTAATATTTTGTTTCATGTTATTGCCACTAGGTTAACATATAGTCGATAATTGAAATATGGTCGAAATTGTGGCAATGTTGTAATTAAGTTAAGATTAGAGTAATGTTTTGTTGTAGTACCTAGGCTAAAATATGTTAAATGAAAGTGCTTAATGTGTTGGCAGATAGAAGCTAAACGAGTTAAAGGGTACGATGTCGGCTATGTCTGGCTGAAATGTACCGGGGCTAGACGCCCTTAAGTTTATAATTGAACCGAGAAGGTTATCTGCAGATAGCATGGCCTTGAGGCTATGGTTTTGTTGTCTTCAGTATGAAATTGTTAACATAAGTTTCTTAGTGCATTGTGAGTATTTTGTTTGTCTTAATCATGTATGAAATTTATTATGTGTTGAGGTAACTGTAGTATTTTTTTCCGAATGTGATATTATATGTGGGTGTTGATCTACCACCCAACGTCATGTAAAATAGTGTCATGAACTCAGAAAGGACGTGGTGTATAACAAGATTCTTTTTTGTGTTAATTATAGTGAATTGTGATGTATGTAAAGTAATTCTTAAATGACTAATGGAGATTAAGTGTCTCGTAATTGTTTTGTGCGAGTATGGTATATTGATTGTCATTGTATTAAGTTGTGTTGGTTACCAGTTTTGTAATTACACTGAAGGAAGGACAGAATTGTAGGTTCTGACTTCGGTATGCAGGGACTGAGTACCCAGGCAAATAAATTGAGTGAGGCAAATCTCTCAATGGTTTTAAATGAAAGAAACCGGAAATTGTAATTCCAAAACTGAGTACGCGTAGTAATAATTTTTTTTGAAAAAATTGGAGTAGGAAGCACTTAATGCTTGGTCTAAGTTAAGAGTGGGACGATAGATTCCCTCGCGCAGTGATCTCTCTGGAAACTTAATAGTGCTCCATCTCATGTCTGATGATGGATGTCATTACCCGAACCTTTAGACATTCAAAAAGAGACTTTTTTAATGTATTAAAGGGGGGGGGGAGAGCTGTGGCGTCGTGAGAAAATCTCCCCTAAGTCGTTGAACTATGTGTGTGGTCCTTATTGTAAGAACTCGCTCTACATAAAGAGAAAAGGACACACACTGACAGCCCAACAGTGGTCATTGATTCCACTAGCTGTCTGGAAAAATGCGTGGAAGGAAAGATGACTCCGTGAAGAATGAATCTTTCTAAAACGATAGATGATGTGTCTTCTCTTTTGTAGATTCCAGGAGAAAAGACAAACCAATTTATTTTCAGACAGTGTGACGGAATGCGGAAGGCCATTTTTCCAACGGGACTACGACAAAGCAAGGTGTGTATGTGTGCCTTTGTGTAGGGCCCTGGGGACGGTGGTTCTCAAGTTTGGAGCAAGTGGTCAACGGGGTGGTCCCAAGGAGAACCGGAAATCCGCGGCCCTGCGGATGGATGACGTCAGCCGGTCTTCAGACGGATAAAAGAGGGTGCTCGCTCGAAGACCAGACAGAGATAGCCAGGATTTTGAAGGTTGCGGAGACTTAAGTGCAGCAACGGGTTTCAGCTCGTAGGAGCATTTTAACTTAGGCTAGACTGAGCCATTTTTTTTTCAGGCGATAAGCCTCGTCATCACATCAGACTTGTAACGTGTATTTACTACAACTGTAAATAGTTGTAAATATCATCATGTAATCTAGTTGTCCAATAAAGGATTTTTTTTTAAAATTTAATCAAGTGCCTGGTCTATTTCTGAAATGAGGTGTAATGCGATTTTGGATTGCTGTGGGCCATGCGATACCACAGTGTATAATAGCAGGTGATGAGACCTGGTGTCTACAATACGACCCAGAAACAAAAAAGACAAAGTGCACAGTGGAAAGAACCGTCTTCTCCCTAATCAAAAAAAAAAAAAAAAAGAAAAAAGCAAAGAATAGATGTCAAAATCAAAGGGTGATGCTGATTGCATTTTTTAATTACAAAGAATGGATTTCACCACGAATTTGTACCTGAAAATCAAACAATTAATCAGTATTTTTATAAGGAGGTGCTTTTCGATTAAGAAACAGGATAAGGCGAGTTAGGAAGGAACTGTTTGATTCTCGGCAATGTTTTCTTTTACACGATAATGATAGGCCCCATACAGCAATTTCTGTACAACAATATCTTGCTAAGCATTCAATTGCAGTGATAAATCACCCACTATATTCTCCCGACTTATCGCCAGCTGATTTTTCCCCTTTTCCTTAGCTTAAGATGGCCATGAAAGGACAAAGATTTGAAAACGTCTCGGATATCAAATCAAATGTTACGCGTATTTTGCGTACGGTTAGTTCCAAGGCCTATAAACAGTGTTTCGATGACTTGAAGAAACGTTGGAAAAATTGTATAGACTCCTTTGGCGATTATTTTGAAGGAGATAAATTTATTTGAAGGTGAGTAATATTTTTCTTATTTATAAAAAATTGTTCGGTTACTTTATGGGCGCACCTTGCACATGTAGTACGAAATGTAAAATTTCATTCACATAAAATGGGAGAAAGGGAAATGATTATCCCTAACGCTAATAATAATAATAATAATAATAATAGTAATCAGTTTTATTTGTTTTCTGAAATATCTCCTTATTATTAAGGAAAATTGAAAGCGAAAGAAGATTGCACGAGAGGAGGGGGGGGGGGCGACGATGGATTTTCAATTTCTAAATAATGAACTAATGTGGTATAATGAACTATTGTAGGCTGTATAATGAACTATTGTGGGTTGGAGACAACTGGCGTCACGGAGTCATTGATATATATATATATATATATATATATATATATATATATATATATATATGATAAAGGTTGATTTAAAAAGCAAATTTTATTTTTTTTTAAATTTTATTTAAAAATTTTTGTAACTCCTTTTTTTGTAATAATTTTTTAATTTTTTTACAAAAAAGGGAATAGTTACTATTATAAAGTAAGTTAAAAGTCAAAAGCAATGGTTTTAACTTTAAAACACATGAAAAATATTTTTGGCCAGGGTTTTGCTACAATTACTCTACTGTGCGGTGGTCCAATTAACCGGAATTGACTGTATATATATAGCTGAAACGCAATCAAATGACACGTCCATTCGCAAAGAAATCTGTTCTTCAACTGAGGCTAGAAACTGCTGAGTGTTACTTATGCTGCTGGAAATGATGTGATTCACTCATCAGTTTGTTAGAAATGATAAAATGCACTGTTTACAATCATTGCGCAATTTTTAATTTTTACACTTTTGGCCATGTTTTTGCGTCAAATACTCCACTGTGCACCGGTTAATCGGACCAGCCGTGTATTCGGCCCGAATCCTATCTTGCAACATAAGGCATGTTCGTTTAATCGGAAAAGGCGGTTATTAGGACCAAAATGATTGCATCCCGATGTGGTCCGATTAATCGGAATGGACTGTATATAAATTAAGGGAATATAATCCTGAAAATTTGATTAATTAAAGTAGGCATGCATCACATAGCTTTATTTCAAATATATTGAATTTTCAACTGCTTTCTAAAAATACGTTTGATAAATTTTAAAATATTAAATGCCAAGAGCATAAATTAGATTCTTTCTTATATGGGGAAAAATCCGTTTATAATGCTTAAAAAGTTTTCCTCTTACAAGTTCGTGAATTTGGATAATTGAGAATCTTACAAAGCTGAAACTTCCTCCCGTTACAACATTTCAATCAGCAAGTTTCATCAACATTACAACCCATAATTTTCTCTCGTAAGTGGGAAGTCATTTTGAATCCTCAAAGCAGTGGAATCACTCACATTAGTTGCTTGAAACTCAACTTGAATTTTCAAGATGTTTCTCTCGGGAATTTCTTTAAAAGATGCTTTTAAACTAGGTTACAAGGTCGCTTTTTTAATCTTCGATGCTGTTAGCAACTATGCCTCAGTGTTTCTACCTACCTCCAAATATTTAACTCACATCTTCGTAATGTCAATTTATTCCTTTTGTGACCGCGATTTTTAGAATGTTTCTTGGTCAGGATTTCCTCATCCTTGTTCTTAATAGTTTTAGTCCTCTGTTGATGAAACTGCTGAGTGGAATTGGTGTTTTTTATGATTTTTTTTTCACAAGAATATTTGAAGGGAAGTTCTTGTACAGCAGCTCGTGTACAATGAAAGAATTAGCTAACAGTGTTAAGTATTCAAGGTGTGCCCTTATGTAGGGTTAGGGGTTAATAGACCTTCAAATTTATAATAAAAAAAAGATCACTGTTGTTTTTTGTATAACCCAAATAAACCAAATTTTAGAAGCCGGGCGTTTTACCTCCGAATTTTGTAGTCTCATCAAGAGGTCTCTGTACAATTAAGATTTTTTTTTGATTTTTCGAATGCGCTTAAGCAGGAATAAATGGGTCACAAGATAAAAGCGAATAGTTTATTCAAAAATTTTACACTATATTTGCCTCCGTTAAAATGGCCGTTTTGGTGCAAAATTTCGAAATTTTTTTTTACTGCTCTATTTCAAAGGCCAATCTTTAAGGATTAAAACTGCTTTACTTTTATTCGTACGATCATTGGAGGAGAGCTTGGGGTCAATTCAATAAACCGAAAGCTATATTAAAAGACCAAAAGTAGCATTTTGAAATGCATTTTCTAGAAAACTCATTTTTCAGTTACTTTTGTAAACGAGAAAGCTAATATTTTGAAAAATTTTCAATATATTTCAATGAAATTTTGCAGTAGTGTTTTACATATTACTAACAATGTTTTGAAATAAAAGCTAAGCTATATGTATTAATTTAATAATTGTTTTTTTCTCTTTTTTGGCATATTTCAGTGATTTTTGGAAATATTGTAAAACTTTTACTTCATATCACATGTAAGTGTCATAGTAGTATAAAGTATAAAGGAAATTAAAATATATGCAGCTGAATTGAGTGTAGGGTCTCTGGCGTAAGTACTCAATTGTACTAACATTTTATAAAACATTCCCTCAATTTTAATATGTTATGAAATTTTTACCAAAATTATACTTGTTTTCATGATTTTATATCACATTTGAACTAAAAATACAGAAGGTCGTTCGCAATTTATGGAAACGATTTTGTAATTTATTTTTGTTGTTTGCATATTGAGATAAAAATTTGGCAAAATAATCATCTGCTATGTTTTGTTTTGATTGAAATGTAAAATAGAATATTTATTTTGAAAATGACTCCTAAAATTGATAGGTGGCTCGAAGGTTACGTAACTGCACTTCCGGAGAGAAATATTCATATCAACACATTATAAAGCTCTGTAAAAATCCCGGTTATGACATTTCAAAAAAAGGTATTTATAATATATTAAATTTGGAAGGGAAAAAACGTCTAACTGAAAGTAAAAAGGAAAACATGAACGCGAAACGTCTTCCTAAGACTGTTCAAACACAGGTAGATATCAAGAAAGTGAAGTTTCTGATTCTAAAAGAGAAAATACACCGACTCAAAGATCCATTGCATCGAAACTAGGAATGTCTTCTGGCACTGTAAGTAAAATCATTCATAAAGATTTGAAGTTAAAAAAGATGCTTAAACCTAAAATTCATCTGTTTTTGCCAAAGCATATTCCTGAAAGAAAAACAAATTGTAGAAAATTATATGAAAAACACCTAGCTGCTGAAAAATGGAAATTTGTGGTAACACTCGATGAGAAACGGGTGTATTTAAGTGACTGTAATAAAGAAAAGATCCATTTTCTATTGCTTAACTGATCAGAACGACCTGCGAAATTGCTTCGGTGTACCGAAAATTTCCCAAAGGGATTCATGATAGTAGTTGCAGGATTTTGTTACAACGGTAAATTAAAAATCAAAAAAGTCTCAAGTAAACCCAAAATTAATTCATTCTACTATCAGAATATTTTAGAACCAATTTTTGAAGAAGAAATTCCAGCCTTATATGGAAAAGACATTGATAAAGTTGAGCGTCATATGGACAAAGCTCTAGTCACACGTGTAAATTAACTGCCGCTTATTTAGCAAAGAAAGAATCGGAAACAGGAATAAAGTGTATCCCATTTAATGAAATACATGTAAAATCACCTGACGCTTCTGCAATGGACTTTTGCTCTTTCGGTTTATTAAAACGAGCCTTAGGAAAACGGCATCCAAGAACAAGGAACGGACTTTCGAAAACGGTCCAAGAGGAAACGGGTAAAATTGACATGACAGTACTAAGAAAAAGTTTACTTTCATGGAAAATTCAAGCTAGAGCTATTGTCAAGAACCATGGCTATCAGATAGAAGCAAATCGCCACAAAAAATGTGGCATTTATACATAAAACTTAAATATAAAAGTCGTTTCCATAAACTGCGAACGACCTTCTGTATATGTATTTAATCAGTACTGTATATTTTTTGAAGAAAGTGCTACGAACGTAGACAGATACCTAAAAGGATATTTTTAGATTTTCAGCTTAGATAAATACACTATTTTATTAGAAAACTGAAATAGTAAAACATCATAAAATATTTTACTTTTGAACGGTAAGACTAAACAAATTAAAAAACTACTTGGAAGTGAACAGGGAAATAAATATACCGGTTTATTGAAAGAAATTTATTCCATAAGGTTAAAATAAAGTAAAATTTATAAAACGTAAGCACATAAATAGCTTGGAAGATATCTTCATTAAGAAGGATTATTCTTAGTTTAGAGTTTGGGTAAAAGAAATTTCTGGAGTGATATGTAGCAGTACTCGGAATGTTATCCATGCGTTTGTAGAAGAGTGTTAATATACTGAGAATAAAAAAAACCCTCTCCCTCTTTTTCTACCATATTTCGTAATCCCCAAATAAATCAAAAAGTTTTGCGAAAATGACGAGATGTTTTAGATCACATAAGGTTGAAATGGACGCCCATGACCCAGTAGACGTACTCAGTTTGGTTCGGTTTGGAGTGCTACGGTCCTTTTTTCGTTACACGAGGGCTAATTAGACCGGGACCTACTGCTTAAAGCCAATTCTGAACAGCTACAAATATCCATGCCAAGAAGGAATCGAACCCATAGATTCTAGAATCGAACGTATACTCCCTAGCCATTCGGCCATCCTCCGATAGCTGTATTCAGGAGATTTGGAATGCTGTAACCGTACCTGCAAACAGTAAAAGCTCTTGTATGAAAAATTATTGAAGGATTCTTGATTGGAGGACAGAAATTAATTTAAAAAAAGACAGTGTTTATTTTTTAGAGAAATGGAATATGTTCAGCAATTACATGTTAAAGGCATGGATCAAAGTAAAACTATGCGATGTGCAAGAGAACGTTGGCAATTTTCCCAAAAGACAACCAGTGAAGAAGGGAAATACCAAGGTTTGGTTTAAAGCGCTACGGTCATTTTTTGTTACACGAGGGTTAATAAGACCGGGACCTACTGCTTAAAGCCGATTCCGAACGGCTACAAACGCCCATGCCAAGAGTGGGATTCGAACGCACAGACTCTGGTACCGAAAGCCAACGCCCTAGGCATTCGAGTATCGTCCGGCAGGGAAATATCAAACAGGGCAACAGAAGCTAAGAAAGAGAGAGAAAAATCCACTGTAGGAAAATTGAAGCAATGAAAAAAGGAAAGAATAAAAATTTAGTATAAACAGTGCAAACGTTTTTTTAAAGCCTTTGAAATTTAAGTGAGGTTTCTAATTTTTATTGTAAGTTTTTAATTTATTCGTTTGTAGATTGAAAAAATTCTAACTGATTTTCGAACGTCTAATGCTAAAGAAATGGGAGTTAATAATATAAAGGAAAATCGGTATAGCTAATTGCGTTTAGTTTTTAAATATGCCTTGAAATTACGAAAGCTCTGACGAACATTTAGAATCACAAACCTTTCGAAAATGCCAAAGACAGAAGACAGGAGGCAATCAACACAAGTCTGTTCATCACGGCCGTTGGTACAGTGCTCAAGGAGGTGATTAAACATTGTTACAAATTAGAGTTACAAAGAGAGTGTTGCACAGTTGTCGATATTCCCATTCTAATCTCAGAGAACAAGAACAAGTGCTGATGTTCCCTGAGATCTTCACTGAACTTATCACACACAAAAATCTAGAAATGCTACCTAGATTTTGCGAATGATTCGAAAAATCCTATCGAAATGATGAAAGTGAAAAGGGCAAGGTTAGCAGAGATTTGTTTTAAAAGATCTAGAAAAAAACATTCTCTCATATCTCATATTCACACAATATTATCTCATATTTAAATGTTTAAGGCGAAATATGTGAATTTGTTATGTAATAACACAGTATAGCTCTTGATATAATATTTATTGTTTCTAATACATATTGTCTAACAAATTGTCATCTTACAATCAACTTTTGTTCCAAATTCAGACTTTTTAATATAAATTGATCTAAACATCAATAAGGTAAAAAACAAATAGTCTGAAAGCTATCGGACACTTGCTGTTCGATTAAAAACTCTGCACAATTTTTTTTTCTCATAATGGGATCAGATTACCATTAGCTTTTAAAATATAGTTTATCTCTTTACGCATGGATTGAATTAGTTTTTTTTCTTGTATTTCTCTCTCGATTTCGTACCACTCATCTTGTATTACAGACTTCTTTTAAGTGTTTCTTTTTAGGTACATTTTTTCCGAATTTTATATTCTAAAGTTCTTGTAAAAGGTGTTTTATGACGTTAACATGAGGAGATTGAGGGGTATTTTCTTTTAATTCAAAATCGAAAGCATGTATGGTTTTTGATGTATTTGTTATATACGAATAACTTTTTCCTTTTTGCGCGTAGGAAGTGTTTAAAAAATTTGTCTCCACGATTTATAAAAACTTCAGTTAGGAAGCTACTTATTACTTCAAAGGACAAAAAGAATAACCTTCGGCCATAATTTTCAAACAATGCTCTTTTTAAATTTAAATTTTTTCTTATTTTTACCTAAATGAAATATATATATATATATATACAGTGGAATCTCGATCTATCGTTTTTCAAGGGACCGATTGAAATGAACGATAAATGCGGGAAAACGATAGTTGCGAAAACATAACAAAGCAATATGATCGTTGGGACTGTATAAAATGAACGACACATACGGAAAAACGATGGATCCGAAAACGATCGATCGAGATTCCATTGTATATATATATATATATATATATATATTAATATTTAAATATGAACTTTAAGTCACACGAGATTTGCCATAAAACAAGTTCTGAGGTCAGCGAGACATTTTTTTATTGTTATTAAGCAAAGGAAATGTACATAAAAAAATTTCAGATCGATTCATCGATTTTTAAAAATAGTTTGGCGAAATTTACTAATTTCTTTTTTTCAATTTTTTGGTTAAAAATTTCCCTAATTAAAATTTGTTACTAACAAAAAATTTTCATTGGAGGTCGAGTGATTTTTTATTTAAAGAAAGTGTGTTACGATCGGTTAAAGTTTGCACACCACTGCCTTATAAGACGGAGAAATTAAAGGTATATCCTCCGTGTAAAACGTCATAGATCACCATGTTCGACGAAAATAAAAGGGGTGATCAGTGCGTAGGATTCCCCGGGCCCCTGACACTTTAGGGCCCGTATGAGCCTAATACAAGGGCCAGACATTCCGTTTTATTTTCTTCCCAGGTCGGCTCTCAACCAACCTGTACGTTAATCTCATTTTCAAAGAGAATAAGAACCTTAAGCTTGATGATACTTATGTCTTGAATATTATGTCTTGAAATCCTGAATTTAATAAATAAAAACTTAAAAATTTTGATACTTAGAGATGATCATGCAAAGCTGAACTAAAATATTGTATAAACAAGTCGAAAAAATGTTAATAAATACCCCAAGATTAATTTTTATATTAATATTTTGAAATGACCTTGGACCTTTTCGCTCATTTAGTTAAAATTCCACAGCATATTTTACAGTTAACAACATGAGGAATTCTACCTTTTTCTCTTTCAAACAATAAACAGTTGAAATAAGTAAATTTCGGTTCCTTAAATATTATGCTGTAGAGCAAACGTTATTGAATTATACGAAAAAAATAAAGAATAATTGTACATTATTTATTTATCAAGAGATGGCAGCAGCTGTTCAAATCTCGCCATTGATTTACGATGTCGATGACTTTATTATTAACGTACAGATAAAAACTTCTGAATTGTAATGAACTCGGTAAGAAAGGAGTCATTATTATACCGTAAAAAAAAATAAATATGGAAATGGTATTCTCAGAACAATTGCTGGGCCCAGTCTCTGGCAATCTGCATAATTGAAAAAATATTATTAATGTCCGTGATTTCTCGGAATGAAAAAACCGAACTCACTGAAGCATCACAAAATCAGCCGCAATGTATGTTTCCATGTCTCTCAGCAATTTTATGGGTCACTGATTCGTTACTGGTGATTCCCAATTGTATTCGCAGAAAATTTCATGTCATAAGGTAATCCGATCGACTTCCATCATTTTACAGAACACAAATTTTGAATATTTTCAGATTGCAAGAATCCTAATGGTTTTACAGAAAATGAACACGAGAGAGAATTTAGGCCCAGAAAAATGGGATTTTTTTACGATTTCCTTTTTTATATAAAATGAAAGATATATTCAGAAGCTTAAATTTTTTAGAGTATTTCGGCTGTTTTTATAAATTTTCTGATTGATTAAATGAACATTACTGGGTTTCAACATCCAGGGATTAAAAAATCTCACCGAGGGCTGAAAAATATATACTATCTGAAAAACATATATACATGGTAGTAAAACCATTAAACTTCCTTCATTTTATATTCTATGGAAACATTATAAAATTACTTACCTTTTTACAAAAAAGATTACAATACCACTTGGAAGCGTGACAGGATGTTAATCGCAAAAAATTCAGGCAGTATTTAGTTTTTGTTATACGATAGAAAAGCTAACTTTGCTAACATGCAAAAATTTCATGCCTCAGTAAAGATTACGACACACACACACAAAAAAAAATTCTTTGTCTGTTGATCAGTATGTAATAAAATTTTTCAAAACCTGTTTAAAGTACCGAAGTTAAGTAGGGAATTGTGACTAACAAATCATCACTCCTCAAGGCTGCTATGTACTAAACCTATTGGATTCGCCTTAATGTTAACCTTTGGAGAAAAAGTGTCTACTATTGACTGGTACATAATTACTGGTGATCCAATAAAAATGGTAATTTCAGATAGCCTGAACTTTTCTGCCCCTTGCAACAGGATTCATTGGATAAATTTCTTCCACCAAAGGAATTTGTGAGCGTTTAAAGCACACTTTACCAGATTTCTCCCCCGAATAATTTAAAATTAAAAATATTATTTGCATTAAAAAAATGCTCCAATGTGTAAACTTTCTTTCTTTATTACGGAGTATAATTTTTTAAAAAACAATCTTAAAATCCAAGGCGGCAATCCTTGGACACATTTTCTCCCTAGGTTAAACATTGAGGTGAGCGAATTCAATAGGGTTAGTACAAAGCAGCCTTAAACACATTTTGCTTATAAACTGACTTTGTTATTGGTACAAGAATCTAACTCTTCTGGATATCCGGGCTGACCTTATGTATCCTTAATGCGCTATACCATTCCATACTATACTTGCGGACTTCGAAAGGTAGAAAAAAATCATACGGGATTCCATATGTCTCGATACAACAGCCTTAAATTATTAATTTTTCATGACATTTCGTTATTTTGTAGTCGAATAAATATCCTGCGACTAAACGAGATGGAAAATCCCCTAGGTAGACATCCACAACCAAAAACCAGTAATAATGAGATATTTAGCATGTTTGGTGTATACCAAAAATCTACTTTGATAAATAAAGCGAATCTGCAATACACTGGTTGCTAATATACACTGGTGTAAGAAATTAAGAGAATTTGCAGACTTGGTCGATTATCTCTAGAACTAATGTACCGATTTTAATGAAATTTGATATGTACATACATTGATAAAATACAAAACAAATAACCATTCAATAATTGCAATACACACGCATGATCGTGCGTAACACTCGTTGGAGTCGGAAGGTATGAAACAGCTGTTGCAGAATAAACAAAAATTGGGTTAATAGATGGTGTTATTTTGCAGCAATCGGTTAATTTCAAATTGTAACAGTAAAAATGAGTAACCCCCAACGTTTAGATGAAGGAATGAGGTGGCGAATTGTGGGGAGACTAGATGCAGGCCAATCTCAAGTCCAAATTTGTAGAGAGTTCAATTTAACGCCCAGCATCTTGTGCAACTTATGGAAACAGTTCCAGGATACCGGATCCATCGAGAGAAAGCCTGGGCAAGGTCGTCCAAGAGCCACGACGCCCAGAGAAGATCGCCATTTGTCGATTATAGCAAGGCGTAACAGGAGTGCTACAGCTTCTCAGCTCTCTCGTGACTTATATGCAGCCACAGGAACCCGTGTATCAAGGGTGACTGTTTCCTAAAGACTTCATGAGAGAGGGTTGTTTGCAAGAAGACCTGCTGTTTGCGTCCCTCTCACTTCTACGAACAGGAGAATCCGTTTATCATGGTGCAGAGAGCATAGAGATTGGAGTATGGATCAATGGGCGACCGTTCTCTTCACTCATGAGTCCCGGTTCAGCCTAAACACCGATTCTCGCCGTACGTTCATATGGAGAGAACCAGGGACCCGCTACCTACCGTCTAATGTCCGCGAAATCGACCATTATGGAGGAGGAGGTTATTTAATGGTCTGGGAAGGCATCAGGTTGGATGGCCGCACACCTCTCCATGTCTTTGAAAGAGACACTGTGACTGGTGTGAGGTTTAGGGATGAAGTCTTGGAGCCCTATGTTTGCCTTTTCAGGGGTGCAGTTGGCCCTGAGTTCATTTTAATGGACCATAACGCGAGGTAACATAGAGCTCTTCTGGTCGACGAATTTCTAGAGAGTGAGGATATTCGCCGGATGGATTGACCAGCCAGATCTCCAGACCTTAACCCTATAGAGCATGTCTGGGACGCTCTGGGGAGGGCAATTGCAACTCGCAACACTCCTCCGAGAACCATCCAGGGAATGAAAACAGCGTTGCTGAAAGAGTGGGACCAATTGCCACAGGAGATGATAAACTGCCTTATTTCAAGTATGAAATCACGCTGCGAGACCTGTATATCTGTAAGAGGGGACCATACCCCCTATTAACCCATCTATTAACCCATTTTTTTGTTTATTTTGCAACCGCTGTTTCATACCTTTCGACTCCAACGAGTGTTACGCATGATCATGCGTGTGTATTACAATTATTGAATGGTTATTTGTTTTGTATTGTATCAATGTATGTACATATCAAATTTCCTTAAAATCGGTACAGTAGTTCTAGAGATAATCGACCAAGTCTGCAAATTCTTTTAATTTCTTACACCAGTGTATGTTAAGACTGCTGTGTACTAACCTTATTGGATTCCCTCACCTCAATGTTAACCTATGGAGAAAATTTGTCCAAGGATCGCCGGCTTGGATTGAAAGATTACATATATATATATATGTACCCTCCGTAATAGAGAAAGAAATTTTGCACCTTGAGGAATTTTTCTTTTAAAATTGAATGCAAATAATATTTTTAAATTTAAATTATTCTTTGAAAAAATCTGGTATAGTATGCTTTAAATGCTCCTCAATTCCTTTGGTGGACGAAATTTATGAAATGAATCCTGCTGTAAGGTGCCTTAACAATAAGCCTTGTGCAAAATAATACTTTGAGTTTTACAGTCTTTACAGGACAATTATTAAATGTAATTTGACTACAAATGCCTTATAAAGCATTTTTAGATATTGCTCTGAGCCTCGGGAGCAGTATTTCATATTCAGACCTTCTACTATTGTTCGAAATTGCCCTTTTTTTTTGTTGTAATGCAAAGGCTCATATCTGACAGATTTGTTTCCTGACGTGCGTCATGCATTTTTGGTATTCAGTAAATGCTTATGCTTGAATGAAGCAAAGAAATTATACTAAATTGAGAAACATGCCGCCTTTTAAGCTGACATCACTTAATTTGATTTGTAGCCCGTTGAACACAAAAGAGTTCAGTCAGTTGTTCCGCCGACTGGTTTATGAATTATGAATGTTTTTGGGTATAAGGTAGTTAGTCTTCGAGACGGACACCAGTCTGCCCATCGGGGACTGTCTTTGGGAAAATTTTAAGACCTTTTTTCCAGTGAAGCCAGTTTGACTGGAATGCATAACTTATATTCATTGATTTATTAAGTTGTAAAGAGTAAAAAAATGTACGAATGAAACTCCTTTTTTAAATTAAGAAATTATACTTTTAGATATTGTTTTCGCTCGTTTAATAACTGAGCAGAAAAAACTGAAGATGCTTTATGGACATATATTTACAAATACAGTGAAACTTCTGTAGCCAGCAACGCATCTAAATGGCCATAGTTTGTTCAAAACCAATTCAAGACTTGATAGAGCCAATTTTTTTTCAAAAACCAATGCAGAGGCACTTATCGTGAAGACATTCGCCTATAAAACACCGCAGTTTTGCTGGCCATTTTATTATGGGAGCACCATATAGGCGAACCAGCATTACCCCCTATGAAGGGACGACACAAATTGCTTTACCTTTTAGAACAAAACTAAATTTTGTTCTAAAAGGCATTTAGCCCGGAGGCATTTTAGTGGCGCACGCCGGGATTTGATCTGAGCACCCACAGCACCGAAAGCCAGCGCGCTTTGCCAGTGTTATGGAAGAAACCTCTTTTCGACGGCCAACTTTTGAAAACGGTCGTCTTTATTGGAACCATTACTGGCCGCCATAGATAAGTCTCACTGTATAAGTTTATAAAACAACATTCAATTAAGTGGTATGGATAACTTACCCTTAATTGCTTTCCAGATGCCAGAAGATCCATGGTTGGACACCATTGAAAATGTCACAAAATAGTAT
Organism: Dolomedes plantarius; assembly: GCA_907164885.2. NCBI lineage: Eukaryota > Metazoa > Arthropoda > Arachnida > Araneae > Dolomedidae > Dolomedes > Dolomedes plantarius. The sequence continues at coordinate 136,941,121 of OU015492.1, forward strand.
TTTTAATTCTGGCTCGGTTTTTCTTCTCTTAAAGCCTTTACAAGCAAGCTAAAGAGTAGGTGTGCCGACAGTGAAGTCAAATTAGTTTTTATTTTCATGAATTGTTTTTATACGGAGAACTGATGCGCTATGCAAGGTTGCTAGTGGATGACATTACTTACTGTTATAGCTAATGGTATGTATTAGAGCGTTTCATCAAGAAAACTAATAAGAGATATTCTGTTAAGAGCGTCAGACATTGATATCGAACACTATCTACACTATTTGAAATTTCATGATAAAAGGGCATAGTTTATTGCTCTTCATGGATACATTTTATTGACACAATGTTGTGTTGTTGTTATTTATAATGCCCCCCTGGCCGGAAGTTTCAGACCAGGTCCATATAGGCTTCGGGATGATGTGTGCGGCTCCGGTTTAAATAGCACTACAAGGGTCGGAGTCTGTCCTAGCAAGTTGCCATCTCAATTTTGATCGATCAGCCCCAGAGGCGACATCTGAGGGGATCGTACTCTCTCCCACCTTCTCTGACATCATAAAGCAACGGTGAGCAAATGCGGCTTTACGTTGAGTCAAGTGCGGCTCCCATTAAAATTTTAGTGTATTTTTAAAAAAAAAATCTACATTTGCATATTTTGTGAACCCATTTATTTGAGACGTTATTGAAGATTGATTTCCAATTTCTGAAATAATACTTACTGAAAAAGTGGCTCGGGAATTGGAGTTATTAGAGATGAAAGAGGACCAGGCATTGAAAATGCTGCACAAAGCCGCTTCTGTGATTGAATTTTGGAAACTTGTCACAGAATCAAAATATCCAAACTTAAAGAAAGCTGTTTGTCGTCTATTTTCGATTTTTGGTACAACATATTGCTGTGAATATTTGTACTCCACAATGAAGTTCGTGAAGTCGAAATATCGTTCACAGAGGACCAATCAACATCTTACAAAATTTCTGTGGACAGCTTTAACTAATTTATATAATTAGTTGAAGCTCTTTCAAATTAGTTAAAGTATGCCAAATTTTAAAAATTTGGCCAAAGATTGTTGTTAGATTATACTTTTTATTAATAAATATATTCTTATTATATTTGATTTTTGTTACATTTGATTTTTATTAGATTTGAATTTGATTACCAAAATTTTGAAATAATTATTTTCTTTTTCATAATTATATTTTTTATACGTGTTCTTATATGTGATTTGTGAAAATATGTAATTACATTAAATAAACAGTTTTGAATCTGTGTACCTAAGTGTGGCTCTTTATAAAATATAAAAAAAACCGGATTGCGGCTCTCTTTGGCCTCATACGTGCCCACCGCAGTCATAGAGGTACGACATAATGTTGTTATTTAATAATTGTGTCTTTTAGGAGCTCTTGATTAAAGCAGCAATATATTGTAGGTTTTCAACGTGCATGTTGGCCTCATGTGAGACACACATGAAGGTAATATTATATTTTAACAATTTTTGATGAGGTAAAACAGTGATTGCGAACCGATGTACCACGGCACTTTAGGGTGCTGTGAAATCGATCAAGAGTGCAGCAAAATATTTTGGGGGATGAACAAAAAAAGGGCCCATTAGAAATAAATATTAAGTTGAACAAATTGCTCTTCCGCCCTACAGATTATGGCACAAATCGATTAACTCGTTCCTGAGAATGAATTAGCTATTCTTACGCTCAAAACTGTTACACCTTATAGCAAATATTTGTGCTCTAAGTATCAGTCGCAAGTCTCACATTAATAAAACAAAACTCCTTTCAGCGATTTCCATTGTAGTCCTTTAGTGTATTACTATACTGAATCTCATGGCTACTTTTGAAACTGTATTAATGCATGCTGCCCTGGTGTTTGTTACCTGTATCTTTTAATAAATGAATAAAATCCGCAAGGGAGTAAGCATTTATTGGAACTTAAATTTTACATGCTTCTGATATACACTTTGTTTTCCTTTTTCAAAAAATTGAAAAAAAAATAAAACTAAAATTCTTAAAAAGGGTACTCCAAGTTTCAAATCTCATTCCTAAGGGTTCCACAAACGTTAAAAGGTTGGTAATCCTTGAGTTAAAAGTTTTCATGTTTATTTTGTATGGTAGGTACGTAAACTGTAAGTAATATTAGACTATTCGGGTACTTAGGAATCTTTAGGAATACTTATGAGACTTGAGGAATCTTAAGAGTATATTTACCTATTTATTTATTTATTAATACTGCTATTATTATTTTTTGAGGAAAAGAGAAGGAAAATATAAAATAATATAAAAGAAGGTTGAAAGGCCGACATTTGTGGCTTTTGTTTTGTTCTAACAGACGCTGAAAGCTTTCAACTGTTACATATTGTTTCATCAAATAGTTGCAAAATATTTATAGTATCAGATAAAAAAAAATATGAGGAAAGAACAATGGTATTGTAGTTTTTGGCAAGTATTCTCTGAAAGCACGTGCTTTTGTTTTAAAAGTGTTTATAGAGATGTGAGAGACGGAAAATATGTTGTCCTCAATTTGCATTATGAATTTAACAATAGCAAATTCTTTCGAATGCTTCGCATGCAATTCTATAAGGATATGTTAGCGTGAGTCAATTTTACTTACTCCTTTTGAAAAAAAAACTAGGAGAGAGAATTATAATTGAATTTATACATATTACAATGGACTAAATCAATGAAAAGTTCATTGTTAAATCCCCTTAAATAAGGGTTTGGAATTACTTGGCTTCATTTCCATGTCACAGAAAAAAAAAATCGACTTGAATGTATAAGCTTGTCGAGGGGTTGCTACATTTCCTTTACGATTAAAAATTGAGAGAAAATTAGTTATAATACAAAGAATCGAGATTTAACACAACTTGACGAAGTAATTTCAATTTTTAGCAAAGTGAAATTTTAAATAAGGTTTATTTCTGCAACTTATTCAGGATTTTCAGTTGCAACCTGCAGAGCAGTGATTTCATATATCCCTCCGCAAAAAACAACAAAAAAAAATCATTTTAAATTGCAGACATGTCAAAATTTCAAAATTTCAAAAAAGGTTTCAAAAGAACTATACTTTCAACCCGTTCTATTCTATTATTAAACTATTGTTTACAATGCCACCATTTTTAATGTTTGTCAAACTCACGTTTCTTAATTTACATCATGCATGGGACTAAAATTTGAAAACAATCGATGAAAAGCGAATAAGAGATTCATTATCACGTAACGTATGCGCACGGAAACCAATTATAGTGTTCCTAATTAAACTGCTTGTTTAATTGAAACTAACGCGTGTTTTGTTACCAAATAGGATACGAGTAACCCTTACCTTTGTACTGTCACACTACCTCTACAATAGTTATGAATTATGATTTTCTGCATTTTTCGTTTCCGGTTGAATGAATTCATCGAGGCTTGAATAACACACAAGTACACCTACGTGACTTCAATAATACGTTAAATCTCCTTACGTAACTAAAGTTTCAGTTAGGGAAAACTGTTTTTACACAGTTTATTTTCGGAATGATTTCCTTATTCCCAGAACGGATATTGTAATAGCAAAGTATTATTGTAAGGGAAAATAAAAATGCTAATTTCATAAAACTCTTGCGAACGCTAGATATTCTCTTACGGTGATGAGTAAATAATTTTTATGTTATAAAACAAACCAAAAGACATCAAAGTTACTTTGTTCCGTTATTGTGGCAGGAAGCGAGCTTAGATTAGTATTCCCAGAACGAAAAAGCATTTAAATATATCTCTAAGATCTATTAAAATGCTCTGTTGTTTTGTCTGCTACTTAGTCGAGATTAATGTCTTTGAAAACATTTTTATTTCTCTGTGCAAGGAAAGATGAATGAACATTAGGTAATAAATGAATAAATAAATAAATTTAAATATGAGATTAAAAAAATAAGAAAGATAGAGCAAAAACTGTTTTGTTTTTTGAGATGTAATGAATTTTTGTCACTTAAGTTGCATGCAGTGTGGTTTTGGACCAAGAAGCTTTACAACTGATATTAAGAATATCAATATTTGATGAAAATCTTCAACGTTACTAATAGGTAAATAAAGGTAGTCTTCCAGAACTGGGATTCGAACCTCTGTGTTCTGTTCCTGAGCTGGCATTCTACCAACTGAACTATCCTCGATATGTGAAGAATAGGTTTTTCGATTCCATTTCTCACATATTACCCCTCCCTAAATGGCCATATTTTGTTTAGAACCGATTATAGACTTCATAGAGCCAATGTTATGGAAGAAACCTTTTTTCAACGACCACTCCTTCAAACGGCCACTTTTTTTCGGGACGATTACAGGCCGCCATAGAGAAGTTTCTCTGTATCATGTTTTTACTTTTTTACTTATTGATTTAAAGATGCTAAGACGCTTAGGTAGCGTGTGAAAGAAAGATGGTAACAGGAAGGTAGAAATGTGAAATACGCCCCTAAGAAAGGATTGGGCAGAATCCATCATATAGATCAGTGGTTCCCAACTGGTGGTCCACGAGAGCCTCGGGAGTGGTCCGGCACCACATATAAAAAAAGTTCCCAAATAAATGGGGATTTTGAAAGCAATGTTCGCTGAACTAGATGGGCTGAATATATCCGATGACTATCAGGTGTTGAATTAAAATTTCTTAAAAGTTTAGCATAATTATTTTATTATTAGAATATGATACGTTAGAATGTGAGTACGTTAATCCAGTATCCCTTTTGCTTGAGGGATATTCTATGATCCTCCATACCCCCCGGAAGGTTCCCCCCTGATGTCGGAAGGGAGGTGGGGGGTGTCCGCGCATGGTTCGATGTCTGGCTTAGTGGGTCGCAGACTTCTACGGGTTCGGAACCACTGATATAGATATACCCCCAAGCCAATAATAGGGCTGAGAGAGGGCAAACAGACTGAATAATCTACCAATAAGATCCCCAAGGGATGGAATTAATGAAGAGGAAGAAGGATATTTAAGAGAGGCAGAGACATGTGTACATAGATAGATAGAGAGAAAAAGAGAATTGGGAATGAGATATAGCTAAGGCCTAGCTACGTAATGCTTGTAATGTTAACTTCGGAAGCCCATGATTCTGACCATTGAGAAGCGCTCATAATGATGATCGCTGAAAGAGTGAATGAATCTGACAGCAATGACTCGCACCAACCAGAGCACCACCGCTCATCAGAATACCTCTACGCCCAAAGAGCTCATCGTCCAGTCCGCATAAAATCCGGAGCCCTGCCGTCAGACTCCAATGATCCATGTCGTGCAGAATTCCGAGCGTCTCCCGATGACCAGAAGATCCCCGAATTGTCTAGAGGAGAACTTCCTTTGTGTGTGTTTCGGCCTAGTGCACCATCGAAAGGATTATAGTGAGACAAGAACCAACCCAAGGTATACACTATCTGGATAAAAGTATCCTTTACGCCCAGTGGTATGGACTCTGAGAGTCCTGAGGCATATATTGATATGATGTTGGTCCTCCTTTTGCATCGATGACAGCCTGCACACATCTGGGGAGACTTTTTACCAGTTTTTAATAGGTGTCCATAGGAATTGACTTCCAGGTGTCCATCACAGCAGAAGTGAGTGCTGGCAGTGAGGATGGTCGATTTGGCTAGCTACGTAATCTGCGTTCTAATTCATCCCAAAGGTGTTCAGTGGTATTTAGATCGGGGCTCTGAGAAGGCCAGTCCAGTTTTAGAACATCCATTTCGTCGAACCATGCCTGCGCAAGTCTCGATGTGTGAATGGAGCAGTTATCCTGCTGGAAGAGAAATGGACCTTCCCCGAAAAATTGCCATAGAGTTGGGAGAGCAGCATTGTCCAGAATGTCTACATGCAGCTCAGAGTTCATGTTTCCAGCCACAGGAACTAAGGAACCCAGGCTAAACCATGAAAAACACCCCCACACCATGATGCTACCACCACCAAACTTAACAGTAGGCACAATGCAGTCACGTAAGAAGCGCTCGCCGGGCATCCGTCAAACACAGACGCGTCCATCGGACTGTCAGATTGTAAAGCGAGATTCATCACGCCAAAAAACATTTTTGTACATGTCCACAGTCCAATGACGGTGAGCTTTGCACCACTTCAATCGACGCTTCGCATTCTGGGGAGTGATGTTCGGCTTGTGAACGGCTGAACAACCATGGAATCCCAGGTGTTTTAACTCTTGACGAACAGTCCTGATGTTCCCTAGCACTAACGCCTGATGAACTTTGGAACCCCTGAGTGATTTCAATCAACGAGGACTTGCGATTTGATTTCACTACCCTTTTTAGACTTCTACGGCTGCATTCACTAATGTTTTTCGGCCTGCTACTCCGTTTTTCTGCAGCTTCACTGCTTCGACGTTTCCACTTCGCAATTACATCATTCACAGTGGATTTTGGCTTCTGTAGAATGTCCGTAATTTCACGAATTGATTTCCCACAAAGGTGGCATCCCACTATAATGCCACGATCAAAGCAGAGCCGCCCAGAGACTTTACGGGGCCTGGGGCAAACTTCTGTTGGGGCCCCCAAGAAATCTGATTAATCGAATAATTAAAAAAATTTTTTTTTTTTTTTTTTTTTTGGGGGGGGGGGCTTTTTTTCAGGAGATTATTTTGAATTTTGAAGTACGGTACAAGTTTCAGAATTTTCTTTCGGAGGAAATCTAATAAATAAATTTTTTAAAAGTTTTTTGGGCCCCTCCGGCAGTTGGGGGCCTGGGGTAAAGTGCCCCAGTTACCCCCCCCCCCCCCCTCTGGGCGGCCCTGGATCAAAGTCACTAAGCTCCTTTGATTTACTCATTGTCTCACAAACGCATAAATATGACCTGACAAACCACTACCAACACTTTTATAGCTTTCGGTTACGCATCAAATTACGTCACCTGCCAGATCCACTTCTTTATGGGGGTGTCCGGATACTTTTGGCCAGATAGTGTAGTGACACTGTATTCTGTGTTTTGTAAGTTGAAAATTCTCTTTAGCCAGTTCAAGAATGGTTTCATGGTATAGTTAGGAGATTAAGGACATCAGAGGATAATTGAATTTAATGAGGGAGTAATGGATTATTTTACAAGTATTTCAAATGAATTGAATTGTATATTTCATTTGTATAATATGAATTTGATCATGCTTATTTGTATACATAATTGTGCCGCTATGTTTAATAAATAAATGTATTGTTGTTAACACATGAGTTATCATTATTGACATATTTACTAACGATAATCCACTATACGATCTCTGTCACAGACGTCAGACAGAACAGACGTTGAACATGCCTCTCCTGACCTCGAGGGTGGCATTTTACCAACTGAACTAAACATGCGCTGTCAGGAGCACTTATTTTTGTATTCTATTCCACACAAGAAATGCTAACAGAAATCGCATGATTGTGTGTCCGAAATAGCAATGAGGCTCTTTGTTAAGACACCTTCTCAGTACCCCCTCCCCCTCCACCTGTTGAAACACTGACATAAGAAATTAATCTAATACTTAAGAATTCTTAAGAATTACAAAGTTAGGTAATTACAGTAATTGTTAAAAAGGTAAATGTATCAGTTCTATACTAATTAGGAGTTTTTTAATACCCGATTTTTCATGTTACTGCACAGTTGTTCTGGGAAAACCGGAAGACCCGGATTATCCAGAAGTAATCCTTTTTTTCCGTAAGAAATGAAGTACTTAGGAGAATTAAATGTACTAAACATAGTAATTTAAAAGAGGATTTAGAAATATCAAATCAGTTTTTCTTTTGGAAAAAGTTATGTTACATTCCTTTCGTTTATAAGCTGTGACATTTTTGTATTTTACTTTTAATCCTTTTTCTTTTAGATGCACGAATAATCCGTAAAATGGATAATCGTCCCACCAGATAATCGGTAATTTAATGCATATAAGGGATACGTACATATGTATACATACTGCATTCAATCAGAATTTATTAGAAGTTCTTTAGTACAGAAAGTTTCAGCTTCCTTCTGTGTATCATCAGCTGTATTTATCTATTATCTGTCTTATCCATGATGCTTTATCTGCGACTCTCGTGAAAAGTATTTTAGATTCCTTAGAGGCGCAGAGACCTGTCTGGGGATTTTCTTTCGCTGCTCTACTGTTAGTACCTAACAGGTACCAACTTGAGGCTAATTTGCAGACCAGTGGACCTCCCGTGTCATCCTAAAGTATGGAAAAGAGGAGTATTGTGAAAATCATAAATATTGAGTATAAAAAATAAAACATCAGAATTCACTAAAATTAATTGACCGAAGGATTTTAATGAAAAAAAAATAGTATTACCAACTGCAACAGCAGAAACTACATTTTATTGACAAATCTGTCAATAGACTGTATTTTCGGTTTTTAAAGACCCCATTCCTCTTAATAATCTCTGAAGTATTTATTTTATTCGTTGTGAACACAGCCCTGTCTGCTTTGGCAGTACAAGAAGGGCTCTTTAGTTTTGCCCAAAGGGCGCAAGTGCTACTTGTTAGAAAAGAAATTTACTCCCAATTCAGGCGAAAAGTTCAGTTACTTGGAGGCACGTACCCCTTGCACTCCTAGTTCGATTTCTGACTCTGTGAATTTGGTTAAGGACAGTAGTTTTGTACTAAATAATTGCTACAGTTTGGAATGCGATTGTGTGCTACATTTTCCCGTTTTTATTTATCCCTATATGTTTATCCTTTTTAATTTATCCCTATATGTTTATCCTTTTTTATTTATTCCCTTTTGAAACAAACCAAATTTTTTAACTCAACCTTTTTCTGATCTTATAAGCATGACATTCTGTGGTCGTCTTATTAAAGTCTTGATTTGCTTTTTCAGCTGTTTTATTTCCTGATATAAGTCCATGGCTTTCTTTTTAAAGTTAAATAAAAAAAAAATCCCATATTTTGCATTTCAACCTTCAAATAAATGATGGTGTTTTTCTTTGATTCTTAAGTCAAATAATAAAGTTATTTTATCTCGGGAGCGGGAATAGAATCTACGAACTCTAGACGTCGAAACTAGCGTTCTAAACCACTAGACCAGGTGTGGCCAACCCGCAGCCTTGGGCAGCTAGTATTGCGGCCCCACAACATATCGTAAACTTTATAAGACCTGTCTTTCCTGAGAGAAACATCCCTCTCTTCGTAATTACTTCCTATTTGTGTCATCGCGTTTTGGCACTGCATGCACTTGTGAACAACTATTTTCAAAGATGAACAACATGAAAAATTAAATTAGATAAAATATTTCTGATAAAAAATCTGATGAAGAACTCACTGAGAATCGGGAACCACTTCCATCAAACCGGACACTAATGCATTTTGCTTACAAAAAATGTCAAATATCCCACTAGTTTTATCTTTATGTTGCCCTCTTTTCGTAATGTTTTTATAAAATATAAAGGAAGTTTTTACCTTATATACATTAATTATATTATACATTTTATTTGCGGTACAGGTTTCTCACAACAGGTTTGCCATATGGCTGGACACCCTTGTACTACACCTTCTCTTTGATGTAAAGGTATCTGCCATTCGTAAAAACTTATTACCACAGTGCAAATAAATTTATACCGGTTAGATGTTTGTAAAGCGTGAAATTAGTAATGACTGATGAATCTCCATTGAGAGAGCTACCTGAAATTGACCTTCAGATTATTTTTTATACAACAGTATTGCTTAAATAATAATCTAGACCCATTCTATGGCAGCGGCGTTACTTGAAACCACTTACTTGACATGGGGCAGATTTTGGAAATTCTACACATATTTCTTTCTTGTCGTTGTGGGAGCAGTGGTCAACAGACTTGATTTCGTACAAGGACTGCTTGAGTTCATTTGAAAAGCCTGCACCTAAAAAGTTTTAAAGGAATGTTTTGTGATAACCTCCCTTTAACCCTCTTAGTTACTTAAAAGCCGAAATATTGGCTTTCATATAGGCACCAGGTGTAATACATTTGTAACGCATGTAATGACATTTTTTCATCCTTTCATCCTTGAGCAGGTGGATAAATGAGAACCAAGCTTGTTTGGGAACTAAAGGGGGTTCCGCGTCAGGTTGACCACCTGACTGAGACACATGCTGTATGGCACTCCAAGCCCACGGCCAAGAAAGCGGAGATGGGCACCGCTGGCCTTGGTCCACAACGGACTGTTGTGCCATGAGTTTAGTTTAGAGTTTAGTTTATGACATTTTATTCCCCCCCAAAAAAGTTTTACAAGAGAAAATAATACAGCTCTAAAGAAGCAAGTATTTTTCGCTGGATTTTGTATTTTGCTCTTTGTCTTGTTGCATCTGAGCAAGTGAACAGAAGGTACATCTACGTGTAATGAATGTTATACATTGCACTCGAATGCTTTAAGATGTCGTCACGTGTTAACTCTTTTAGTTGAGAAGTATTTTTTTTAGGCATTTGTTGCAAATTTTAAGATCTGTTTTAAACAATAACTTAATGCTAAGAGCTTTGCGAATTTTTGAAAGAACTGCCAGGAATTCATCTTGTATTCTTAATACCTTTGTATAATGTGGCTTAACGTCCACATCATAAATATACAGAGGATGTTGTTGATCTGAGTGATTTTGACAATCCTGACTCAGAGAACGGCGAAATTATAATAATTCCGACTTCTAGTAAATAAGTGGGTGGCATTGTAGCGTTCCAATATTCCTCTAGTAAACAAGTGGGTGGCATTGTAGCGTTCCAGTATTCCTCTAACGCGTTTGAGTCAATTCTTAGTGCTTGTTCTCATAGCATCCGTTAGCGTTAGCATTACTCGTACTGACGTATTTTAAACCAATCACAGGCCGTACCAATTTCGTGGCTAATCGTTTGGAGGTTTGTAATTGGTCAAATATATTTCAATACGAGCAACGCTGACGCTGACGGATTCTATGTGAACATGCCCTGAGACTCGGCCTACGATGCCCATAGAACAGCTACTTTCCAATCAGTGGATAATGGGATGGAGAACAAGAGTGGGAGAGCGACAAACTCAAAGAATTCAGGCGTAAAAGGAAGACTGTGCGGATACAACTAATTTTGATGGTGGTAGATTTCTGTATAGTAGTCCGGAACAGTGGCGCACCCAGGGTGGAAAGGGGCCCTGCCCCCCCAAAGAAGTAAAAATTGCATTATGAATATTGAATTTTCATTATAAATATTTTTATCCGTTCATCTCGCGCCCCCCCCCCCCCCTAAGAAAGAGTCCTGGGTGCGCCACTGGTCCGGAATGAGAGCGGTTTCTATCAGTTTCTAGATTTAAGGATTTCTACATCTAAATTCTAATAAAAAAGTATTTAATATCAATATACTTCGAAGATATACTTGACAGGTAAAGTGATTAGAAAAATTATAAATTGGAACGTTTCACTCACAAATGATTCTCCAACGAAATCTACCTGAGAAAAAAGGAGAGGAAAGGCCTGATGTGTTGAACGAGAACAAAACATTTTGGTTCAGAACTGAGTGCTGTAACAGCAATAATGCGGTAATGGCCACAGAGAACGCTTTTTTTTTACCGTCATTCAAACTACAACAGTAACTTTAAGTTTTAGAATTTTTTTCTATTTTAGTAATAGTGCAACAGTTTATTAATTTTCAATAAAATACGTGTTTTCCTCTGTTTCATGAAATATTTTCACAAAGTTGAAAAAAAGGGGATATTTTGTTATCTGCTTTAATTCATGGAAAATATACACTCATGGACAAAAAAAATTAGCGCACTAAGAAATAATTGCGGGATCGTAACGAAACTTGCAATGAAGGTACATGTCGGGGAGATATGCAAATGATTAGAAATGCAGCGTGATTGCGCATTACGTATAGCCGGTAGAGGGCGTTGAACATCGTACTCTGTGGAGTATAAAACAGGTAACCAAAGCTTGTTTGAGTGTGCTGAATCATTTACAAAGGAAGAGCTGAGATAGACATGCCATTACGCCGTGTTCGAAGACAATATAAGCAGTTGTCGCAGTTTGAGAGGGGGAGAATCGTCGGGATGATGGAAGCTGGGTGGTCAGCTAGGCGAGTAGCTCGTCAATTAGGCCGCTCTGATTGTGTTGTGAGGAGGTGTTGGGACCAGTGGACCCGAGAGATGTCATGTACACGAAGACCAGGCTCAGGACGCCCTCGACAGACCAGTCGTCGAGAAGACCGCCACATCGTAAGAAATGCACGCGTACAGCCAACTGCTTCATCGGCCGCCATCCAGGCACAGGTAGCACCTTCACTAGGGGCCTCTGTGTCTTCTCGAACCATACGAAGGCGCCTGGCTGAAGGACAGTTGGTATCGCGGCGCCCATTACGTGTGCTGCCCTTGATGCCCACCCATCGACGCCTCCGTTTGGAGTTTTGCCGCGCACGAGGAAACTGGACTACAGCGGAATGGAACCAGGTCGTCTTTAGCGACGAATCCAGATTCAATCTCGGCAGTGATGACAATCGTGTTCGTGTGTGGAGAGCCCGTGGTGAACGCTTCAATCCTTCCTTTGCTGTACAGCGACACATCGCTCCCACAGCTGGTGTGATGGTATGGGGTGCAATTGCCTACAATACACGGTCACCCCTAGTATTGTTCCGTGGCACCATGACAGCCCAGCGGTATGTTCATGAAATCCTGCAACCACATGTGTTGCCACTCATGCAACGGCTCCCAGGAGCCATTTTTCAACAAGACAATGCTCGGCCTCATACGGCAAGGGTGTCACAAGACTGTCTCCGCACTGTTACTACCCTTCCTTGGCCTGCCCGATCCCCAGATTTGTCTCCAATCGAGCATATCTGGGATCATTTGGGACGACGAGTTGGGCATCCCACGAGTTTGAACGAACTAGAGGCAAGGTTACAGCAAATATGGAACGAAATGTCTCAAGACATCATACAGAACTTGTATGACTCAATGCCCGATCGTATCGCATCGTGCATTCGCGCTAGAGGGGGTCGTTCTTTTGCCTTTTTCTCTGAAATAAATTATCCTTTTTCTTTGATTTTCTTATCATTTACTTATATCAAAGTAGTCATTACGTATGTAAAATTTCGTTTCATTTTGACGACTCCTTCTTGGTGCGCTAATTTTTTTGTCCATGAGTGTATTTCTTTTGTTTTTTTGTGAAAAATGCACTTTAGATAAAAAAATATTGAAACCGGGTAAAAACATCTTGATTTTTACAAAAATAAGTGGATTTCAATAAATCTTTTGAAAAACGCATATTCTCGAAGTTATTTTCAAATCGTGCGAAGAGAAATTGTAAGATACTAGACGGATAAAAGTACGTACTAACATGGATTGAATATCTGTGACATTCATTAATGACGCTCGTGACTCGGATTACTTGTGTAATTGTCAGCTCGTATACCTGGAAAACAGAGGGTCTCGCACTGGGTGCCGTATCTAGCTGATTGTGTGTCTAGGTTGGATATGGACACGTTAAATCAGTAGACCGAAAAGACCGTCTATGCGGTCAGAGAGTGTGGGAGAGGGTACGATCCCCTCAAATGTCGCCCTTGGGGGTGCTAGGTCAAAATTGAGGAGCACCGCAAGGGGCTCCGACCCTTGGGGTTTCCATTATAAATCGGAGACGCACCCCTCAATACTTCAGGTCATGAGGCATTAGATACAACAACAATAGCAACAAAGAGAAGAGGAAATTGATAAATGTGTGGGGTAGGGGGTCATAATAAGTTTGTGATGAAACTTTGAATGCACGGGATTTGTGGAGTACAAAGTTTGTAAGGAGATCCCAAACTTTTATTTTCTGTCTGCTAACTACGTTTGCTGACTAGGTTCATATTCTAAGCAGCTGCACTCCACGGCCATAAATTTATTCAGTACCTTAAGAAAGGACAGCTTGTTTTTACACGTAGCTACTACCACTTCGCGACTCAAACACCTTCAGCGAGATTTTCGGTTTTTGAGAAAAATCGAAGCTTTCACAAATTGGAAGTAAGTATTCGAAAATTTCAGCGACCACAGCTTTCGCTTATATGCCTTTGTCCAACTGTCGACCGGTCGCTACGCAGCAATTCCTGTACTCGCAGTCAAGGGTTAATTTCCCAAGTTCGGTGACATTTTTCATTATTGAAGGCCTGGGCGCCGGATGGACAGTACAGATCTGCCATCCAATTGAGGCAACTCCGGGCCCCAGAAATTGGAAGTAAATTGGCAAAAAAGTTATTCCTTGCCTTAATTTTGGCAATATCAGGCAACAGAGATGCTCATGAGTATATTTAAATGTATGTGCGCAATGTATTATTTTAAACAGCAAGATAATCTGTTTCACGTGCCAAGTATTCCCAAAAGAAACTTTAAAATGTTTTCGTAAATCGGGGATAGAACATTACTTCATAAGGTATATCTTACCTCGCGTTGCACCCCATCCCGTGGTGTAGCACTTCCAACCGGCCTTGGCTTCCCAGTGTTCGAGCGGCATACAAACCGGGCGAACGCCGTTGTTGAAGCGTACGGGAGCATTCAGTTTTATTAGAGCTATATCATCATCCTGTAACGCAGCCTCTTTCAACTGGAAAACACAAATCAGTAATTTATAGATCCAGAGGCAGAGCTGTTAAATATCTCTTTGTGGAAGCGTTAATCAATACATGTTTCATATAATAAGAATTTTCAATATTTTTGAAGATTTTAGCTGATTCGGATTTAGGCTTTTTTTTCAATCTTAAGAAACTTATTGCTTATTTTATTTCGTAACAATGAAAACTAATTTATCAGAAGTTAGCATTCTTTTCCTTCAATGCGGAGGCACTTGTCGCGAAGACATTCGCTTTTAATTCCCCGCATTTTTGCTGGCCATTTTATTATGGGGGCGCCATATAGGCAGACCACCATTGCCTCCTATGAAGGGACGTCACAAACGGAGGCATTTTAGTAGCGCTTCGCCAGGATTCGATCCGAGCACCCTCAGCACTGAAAACCAGCGCGCTGTACCACAAGGCCGCCACGGCCTAAAAGTTAGTATTTAAATACACATAAATATACAGGCGTAATTAACGTACATTTTTACCATGTATTTAAAAAATAACAAGTTCAAATCTGTAACGTTTTTCTGATACTTTTTTACATAGTTTGATTTTCTGGATAATCACTTCTTATTTTCTTTCATGTGCTCCCCCCCCCAAAAAAAAAATTATAGAAAGGGGAATAATTCACTAAAGAGAGGGTTATCCTCTAGTTTTATATATTTTAACTTGTTATTTCTAATAAATAAGTTATAGTTTGCCCCTATCAAAATATTTTTACTTCTTTCCCCACATAACAGAATACTTTGTTTAATAGAAGCAATTTTACATTTAGTACAAAAGTGTGAAAAAGAAAATAATTTAATTATATTTTTAGAAACACATATGTTATTCAAAACTGTCATGCTTAAAAATATTTTAAAAATTTAGTGGTATACAAACATTACGACTCTTTGAATTGTTCCTTAAAGCAGAACATATTTTCAAAGAAATTACAGTAATCAATTAGTATAAGTATATTGTCCTAAAAAAAATTCAAAACGACGAACTTATATCCAAGATCATCATAAATAAGTTTAAATTGTGACACGGTGACACAGATATATTTAAAATCATCCAAGTTAAAAATTTAAATGCAAAACAAAGTATATCAACCGAAAAATTTCTGTAATAAAAGCCTGGGGTAAACTGATAAAAATTCTTGTCACGTTCAAGTTATTCTGCATTTACGCGATTTTTAAGCCGAAAAAATTAAATTTCAATTGTCCTTTGAAAATTTTACTTTTAAATTCACGTTCTATTTATTTCCTTAATGCTTTTTAAAGAGATGTTTTCAACCATGGCTTGTCAATTTTTCCTTTACAGTTTATTTTATTATTGAAAAACATCATTAACCCAGTCATTTTTTTTCTCAACTGTTTCTGTTTTCGAAACTTGTCATCCTGAAAAAGATTTAAAAATAAATAAAAGTTTACTGGTAATAGAGTGTAAAATTTTTTTTCGGAAAACAAGGTGAAGCAATATGTTGTTTTCGTTTTACGAAACCGACTAAACCGTCGAGTAATTTTCACAGTTAACGGTTATATAACTATTTATTTTTAAAATTTCTGTTGCATGAGTTTTGATCAGACTGAAAAGCATAATTTCCATCACAAGTCTTTGTAATTTTAAGCAGTTTCAGGTGTTGTTTTCTCTCTATGTATTGTTTTAACTACGTACATTTAGTTTTACAACTTTGATAAAAAAATGAAATAAAACTGGAAAAAACAGTTTTGATGGAAAGATATTTGTTTAATTAATAAGTACAGTCACATGTTCTTTATATTTTGTTGTCTTAAAGAGAAAAAGAAGTGTAATTGTAAATAATCTATAAATGAAATTTAAGTCTGGGGTAAGAAAAATCATATTAAAAAGTAACGTGCAGCTTTGATGGAAAGATATTGGTTTAATAAATAAGTACAGTCACACGTTATTTATACTTTGTTGTCACAACGAGAAAAAAAATATAATTGTAAATGACCTATAAAGGAAATTTAAGTCTGGGGTAAGAAAAATCATATTAAAAAGTAACGCGCTGTTTTAATGGAAAGATATTGGTTTAATAAATATGTACAGTGATACGTCATTTATACTTTGTTGTCACAACGAGAAAAAAAATGTATAATTGAAAATAACCTGTAAAGGAAATTTAAGTCAGACGTAAGGAAAATCATGATAAAAACTAATTCATAGTCCTAAAAGAAAGAAACATACAAAAAACTTATTGCTACTAATGAAGCGCAGACCATTTTATCTAATTCAGGATTATTAATTGCTCATAAATTATATAAATAAATTTCAGTTTAAACCTGTGGCAAAAAACTCTGTATTTACCTTGAATTATTATTATGCTCTTGTATAAATTTTGTTTAGACTGAAAGATATATTTTCTGTCATAAGTCTATGTAATTTTAAGCAGTTCAAGGTGTTTCTTTTCTCACTTTGTATTGTTTCAACTACGCAAGTTTAGTTTTGCAAATTACTATTAATATATATAAATATATATATATATATATATATATATATAAATAAATAAATAAATATATATATATATATTTTGTTAAAGCTATTTGCTTGCCAAGTTTGGTGAGATGGCGCTGTGAGCGCTGGTAACGTGTAAAGAGAGCAGATGTAAGAGTGAAACGAAAGAGAGCGGTCATGCTCTAACGCTGCCGAATAAATTGTTTGTTTTACAATTAATAATCTTCCAATTTGATTTCTTGCGTTCACATGACAGTGGACATTTCCGACCAAAAGTCAAAGTGAAGATAACAATATATTAAACAGTAACGGACAGTTTTGATGAAAAGAAATTGGTTTAAGTAATAAGTAAAGTGACACGTCATTTAAACTTTGTGGTTACAACGAGAAAAAAAAAAGTATAACTGTAAATAACCCATAAATGAAAAAGCCAGGGGAAATAAAATTCACATTAAAAACCAATTCATAGTCATAAAAGAAACAAAGAAACAAACAAATAAAAAAACTTATTGTCGCTAATGAAGCGTAGACCATTTTAACAAAGTTATATTTTAAGTTTATAAATTGCTCATTAATAATATAAATAAATTTCAGTTTAAACTTGTGACAAAAACTCTGTATTTACCTTGAATTCATATTATGCTCTATTTATGTTGGTTTATATACCTAAAATATCTATAATGCATTTTATATCATGAATAAAATGTTTTCTGGAAGGGAAAATTTTTTTACATTTAAAATCTCTTAAAACAGTCTATCTTTTTTTGAGGGGAATTTTTGGAGTGCTCCCTGAACATTTCATTATATTCCCTTTTACCTGCATTTTTTGGTTTTCATTCAAATTACTCTAACAATATATGATTTTACAGTATTAAAAATAGTAAGTTCGTTTCCAGAGCCAGGTTGTTGCACGATTAGAATGTTTCCTTCAGAGTTGTTTAGGCTCTTATCTATTATTTCGTCTGCAGCGATGATGTCGGATATTGTGAATTGTATTCACAAATGTATCGAATTCGCTGGCCAATGAAAATACGACCCCTCCACATTTGATAAGGAACATAGTTCGCCTCTAGAAAAATGGACATTACCAGGTTAAATTAGATATTTCTCTTTCCCTATGTGGGAAAATGAGTTGAAATGAAGTTTAAGCCGTTCTCTTTATAATTGTAGCTATTTGGCATTCTTTTTAACTGAGATATTCGAGGTCCACGAAAATTTTCACAAAACTGTTACTCATAAATTGTTTATAAAACTGTAAAAATATATAGCTGAGAAATGTAAAAACATTCTACTGTATTTTCTTTCGTTTTAGTTCTTATTGCTTGAAGAAAATAGAAGTAAAGGGAATCAGCACGTAGATCAAATCAATTTAGCTCTGCAGAAATATGGCTGTAAGTTTTTTAAGAGTTACTTCGATCATAACTATTTGAAGGTTTTGGAAATTTAAGGCTAAGTGTGAAAAAGTATTATTAATGTACGTGAACAGATTTACATGACCATTCATTACATCTGAGGTTAATTTTCCTTTTTTGAAATGACCACGAATGGCAGTAAAAGTACAGTCATTAACTCAGTGCCCTTCCTTCAGATAACTTACTCTTAAAAACCTGTAATATAATGACTTAAACGACGCTGACTGCTAAGACAGATATTCCCTAACATGAAAACCAGTACACAATACTATTAACATGTAAATCCTGTGGACTTGCAGTTTTGGAATAAGTGCCATATTTCTACTCAAATTTAATCCATTCTTCGTCATTGCGTCATTTTAGATCAGTTAAAACGCTATGGCTTCCTTCCTGAGTGAAATTTCTATTCTCACAATTGCCATAGTCAAAATTTAATATCGATAAGTCATAATTAATTAGGGGTAATTTGAATGAAAACGCAAACATGGCTCGAATATCCCAGAATCGTGGCATTTTTATAGATCTCTCCCTAAAATCTCAATAGGCCAAGAAAACAAACTCATTTAAGACTGATGATGTGCTCTAACCCTACTGGATGCGCTCACCTCAATGTTAACTCAATGAGAAAATTCATCTACTATTTACAGCTACATGAATGCTGATAATCCAATGCTAACGGTATTTTCATACCACCGGAACTTTTCTGCACCTTCCAACAGGATTCATTTTATAAATTTCGTCCACAAAAGGAATTTAAGAGCGTTTAAAACACACTATACCAGATTTTCCCTTGAATGATTTAAATTGAAAAATATTATTTGCATTTTTTGTTAAAAAACGAAAAATGTCCCAAGGTGTAAAATTTCTTTCTCTATTACGGAGTACAATAAAAAAAAATATTTAAATCCAAGTCGCCAATCCTTGGACACATTTCTCCCCAGATCAACATTGAGGTGAGCGAATCCGATGGCGTTAGTATACAGCATCCTTAAAAGGCACTGAAAATAAGCAATCTTCCTTTTAGTTAAAATAAAATCATTCAAACGGTTGAATATATTTTAGTTATACAAGCCGACTTAAATAGAGCAAAGAATGAATGGATCATGTAACCGAGAAGTATGCTGACTATGTATGTGATATATAATAAAATCTTTTTATTACCTCCTCACCTTCTAAGTCAGGGTAAGCTATGATCATTTCTGCCAACCGTACTTGCTCATATTTAGTTTTTCCAAACAAAAAATGGCTTCCAAGGGTTACTCGAATATTTCTTGGGTAAGGTGCACTGGAAAAAAAAAGAGTTGTTTATAATAACCGATGCATAAAATAACAGTGGTATCTTTGTGCCCCCATTTAATTGAAACGAAACTAAATTTTGTGTTAGCTTAGTATTTAACTATTCGGGGATTCGGGAACAAATATTTATTTCTTTTATATACTCGGTACAGAATTTCCCATTTATTTATGTCAGTCACAGTATACTTGTGTATAATGTAAAATTGTTAAATTTTAAGCACTGATATCAATACTTTTATATATATACATGCATACATACATACATACATACATACATATATATATATATATATATATATATATATATATATATATATATATATATATATATATAATTGTGCGGTCGGGGACCCCCGTCAGGAATGAAGTTCCTTACGTTATTTTTTCAAGTCTAAACGTGATTTAATATGTAGATTTCTATTGATTATATTAGTGTATTTTTGTCACGCCAAAAAGCGCAGCCCTCTTTTATTCAACCAACTCTCTCTCTCTCTCTCTATTTTATTAAAAGTAAAAATTTTAATATACAAATTAATTATTTTTATTTAGATGTTACGAAACATAATTTTTAATCGGATTAATTTTATTATTTAATCACCAACAAAAATAAATTAATGACACAATATAAATCCCGCGTGAATTAAAACAATAACAAACAAAAATAATTTTAAACCGAAAGACGCGATTCCATAGGGACGGTATGAAATCTTTCAAGTAAAGCATTTACAACTGGTCGAAGTTTATATAAACGATCATGCTGAGGGTCATCATGTGGTGGTTGTTTACTGTTGTCATTAAAATGTAGAAATTTTCTTATCTTTTCAAAGCATTTTAATGACATACATTCTTTTATTACATCATTGCCTATGACAGGTGACCAATATGGCCTAGTGTTTGGTACATGTACAATATACATCATTATACAAATTCCAATGTATTGTTTAACTTCTAAATTCGTTACATTGACACACTTTTCTGGGTTTTTTTGCGCACTGAATAAATTTGTTTCTTGAACTCAATCAAATCTTCTGTAAAAAGATAACTAAAAAAATTTAGAAGTGTGTTTAAATTCATAATTTCAGGAGAGAGATTCTCGTCACCTCGGAATAAAATTTGATCATCATTTAGAAGTAAATTAGTTTTCTTCCAGTTGATTGCAGGCTTTGTTCTCCCTGTATTATTTCTATTAGTTTTTGGCATGCTCCCACCATTATGCAGATCAAAAATATCGCTATCATCAAGTAATGATACCTCATCTTCCGAATCACTACTACCATCAAAAAATTTCATCAGAAACTTTGTTTGGTTTATAATTAGGATCACCTGTGCTGCCATCGCTTTCTGAATCAGATTCATCTTCACTATGATCACTCCACGATCTGTTCATAAGTTCCCCAATTTCTTTCAATAAGTTCATAAGTTCCCCAATTTGTGTTAAAAACTTTCTTCCCCCAATTTCCTTAAAAAAATGACGTAAGCACACCATGTATCATTTTTGATACATAAAATTGAAATCATACTTGAATTTTTCATAAAAGATTAAAGAAGTATTTTATTAATAATTATAAAAGCTACGTACCTCTAAAATATATTTATAAAACTTTCAAAGATGTAAACTGACTTTAAATTACTGAAAATATAGCAAATACTAAGGCAGGTCTGGTATGAATTGAACGACTATCTTTTACTGAGATCGCAGTTGTATTCCTGCTGCCAACTATTCTACGAAAATGTAACTAACAGTGATTAAAAGATTTGCTATGATGTTTCAAAATTAATACAAGGTGCAAAAGTGGATAAAAATATTGCTTTTGAATATAAAGGGGGATATAGTATCGGCAACCGTTGTTGACACATGCCTCCACTCCTTCCTTACTATTCTGTGAAATGGGCAGAAAGGTTAAGCGGTGTGTGTGATGTATTCTACACATTCCGCGTGCGGGAGACGTAATTGCCTCCATTCCTCATGTGTTGTTCGGAGAACAATATTGAAAAGGCAAACTGGCTGAGGGTGACATAAAGTTCAGCTGTCTTGGCGGCAGATGATCTCCATAGAAAGACCTGTTAGTAATGTTTTCTGTTCCAGAGAATTGTACATTTTTCAGGATAACAAAGACCCGATGAGGGGCCGATGCAGCCTTTCAGCTCCAATTACGGTAAGGTAACTTGGAAAAACATCATTAACGAGACCGTCCATCAAGAGGCGTGGTAGATGTCCAGTTGAAAGAGGACCCGCGGCCGACAAAAAGAACCGACTCTGGGATGTCGTTTCAGCCGGGGGGAGAAAACAGCTGAAGGAGCGGTCAGGAGCGAGATGACGTCAGCGGGCTAGCGGATTGTCACGAGGAGCGCGAGGCTTTTATAAAGAGGGGATCGCCGACTCACCTGGACAGAGAGAGAGACCAGGAACCGGAGACGACTTTTCGAGATTTGACTGGAGGCTCGGGAGCTGTGACTTAGCTATGAGCCTATCGAGTTTAGTTTGCACGTGTAAGGTGCCCATCTACTACTTGTAAATAACAGTGTACATAGTTTAATAGTCCAATAAAGGACGTAATTTAATCTAGAATCTCTGGTGTCTTGTGTCACTAAATCATGACAATACTTTTACGAGGTGCTGTGGCCACATTATCACAGGGAAAATAACTTATGTATCAAATTTGATACAGTGTGCAGTGAAGGTTTTTAAAATTGCCGGTAGCGCTTGTGCGGGATTTGAAAAGGGGACCTCTGCAGTCCGATGCTCCGCAGGACTGCATCCGCAATCCGATGCGATAACCATTCAGCCACAGAGTCCTTGATATATATATATATATATATATATATATATATATATATATATATATATATATATATATATATATATATATATATATATATATATATATATATTAATATTATTCCCCCTGGCCGAAACAAGTCGAGACCAGGTCCATGGATAGCACTGGGCAGAGGAATGCGGCTCCGGTTTACAATGGCCCCACAAGGGTCGGAGTCCAACTTGTTCAGATATCACTTCAATCTTGGCCGAGCACCCCAGGAGCGTCATCTGGGGGGGGGGTCGTACCTTCTCCCACCCTCTCTGACCTCATAGAAGGACTTTCTGGTATATGGATTTAACGTGCCCAAATTCTTTGTGCCCACATCCAGCATAGACACGAAGGTATTTAATGGTGTTCGTCATGATTCGAACCGAGCACCCTCAGTCCGAAGCCCACCGCGCTACAACTAGTTTAACTCGGGCCCACTCTAAGAGTAAGAAATGATATTACTAACAATAACTTAGTTCCGACTTCGCTCAAAGATTACTGTTTGGATCATTGGACCATTTCCTTCTTGGATTAACCAAGTGCTTCTTGGATTAATGGACTAAACCGTAAACGGATTTAATCTTATCCAAGGTGAGCGTATTTTCCTCAATTTTCGTACCATGGCTGACGACTTGAGAGGCTGAATTAAAAAAGAAGAGAGGGGTGGCGAGATCGTCGGTCGCTTCCTTAATTAAAAGAATTGAAACCATTTTGTCCTCCCAAGAAGCCTGATGTAGTTGAATATGCATTAGCAATAATTTTGAGGGGGAAAGGGGAATAAACTTGTAACCTTATAAAAGACCAGAGAGTTTTTATTCTTGCGACCGTAACTGAATTGGAAAGGTAAATCGAAGTCAGGAGAGTGGGAGAGAAACAGTTTTTAGTTATACCAAAAATATGAAAATTTCTGAATTCAATGATTTAAATAGGATACCTTTGCACAGAAATTTAAAAGTTTTGAAATTATTTTCCTCTTGTCTCTTATTAAACCCTTTGACCTTTAGCTTCGTAGTATGGAGTCTTTAAAGTTTGTGTTATGAAATACCCTCACGACAACAATGGACGGTTTCCAAAATCTGTAGGTTAGGTCTGTTTATGAGGAAAGGGGAATTGGTTGCGTGACCTGATGTCTTGACAATTAATAGGCCCACTACGGTTTTTTTTTCCCAGGCGAGACGCCATTTATTGCTTTGTCCCTGGCTGTGAGAAATATTCAGCATAACTAGTCTCGCATCAGAATGTTCCAACAAGTGGAAATAGAATGTTTATAATTAATTTGCTCTGTAATCAGTTTACGTATCAATGTGAAAGATATTAGATGTTACTACTTTGGATACCGTGTTCGTATCTCAGTTTTATAAGCGGCAATCGAGGTGAGATGAATCGTTCGCGGAAAGAAAAAAGGCGATTTTGATGGAAAAGCCTCTGCAAAAAACATGTTCCATGTGTCCTGTTACTAATTTTGTAAGTCAGTATGTAGAAGGGATCATCTGATGTCGAGAATGTCACTACCCAATCATCCAAACTTTGTTTACAAACACTTCCATGGTCAATTGAACAGGCGTGTTGATCCATTACTTGTAAGCCCAGATTAAGCTTTTAAAACAAGTGTTTTGATTTTATTTTATCTCCTGTGAATAAATACATTTAAGAAAATTATCTTACACCAAGTAGTTTCTTTTTTGGGTATTCAAGTGTTACAGCGTGTTAATTTTCCTTGGTACCTTAGAATGTAATATAAGTAATGATTCGTTGATTTGTAGCTGGTCCATTTACAACAAAAATTAGGAGAAGTTCAGATATTCGTACCATGCAATTAAACATTTTTTTTTTTGGGGGGGGGGGGGGCAAACGATAAATATACTTCTTGATATTTTCAACAATATTTTTAGAGTATATTGTAATCCAGATGTTTACAGAACACTCTTGAAATAGTTGTAAAGAAAATAACTATTTTAAAAATACTAGCATTTCAAACCACAAATTACTATGATTTCGAATGTTATTATCTTTGACAAACATATTGAAACGTACAGTTTCCTTCTGATTGTACTTTATGAATCAGACTTGATTGCCTTCTTATGCTTCAAGTTATTACATTTGTAAGTATTAAGTCTTCTAGTTACTACAGTTGAAGTATCAGGCATTTTGTTGCCAATAAAAGATGACAAATAATAAAAATTGTCGCCAAATAAAGTCACCATTTTAATTTAATGCTCAAATAAGTGTTCCATTGTGTTTTAAACTTTTAAAGGCCTCTTTTGCAGAATTTAATTTATATCATGGAGTTCTTAAAGCTGGCTGAAATAGGAAATTTAAAGTTATCTGCCTCTTTATAATCTCTCATTCGAAAAATAAATGAATTCACTTGAAAAAGTTGATTACAATCAAATAAATTTCACCCGAAAGATATTTTTCTTTGAATGATATATTCTAATGCATCTAAGAAACGTATTAGCTCAGAGATTCGGATGATCGAATTCGCGAAGTAGCCGGAATAAGAATTTTAAGGTTGATAGCTTTGTAAAGTGACAATGAATCGGCTACAGTAATATTGCCATGGGGTGTTTTGGTGAGATTGGGATATAATATAAATGCCCGAATAAGTCTGTATATTTACAGACTGTAACCGATAGTGTAACGTCACTTTCTAGAACTCACTTTTTGGTTTGTTTGTTTAGTCGTTGAGAACTCTGTGGTAACCTTTGGCTATTTAGGGTTTTGAACTAGAAGTGATGAACTAGAAGTGATGTGTTTATTTAGACCCCTTCTCTTTGCAACATTGATTTTTATCTTAATGCAGTAACGTTTTACATAATAAGGCACTTGCAAGAAGCATATCACATCTCAACATCTGCAAAAACGAAGGGCAGAACGCTTCTGGTAAAACTCCTAAATTTCTAAATTTCACATGGGTACGCAAGCCTAAAAAATTGCGCCATTGTAAACAGAAGGCAACTGAGCTCCATGAGTGAAATGGATGTCCTCCATTTTCTGCCGTTCGATTTTTGCGTGGTCGAATTAGTGACGTTGCATCAAACTGCCTTATTTGAAAGAAGGTAGAGAATGCACATAACGTCTAACCCTAATCGTTAACTGGTCATAAACGGCATCGTGGGGGTATTTGACATCATAAGAAGTATCTGGGGTGCCGAAGTATGTATTTGGATGTAAAAATATACATCGGCTGCGTAATATTCAACCAAACGAAGTACTATTTACTCGGCGCAGTGGGTAACGTGCTACCCAACCTTAGCAACCCATGTGGCAGCGAAATAAGAGCATATGCCCCGTTCAACAGGGCTATAATCTTTATCTTAAATTCTAAGCTCCAAAATTCCTTGTAAAATGCCCCATTTGTGCTTAAAAAAAAAAAAAGAGAGAGATCTTCATATTTTGCGGTATATTTCAATTTCGCCTTACTTTAGGAAACAACGAGCAGCAGAGAGCACCCATTGGGCGTTGATAAGCGTTCCTACGCAGAAGTGGCCGTTGGGTTCTATTAATCTGTTCTGTATGGATGCATGCCACGGCCAACTGTTGGCTCTTGCTTTATCCCCGCCAACCATGCGATCCGGGGCGCCATATATGGTATTAGGATTGATGGGCGGTTTTCCGCAGGTCACAGATGGTACAGTGTAACCTAAAGGAAAATGTTTTACAATGAGACACCTTCGAGCTAATAGCAAACAAAATTTCTAACGTAGTGCTTCTTTGAAAAACCCGTTCAATGAGGAAAATTCTCTTTCCCACTGGGAATCTTCAACGTAAATTTATTCCATTAAGAAATATCCCAGACCAACAATTTGTACACTCATTTTTCCCAGTTTTAAAATTTAAATTACTGTAATTATTAGTACGTCGCTTTTAACAACTAAATAGTACTTTTTATTCAAGATTGAGTTCATAGTTAATTTTTGTTTTGCTGTTGTTGTTTGCGAGTGCAGGGCACTTGTAAATGGAGACATTCGCACCTTAACCACGAGAATCGTTGGTTGCTTTCAGTGGGGGTATCGTATATGTCAACCAACACCAGCCCTCAATTTTGACCGGGTACCCCCAGGGGCGACATCTACAAGACTCGCACCTTCTCCCACCCACTGAATTTCCAGTCTACGGATTTAAGGTGTTCATATACAGCTTAGACACGAAGACATTTAATGGCTTTCGTCGGATTCGAGCTTAGCATCCCCGGTCCGAAGCCCAACGCGCTACCACTAGGCTACCCCCGGGGCCTCATTATTATTATTTTTTTTAATGTAGCTGATTTTTATTAAACTTTCACGACTGTATGTTACCTCTGACACTGCAGTTATACCGTACAAGTCCTAAGCACGATGGAGGTAAAATAACTGAACATTGACTGAAACACGCTGTAGATTTGTATTAATGCAAAGAAGTTTTAATTGTAACCCTTGTACGCGGCAAACAATCCAACGCACTAAAACAATCAAATTTCCCCAAATCACAAGTGTAAGAAGAGTTATAATTTTCTGCTAAAAATTACTGAGGCAGTTTCTAATGTATTAAAGCTGAACATGTGCTATGGAAATATGTTAAATTTGACATGGGTATGTAAAGAAAACTACGGTATTGCCTTAACATTATCTCTTGAGACTAGTTATAACCATCTAAAAAAATAAAGTTTAAAAAACTATAAAAAGCCTCTAGGAAAATATCACACATTTTCTCCTGAAATTCTGGCCAAAAGAGGAAAAACGGAATTTTATCCTGGTTATGGTAACATCCACAGTTAGGAAATGCTTTGAATGTTTGATTAGAATCCCAAAAGGTTTTAAAGAGCTGAAAGAAGAGGCTAGCTGTGGTTTTAAAGAAGAAGAATATTGAAGAATATTTTAGCTATTACATTCAAGCGGGGAATCTGTTGACTTAGCAGATATTTAATATCCTCGTTAAGTTTTTAGAAAATTTTCCAATGACACGTTAGCAAAATACTTTTATTTTTCAGTCCTGTTTTTTTTCTTTGAAAGATATTTAATTAAAATTCTTTAGATTTTATCAAACGTTGAAATTTTGAGTCTCCGGATATTTTGCAGGACGGCTGTTTTATTAAACAACTGTTGTATCTTGAAGTAAGAGAAACATTGTTTTTCATGAGAACTAATTTTTTTTTTAAACACTTGCGTTCTAAATTTATAGATTAATTTTCCTTTGCAAGAATATGGATACTAAAATTTCCTGATCAGAAAAACAGCCTTAACAAAAATTACCCGCAATTTTACATCTTCAAAGTCAACTGAAGTTTCAAATGGATAACAGCCAGTGCGTTTACTAGTATGTAGATGTTTGATTTGCTCTATAAACAATTAACTGCATTTTGGGAGCATATAACAGGCAATCTTCTTTTCGAATTCTCTCTTCCACTGTGGTTAATTTGAAAAAATATGCTGTTTTATTGGTATAAAGGACGATTTTAAGACACATCAGATTGCACTCTTAATTAATATTTTGCTTCCAAAACCGGGAAAGTAAGCTAATTTTTCCGAATTATTAAAGCTATATAATTGTGAGAGATTTGTAACAAAAATCATATTTGAAACAGTTTAAAATATTTCGTTGCTTAAAATGTCTAAATGAAGAGCATTAAAAGAAATTACCGTTAAATGTTCGGTGTAAAATTACTAAAATAAATGCTTTTCGAAAATACCAAAATTTTCATCTGAAAATATTTTGGTGAACACGTAGAAGTAAAAAAAAAAATCGAATTTCTGCTCAAAGACGACGCACGCGCAAAGAACACACCATATACGAACTCAAATAAATAAATAAATGTATAGTTTTTTTAATTTTTATAATGTATATAAATATACAATTAGTACATAATTGTATATGTATCATGATCCAAACACCTAAACTTAATGGAACGAAATAAATTTAATTTCCTGTTACATGCATGACTACAGTTTAGCAAAGAAAAATAAAATTAGTAAATACAACTTATTTTGGGTTAAATGTTGTTTGAAATTTAAGAAAAAGATAAGAGGATACTCTGCAATACGTCACTGATGTGAATTTTTTTTTTCATTCTGTACAAAATCGTTAAAAAATTGTACATTTTCGAACAATGATTCCGTTCGATTTGTAAACACTTATTTTTTGCATATTTAATTATTTAATCTGTCCTGTATTTCAATTTTTCTATGCTTTTAAAAGTCTCTAAAATGTTTCCATTATGAGAGAAAAAAATTTGTTTTGCTCTACGGATGATTTTCAGCTAATAATTTAGATTTTTTCCCTTTTTTTCGATTGGAAATTCCTTTCTTGCTCCTACAGATAGTAGGAACAAAGTTGTTACGAGGAGAAATTGAATATAAAATAAATTCCTTTCTGAAACGTTGATTTTTAAATTTACTAGACACAATATTTCTCATTAACCTGGAGTTATTTTTAAAAATACGAATTGTCTGTTCAGCTTTTGGCGGGATAAGAGAGGCTCATTAAATTCGAAAATCTTTTAACAGCTGAATTAACAGTAAGTATTTCGGCTTTTTAATTTCTTCAAAAATATGCGCATAGTATTTAATCTCCTCTTTTTTGTATTTAAACTTTTCTGTGTTGTTAAGACTCCAACAGGCTTCTATTATGAATGAAAGAAAATTTGTTTTGCTCTACGGATGATTTTCAGCTAATAATTTAGAATTTTTTTTCCCATTTTTCGATTGGAAATTCCTTTCCTGCCTTTACAGATAGTGGGAACAAAGTTGTTACGAGGAGAAATTTAAAGTAAAATAAATTCATTTCTGAAACGTCGACTTTTAAATTTCCTAGACACATATTGCTCCTTAAACTGGAATTATTTAAAATAAAAATACGAATTGTCTGTTCAGCTTGGCGGAATGAGGCTCATTAAATAAGCAAAACTATAAGCAGTAAGCATATAGGTTTTGCAATTCCTTTAAAATATATGCATCTTATTTAATATTCGGTGTTTTATCAAAGCTCTTTTTCGTTACAACACATGGAAATACAGTAGGCACTTGTTATAACGACCACCAATTTTAGCGACCGTTCCAATACCACGACCGGTACAAAAAGGTCCCAAATGCAATCTCCTTTAAAGTTTTTTTTTTTTTTTCTAATTACATATAACGACCTTGAAGATCATTATCCCAATACAGCTTCCCCTATTCACTCCTGCGATACGATCTTTAACTGAGAGGGAAATTTATGTTTTAAAAGCATCTCAAATGCACAAAAAACGAACGATGATTTCTGGTTATTTTTCCAGGAAATAAATGTCAGTAAGACCCAATTTTTTGTGATTTAATTCATCTTTACTTTAAATTTTCATTTTATAAATTATCTTTCTCTCAGACTGTGTGCAGATTAATTACCACATTTTTTGGACCATAAGGCACACCTTTTTACATACAAGAATCAACTTAAAATTGGGGCGCGTCTTATGGTCCGAAAGTAACATTAAAATAAAAGGAATATTTTATTATATATATTATATACATTTATTATATATATATTATATATATTTATTATAGATATTATTTATTATATTTATTACAAATATTTTTTTATCTTTATTAAGTAAGAAATTGAAAATATCTTTATATACCTAACAAAATACAAAATATTCTTTTCTAAAAATCCTCCCAGAAATTCGAGGTGCATCTTATTGTCCGGAGCGTCTAATATGGTACGAAAAATACGGTAATTTTTATCGCCAAAGCTTATTGGATAATAAAGGGAACAATAGTGTGAGTATTGCAATCATTTACTAATATGGAATTTATCTAACATCTTAATTTTCACACAAAGGATGAGAGTTTATTATACAATTTATCAATTTTCGCTATACCGAACACTCGTTACAACGGCTTTTTTTCCCTACTGGATGCAGGGGGTTGTATTAGCGAGCGCCAACTGTATTAACATAATTTCATCCGATATATCCATGTATAAAAAATAGAAATCATCTTACTGCATCCTTCTTCATCTGATCCGTCTCCACAATCGTCTCTACCATCGCAGAACTTCTTTATGTCGTAACAATTTCGGTTTCTGCATTCTGCTTGAGATTTTGGGCACAGTCCTACAACAGAAAGAAGAGCTAGAGTTACAAACTGCATGTTAGTAATGCTTTAGGGCAGGGTTCCCCAAAGTGGGTGATACCGACCACAGAGGGGGGGGGGGCGGTAGTAGCCTCGGGTGCAAATGGGGGGCTGTGGAAGCCTAAAGAAAAAAAAGAAAAAAATTCTGAAACATACGGAAGATGCTGAAGACACGGGTTAAGGGCGGAAGACCCTAGGCGGAAAACACTCAATCACGTATTATGAAATTTGTGAAAAGTTCAGTGACATATTATAGTTTTGACCTTTTAATAGCTCTCAGAATCTTGGACAGCAACCCTTATTCGTATCTTGAAACTATGGTATTTAGTTTTTCTCCCTGCTTTTGCATTAAACCATCACCAATCGGCAGAAAGAGACACCTGTTCGAGCACTGACAGATCTTCTTTGGGGGAAGTGTCGATATTTGGCGAATTGTTTTGAATAGAAATAAAAAATGTTAGAAGAAATATGAATAGAGGAAAGAATAAATATTGAAAATAAGTACAATAAGAATAAAATAGGATAATGAGGTAAATATATTAAGGATAAAATAAAAATGTGAGTTTTAAATAATTGAAATAGTTTAATATTATGTATAATAAATATTGTGTGATATAATTTGTATTATTTCTGAAATGTGATAACAATTACATTAAGTGATTTTTTTTCATTAATGTGCAGTATTATATTGAAATATATTTTTACGTAGTATCTTGTGATAAATGTGATTATACGATTTTCAAAAAAGGTACCTTATTGTGAATACATTTGTAGAGCGTTGCTAGTATTCACGAGAACTGTATACAATTTTTTTTACATATTGTGCATCTAATTTCAAAGTATGGTTCCGAACTGATAACATGCCTTTCCCTCGTCACTATCTGTATAGGACAATATCATGACAGACAATGTGATAATTTGAAAAACAAAAAACTCATTCTAGGTCCTTCACGACAAATCAGGAAAAGTTGAACGTACTACTTTGTTAAACCAAATTTTATGTACTATATTTTTCTGTGGTTAGTTTCCAGTGCTTTATGTTTTGTTTATGTTTAGCATACTTAGTCCCGTACCATATGTGATATATTTTTTTCTTTCTTTTCAGGTATATTTGTTTGTTATTGATGACCCGAGGTCTTGTCACGAGATTTCTAAAATTTTAATTTTCCCTTACAATTTTTTTCTAACATAGGTTTTTCCAAATTCCTGTTACGCCCTTTTCGCCTCGTCCTGCTGGGTGAGTCTGCCCTCCAATTTAGGCATTGGTGGTTAGCCTCTTTTCAGACGGTGGGGTGTGTGTGTGTGTGTGGGGGGGGGGTATTCTGTAACATACAAAACCCAAAAACCTTAACTAATTTCTAAATTCTTTTAAATTCCCTTGGGCGTAAAGTCAATTGCGCGGTTCGGTTTTAAGAACAAAGGATTTGAGCGTAACCTAAAAACTAAAGTAGGAAATCAACATATCGTTTCTTTAAATCCCCAATCTCTCTCGCGAAACTTATTTAAGAAAACAGATGACCTCTGTCCCAGATTGCTGGGTTTAGCCAATAATTGCAGACTAATAGGTCATGTGACAAGGGGCTCGTAAAGTCTATAAAAACTCAAACATGCTTCCAGGATCGGCTTTTGGCGTGACTCTGTTGCTTAATAAACACGCTGTAACCTTTCGAGCAGAATGTCAATAAATTTGTATTTGCCGATTTGAAAAGTGATTTGTTTTATGGCCACATGACTACTACTCCTCCACTGTGGCATGCCGGTTCCGGTCAGCATTCCACGGTGACGGGCCGGTATGTTACATATATATATATATATATATATATATATATATATATATATATATATATATATATATAGATAGATAGATAGATAGATAGATAGAGAGAGAGAGAGAGAGAGAGAGAGATACTGGATGTATCTAAGGAAACAAAATTTCCTTTATTTTTTAAAATTTTTGAACTTTATGAGTAAAAAAAGATGCCAACATAAACACAAAATAAGTGGGTTATTTGTCCTTGTTTTTTGTGAAACTCATACATCAATGTCGGATTCGATGGATGTGGTTGCAATTCTTACTGAGTTTCAAAAATGCTCATTAGAAATTTTTCATCAAATTTTCCTCTTCGTGTGTTTCATCTTTGAAAATAGTTGTTCGCTAATGTACATGGTGCAAAACAGGGAGGTCATGAATAAGGCGTGATTGTAGAAAGAGGAGTATTTTCCTCTGGGAAGATAGGTCATTTAAAGTATGGGATCTTTTGGGGCCGCATTTTCGGCTGTCAAAAGCTGCATGCGGCCCACGCATAGCCGCGGGTTGGACACGCCTGCTTTAGTTTTTGGCATTTTTCTTTACTTTTTCCTGCATTTACCCCCGCAATTTTATAACTCTAATTAGGATTATGCTCTTATAATCTGTATTGGGGCATATAGTACGGGAAAAAGAAAGAAAATCCTTAAAAGAATTTTTCTATAAAGCACTGTCGATTTGAGTGCTAATACGTTAATGTTACGGTAAAACTGTAAAAGTAAATTGAGTTTCCATTTGATAAAATGGTCAGGTCTCAACATAGATTAATAACTCCCGATCAAAATATTGCAATTATTTTGTACGAAGATTGTTGTACGAAGAATATTTAACTCTTTCCTAAAAACAAGATCTACTTAAAAAACGTATATTTTTTAAAGTTACTTTTAACCTTCTGTATCTACCTTATCAAAAACTGAAGAAACGACTGACTTTTATTTTTTTAATTAATTAATTATTTTTTTAAGGATGCTTGTATATGAGATACCACCCTTTTCACAGATCAATATATAAAGAAGGTGTCCCATCTTAGGTCTTTACGTAGAAAAAAAATCACATTCAAACATCTAAATTTACAATTAACCCGAATGCAGCGAGTTTGCATTTAAAGCTAGCACCCTCCATAATACTGATGCAACGGAGTAGAACCAGCATTGGTTTTATAATGTTTTGAATACAATATTATCAGAACAATCATCTGTAAACTAATATTGATGATGTAACAGCAGCGGGCTTTTTGCAACCTTTAAAATAATGAACTGCATTCTCGATAAATAATCAAATTTTTCGAATTAAATCCCTTCACTTCTATAATTCGAGGTCAGTAAAAGCTAACCTATAGCATAATTTTCTTCCATCTACCGCAGGTCAACGGTGGAATGGATAGAGGATTTTTTTAAAAATCTTTCTTTTTAAAATATTGACAACCCCAACTTTGTGATTTTTTTCAGTTTCGTCCCCCCCCCCTCCTTTTTTATTTAAGGTTTACATGCATTACTGATTGTTTTATATGTAGTTGTAAAGGATTTGTCATAAGTATCAATTACTTTCAGTTGTATACGCACTGTTTCAATAAAATGACTGTAAAGGTATTCAAAATTTTTTAATTTTTAACTACATACGTGTAATCCACCTCCAAATTGATATTCAATAATTACTATAAAGTTATACACAAATATATTTCGTATGATATTGCTACTTTATGTGGCTGATACACAGGGTGATTTTTAAAAAAAACTGATACTACTCAGAGCCGTCTGTAGCGCGATCTGTCAGCCGGAATTCTACATTGAGAGAGGGGCTAAGGACGACTTGGAAAAGAGTTTCCGTGAATAATAAAAAAAAAATTAGTTCTAAAAGTCGCCGATAGGGGAAGATATGGCGCTTTTGTTGTCGGCGCATCCGAAAATTTGCATAAAAGGTAAGAAAAAACATCAAAATTCACATTCACGTCTATGTATAGTCGACAACAGCGCCAGTATTTCGGACTATAAAGATAAGGGATGAATACCGAAAAAGCTGTAAGCAGACAAATGAATAACAAAGAAATTTCCCTGCAACACCACTTTATGCAGCAAATCCATTTCTCCCTCCTTCAATGTGACCACAGTCCTAGTGGTGGACGACACATTGTAACCTGAACACTACGTTCTCAACGGCCAAGCGTAACATGTCACCAGGAATGTTCACCAAAGTCCGGGATATCCTTTAGAGCCACCAAGTTCGAGACTCCACCAAGATACACCTTAGACTCTAAATAACCCCACAGAAAGATGTCACATGGGTTACGTCCGGGAAGCGAGGTGGCCATGCCAGTGTAAAAAAGCGACTGATGACCCTTTCTTCTGTAAAGCGAAGGCGCAACAGATTCCGCACCGATCTTTATAGCCCAAAATACTGGCGCTGCTGTCGACTACGTAGTCATGACTTTGCATTTTGATGTTTTACTTGCCTTTTATGCAAATTCTCGGGTGCGCCGACAAGAACAGCGCCATATTGTCCCCTATCGGCGACTTTTCGAACTAATTTTTTTTTCTTCACGGAAACTCTTTCCCACGTGTTCCTTAGTCCCTCTATCAATTTTGGTGGAATTCCGGCTGATAGATCGCGCTACAGGTATTGGTAGTAGTACTATGGTATTGAGTAGTGTCAGTTTAAAAAAAAAATACCCTGTCTATACTAATATATAAAGAGAGAGGGGATTTTGTATGTGGAGGGTAATCTCCGGAACCACTGCACCTATTTGAAAAATTCTTTCAATATTTGAAAGGTACATTATTCCAGATGGACATAGGCTGTATATTATGTATATCTGATCAGTAGAAAGAAAGTTAGGGGCCTAAATGTTGAGCTGATGCTTCACCTTTACAACTTTTCCTGTGTCAACCATAGTCAAGTAACCATAGCAACACATCAAACTACATTTTCATTTATTATCTGTAAAACATTTAATGTTTCAAAGATTCAAGTGGAGGAGGTATTGATAAATACAAAAAGGATTTTTGAAATTGGCTACGTTTAAGGGTTTATTGAAGAACATTACATTTCTACTCTTTTTATTGAACTACTCTTTTTATTGGACATTTAAGGTAAAAAAAAATTACAATTTATTGGCTATCAACTAGAAATTTATTAGTATGATATACAGAACTTTATTTAACTTATAAAATTTGTTTTTGAATTTATGCACAATTTGCATAAATTGAACTTGCATACATTGACCGTTGTATTTAATTTTAATGTACTCCGTAGCGAAGTACGGGTTTTCAGCTAGTATATATATTTTTTTAAACACCAGAAATGGCATTTGAAGCTTACCCATATCAGGAGCCGATTCATAGCGGATTCTGAATCCTCTTCCGCCCTTCGAGTCGGCGGCCGTTCGAAAAATGATTTTCACCTCATTTTCTTCCTCGTGAGACAGGACTGGTCTCGGCCTTTGCTGTCCACAGAAAATCCCGATGATGGTTTCGTTGCCGTGGATGCCGTGAATCTCGAGTTTGTCCGAGGTGCAACTTGTAGACTGGGCGATGTCCAGATCGAGAAAGGTTATTTTGATGCGCTGTCACGAATAATGACACAATTAAAGGGTGATTGAAATGGATTCAAATTTTAAAGCATTTAATTTTTGGCTAAATTCTTTATAGTGAGTAATGATATACCCAAATACCAAAAACTTTTTTTTTTAATTTGGCTTATCGCCGAGTTGCTTAACCATTTTCGTGTGATTCGGTGACTATCTTAATTGATGAGCATTTCGGTATTGTGCGTAGAAGGGTTACAAAAATCGACTTCAAGTAAAAAACTTTTAATTTATTAAACTGAAAAGAAAATTAACTAAATTTCTGTTACAAGAACACTTTAACACCTTTATGTACTTCCTTACAAGCATAGTATTTACACAATCAAACCTGTTTTTGTGCGGTAGATAGGGATCACAAAACAATATATATATATATATATATATATATATATATATATATATATATATATATATATATATATATATTCAGAAAATTCATAAATAGCTATTACAAATAATTTTTCACAACATATTAAAGAAACAAATTTTTTTTATGCGGTGGAGAGGGACCGCATAAAAAAAAGTCTTACTTAGAAAATATGTCAAAGCTTTACAAAATAGCGAGAAAGTGCTTCCGAACAAAATAAATAGTTAAATTACACAGGGAAACATTTTTAGAAATTTTAATTTCCCATTTTAAACATGGAGAAATTTTGAAAATGTACATAATTCGATACTACTCGTCGTAGTTCAAAACGCGCATATTCTTGTGATGAATTGGTTCGTAATCGATCATTCGTCACTTGAAAATATTAGAGTTGATTTATTTTTTGTTACCATACAGTCGGTGATAAGTTTTTGCGACGACGGTCGTTTGATCAGCTGCTTCTAAACGTAGCGATAGCCAGATATGCACGATCGAAGCTCTTTTTGGAATTTCAAATTTCTTTCGGAATTGTTATCTATTTTAAGAAAATGCCTTTCCAATTTGCTGTTAAGCTTGATCCCTGCATAAATCGCACCCATAAAAAAATATCGCACAAAAACAGTTTTGACTGTATGTACTCAAAAATATTACTTTATTAAAATTTGAAGCATCTGTATAAATATATGGAATGAAGAAAAAAAATGGAGTCTAAGAATTTTTTTTTCGGTTACAACACACAGCTTTGTAAATGCCCTTTAGGTTCCTGCATATAATCTCTGTATGTGTTGTATGAATAAAATAAAAACCGGTTACTTTAAAATGTGTATATAAAGCCTAATAGTTTAAAGTGAACGTGTGAAAATATGAGTAGCCTTTAATGTAATGATGTGACGAACAGCAATAAATAAGTATATAAGTAACAGGTATGAAAATATGCATTGTTATCAATAAATTAGGAGTCTAGACCAGCTATATTCTTTTTTTTTTTGTTTGTTTGTTTCCGGCTGCATACTTATGTGTGCAACACTACGCGGGCCGCAACATAGTATACTATACCACACGATAAAATAATGTAAAAAATAAATATCAAAACCTTAAATATATTCAAACGATTAATTAAAAATGAGTGGGATTTTTAATCTTGAGACAAACTTTTGGCTATTTTAGACAAATCAGGTTCATACGTCATCAAGGTAAGAATCAGTAAACCGATTTCTATATACTTTCTTCGCATATTTCATTTGGGAATAGGATGATTCACAAAGATACGTTGATGCGGACAACTGGAGCAGCAGGCGGCACATTTTTGTACAGTTTTGTATTTTTTAGGCACTAATTATCAGAATTATGTTTTCAAAAGCATCTACCTGGTAATCAGTGCGAGTGTCTCGGGTCGCAGTTTGAGTATTCCTGGTCTAGACCATTATCTCAATATCTATCATATTATCTAACAGTATGGATGTTTTGAATAATTTTTAATCCCATTCAGAACAAATTTCATTATGATTAGCTATCAAAATAAGTGGTCAAACTTGGCATATTTTATAATAATGGTATATAACATATTTTATAATAATGGTCATGATTTATATGAAATTATAATCTTTAACTTTTATCATTATAAAATATGAAATTAATTGAATGAAAAAGGTGATATGACACCCTGGCTTAGATAACGTTGGCCCGTGAACTCTCCAATGTCCGTGAACTCTCTGTATGATACATATATTTATAATTATTATATATATTTAAAATACATCAATTTGTCTACTTTTGTACCTAAAATTTCAATAATCATGTCTATAGCGACACAACAGTAACTAATATTTAGCACTAATGATAATCATTTAATTGGAGGCAAAGTTTCAACAGGAGGGAAGCATCAGACACATTTAATGAATTAACTATTTGCTTGCTAGTAAATAAGTAAAGAATGATTTATCGTACAGTGGTTAGCGGTGTGAGTTTGGGTTCGAATCCCGGGTAAGGCAGGGAAGTAACCATGCTGTTCTCTCATAGGGAGTAGTATAGGCTCCTCTTTAAGGTGCTCCCCTAATAAAGTAGCCAACGAATTCGTAGTGTGGATGGGTCAATGTCCTTAAAACAGAGTACATGCCGCGTTACAATATAAAATCTTATAAAATCCTTTTCCTTCTGTTTTTTGTTTTCAGTGTTGCTGTTGATTATTTTTTTTAAATACTAAAATTTACACATTTCTCTAGCATTATTTTTGTTCAAAGTTGTGATTATGATTTTCTGTAAAATGCTCACAGTTCTCCTATTGCTGATCATATTGCGATAGGTCACCATTTTTCTAGCTTAATGGTGGAGGGCAAAGATTTGATGAACCGCTAAAAAAATATATGGTCCCTGTTTTTTCAGCAAAAACGACCATAACCTTGTAATACATTGCAACCCCATTAACAAGCACTCGCGGGATCTTTAGAGAACCCTGCAATCAGGCCGGTCTAGCGAGGAAGTCGCGTGTCTTGTGAAAGACTCTTTGAGTGTGATACCTCCATTAAAGTTGACAAATGAGGTGGGCGATTAAATTTTGCCTTTTGTATGAAACACCGATTGGTTCCCTGATTGGCTTTTCAGAATGATGTCAAAGCAGACAAACAAATTGATTATTTTCTGTCGTCATTTTTTTTTTTTTTGGCTCAAAAGATTAGTCTGCTATTTATTCCTCCGGAAACTATTAAAATGTTTCAAGCTGTTATGGCTGTTAAACAGAAGATATACAGAAAGGAAAGAAAAACATGAATATTGTCTTAAATAGCATTATCCAATGTCTAACGAGAAGGCGAGTCATTTTTGCTGTGACGGCATAATATAGGCGCTTCTATGCATCGCCACTCCGTGATGTCATGAGCCCATGCGATATAAGCAATGTTCCAAAGCCTGCATCCTTTAAAAGTTTAGCCTTTTCAACTTTTCATCCCCTTTTTCAAACTATGTGCAGTTTAGTCACATTTTTAAAAGTTTAAAACGTGCTTTTTCCTAAACGCACAGATATATTAGGTGAAGTGAATAAACAATCCACTTCAACCCACACCAGCAAATATTAATATATACACAAAACTCATTATTTGTATACAACATACCTATTATTTATATACATGGAAAACGAAGCTAATCAGCCTTTTTGTCAGAAATATTTAAGAAAATACAATATTAATATATAAACAATACTCATTATTTGTGTACAGCATACTCATTATTTATATACATGGAAAACGAAGCTCATCAGCCTTATTGTCAGAAATATTTAAGAAAATATTAAAATATAAACAATACTCATTATTTGTATACAACATACTCATTATTTATATACATGGAAAATGAAGATCATCAGCCTTATTGTCAGAAATATTTATTTAAAATCTTTTTAATTTTTGTCGCTGCTATTACGTATTTATTTAGGAAAAATATTATAGAGCACATTATTATAACACACTCACATATCCTTGTGGGGCATAGAGCCTGTACACGCAGTTGAGATTTCTTGCATATTTCGCTCTCTGATACTGAGGACTGGATATTTCGCCTTTGAATAAAGCATTATAGCGAGGCACTCCTATGCACTGCGACGCTGAAAGAGAGAGAAAAAAAAATTGATCTTATATCATCTCCAGTGAGAAAAGGGAACGACCAAAACCAGGTTTCAAGTCATTAAAGACTTCAGGCGTGAAGACTGAAAAGAATTCCCGCATTCTTGTAAAGGCTGGCAGATAGCCGAATGGCTAGAGGCTGGCATTCAGTACCGCTGGCATAGAGTCTGTGGGTTCGAGTCCCACTATTGGCATGGATGTTTGAAGCTTTTCGGAACCGGCTTTAAATAGTAGGTCCCGGTCTAATTATTCCTCCTGTACTTTTTATACAGGAGGAATGACAGTATCGCTCTCAACCAAACAACCAACCTAACTACATTCTTTCGAACATAAATCATCATGATAAAATAATGATGATTTGTAAACTGAACGAGAAATGTGATTGAACAAGAAGAACCTTTGTTTGAGATATTTACTGTATAGGATAGTTAGTTTATTATAGCAGGGTATTTTTAAAGTGTTCTCTGTTAGCTAGATTTATTTCGGCTGCCCTAACTGATAGTATTTATTGTTATATCACGTATTTAAGCAAGATATATTATATAATAACACCACCTGCTTTTCTCCCCCCCCCCAAAAAAAAGGATTTCATTGTATTAAGGCATGTAATGAAATGAAAATCTCTTTAAAAAGGTATATCGAACTACCTTTATCTGAGATATATATAGGAAACTTTTGTTCGTTCATAATTTGGGTTAGCTTCTCACATAGTTACATGATCATTAATTTTTATATGGAAAAAACTAGCTACAGTCAACCTTCAACTTGCATGATTTTAACTTTCGCAGATTTGAATATTCGCAAATTTGCAATCAATAATTTAAAAAGATTTATTTTTGTATTTCTGAAGCCATCTGTTGCTCTAAATTTACCAAAATGTACGAATCACAGTATTCCACTGTACTCGTACTCTGCTGCACGCTGCTGTGTGTAACAGTATTTTGATAATATTACTGCTGTTTAAGTACGGTATGTGTACTGTATCACATGTTATACGTATCATTGCCTTTCTTTCATTCCCAGCTTGAGCACGTGTGTTAGCCTATACATTGTTGGCACCGTAATATAATATTTTTAAAACGTACTGATGCACAAAAGTGTATTGTTTTTGGGTGGGCTATGTACAGTCAACAATAATGAGGGTTTTGGTTAGGAAGGGCTTCTATAGATTTGCGAAATTTTCACAATTACCAACGTCCAGATACTCTAATGTGGTAGATCGACAGCATATTCTACCTGAATATGTAAGGGTAAATATCCATAAATGTAATTTACCTTTTACAGAGTCCCTCGTTATGATATATATTGTATGTGATAATATTAATTAAAAGAAATGAATAATAAAACCATATCATCAATAATTTTAATAATACAATGTAATATTTAAATAACTAGAGGCTTCGCCCCTAGGCTCCCTACGCTCGCTCCTCTGTTATGGCTAATAGCGAGATACATAGAGGTGATTCTCGGGCAATGTGACAGCTGCTATCAATTTACTGTTGTCACCCTTAATGCGAAGGGTGTTTCACCACTGTTGAATTATCAGCTTTAAAATTCAATTAAAAATCGAAAATTTAAGATATAGACTTGAAATGAGATTTATATGAATAAAAAAGCTTTCAAGCTTCCAGTTGATGTAAATATTTTCTTTGTAAGATTAAAACTCGAGGAGCATCGATATTACATCCACATAGGGGACGATATTTCTTGAAAAACTATGTTTCATTTTTTGATGAAAATATTAGTCTGTCTTAAAATATTTTTAAACAAATGAGGTCTAGTTTGAAAGAGAAATGTCTGTAGTCTTAGACTGTAAAAAGATCAAAATTCTACGATCCTTTTCTGGCGAGTTATCGTATTCTGAAGATGAAAAAGTCAATATTTTACCACAAAACATTAAAAAAAACTTAAAGTCCGACAAAGATGAGACATGTCTTACATTGTTCCCCACATTTTTCTGCATCTATTGGTATCGGTCTCGACCCCATACCCCCAGCGGTTTCGGAGGAGATAGCGTGACAAGCTTTTGACAGCGGCGGCAGCGGCTGCTGCTGCAGCGGGAGTTACTTTTTTTTACAATAGAGAGATGATAGTTTTA
The DNA here is from genome assembly GCA_907164885.2 of Dolomedes plantarius. Classification (NCBI taxonomy): domain Eukaryota; kingdom Metazoa; phylum Arthropoda; class Arachnida; order Araneae; family Dolomedidae; genus Dolomedes; species Dolomedes plantarius. The sequence continues at coordinate 136,983,140 of OU015492.1, forward strand.
ATTTTAATGAATTGAATTATAAAAGCCTAATGATTCTTTATTGCTGCTTTTTTTGCCTCACGTTTATAATACTAAGTTAAGGCTGCTGTGTATTGGATTCGCCTATTGGATTCGCTCACCTCAGTGTTAACTTATGGAGAAAATGTGTCCAAGGATTGCAGACTTGGATTTATTAAAGATTTTTTTTTTTAAATGTACTCCGTAATAGAGAAAGAAATTTTACACCATGGCGCATTTTTGGTTATTTTAAAATGCAAATAAATTTTTAATTTTTAATTATTCGGGAAAAAAATCTGGTATAGTGTGTTTAAAACTCTCATAAATTCCTTTGGTGGGCGAAATTTATAGAATGAATCCTGTTGTATGGTGCCGAAAAGATCAGGCAATCGGAAAATACTGTTTTAATTCATTATCAGCATTTATGTAGCTGTAAATAGTAGACGAATTTTCTCCATAGGTTAACATTGAGGTGAGCGCATCCAATAGGGTTAGTGCACATCAGCCTTAAATGAGTTTGTTATCTTGGTCTGTTGAGATTTTAGGGAGAGATCTGTAAAATGCCACGATTATGTGATATTAGAGCCATGTTTGAGTTTTCATTCAAATTACCCTAATTAGTTATGACTTCTCGATATTAAATTTTTGCTATGACATTTGTGAGAATAGAAATTGCACTCAGAAAGGAAGTCATGGAGTTTTAACTTATCTAAAATGGCGCAATGACGAAGAATGGATTAAATTTGCGTAGAAATAGGGCACTTATTCCAAGACTGCAAGGCCAGATACTATAAAGCCTTTATAATATCTGAGAGATATTCACACTTAGTATATAGATATTGAACATTGAATAGCTTTCTTTATTAATTACGAGAAATATATGACGTAATTTAAAAAATAATCGTCAGTTTTTTAGCTTTATTTCATTCCCCTAGCACCGTGGTGTAAGATCCCGTACGAGGAAGTGGATTATATATCCTTCTCACTCTCTCCCACCACCACCCTTCCCAACCACACACACACACACAAATATTTCTTCAAGATCTGCAATTTACAGAGTTCTGTTGACTTTCTAAAGAAAAAAATTCCTTTTAAAAAGCGTAGAAACATTTATTTCGTCTAGTCTCCAATGAATAGTTATAGACCATTAAAATAAGGGAAATTACGGTAATATTATCGGAAACATTCGCAGATATTAAAAAAAAAAATCCTAAACTTGAAATAAAGTCTTTTTCAAGTTAAGGAATTAAATTTTTAATTTTTACAATCTAATTGTTAATTAAACCTTAATTTCGTTTTAAAAATCTTACTAAGGCCTCTAAAGTTTGCTGTTAACGTCAGAAAGAAATCTACATTATCACTCAATTTTGCTAGGAAAAGAAATTTAACTCTTTGTTTGGGCTTTCTAATAATTAATGAATAAAAGATCTGTATTTTAATTAAAAATCTCATCATAATTAGGGTTTTTGATAAAAAAGACTTTATTAACCCTTATTTTACAAACCGATTTGTGATATCTTAATATATATAAAGTCAATAAAAAAAAATACTGCATTTTTCAAACATGGTTATTATTAACGACAAAATTAACGACATGATAAAATTAACGACAAATGAAATTGAGCAATTTAAACATTTATTGCATGAACACTCTAATACCGTGGTTCTGGACATTTTATTGAGGAACGTAGGATTACGTTCCTCATAACGGTCCTATGGAGATAAAAAAATTGTCCTGCGTAGCGATTTATAATTTTGGCAGCGCGCAAAACCCAGTAGCAGTAAACAGTTAAACAGAAAAGTACCAAAATGCGTTATAAAAAAGGATGTAAGCAAAGATAAGTAATCCTACGTTAATAACCCGTGGTAGTTTCGTTAGAAGAGACTACCTGGAATATTTTTTGGTTTACAGACCTTGATCTTGATGCGCATCTAATGAGAAAGATATCCCCTTTCCCTCTCTGGTATATGTTACGGCTCATATATGCTTCCTTTAAAAACCACATATAGATGCTGAAATAAATGTACATTAAAAATAAAACAAAGAAGTTATGTTTGGTAACTATAAATCCCTCTTCATGCAGACCTCATATAAATATTTTTTCACAGAAGTACGCGCAAACAACATTCAGAAGGGTTATTTGGAACTTTGAAATTCTAACAGTTATTAAGGGCTGCCAAAGGCGAAGCACTGAGTAACTATATTACGTTTTTAAAAGGAATTTAAGAAGTCCATAATTCTTCGCTAAGATATTAGAAAAAGTAGTTGTCGACTTGAAACAAGAGCAACTCAGCTAATTGCCTTTTTAAAAAGAATTTTAGTTCGATAAGACCCAGAAATACCGTACTTTCCGCATATACCTATTGGAGAGGGCAAAACTACTTTTCTTGTATTAAGGAAAGTTATTTGTACATCAATGCATAACAAACTTAGAGCTAAAAATATGTCTTTATTGTCTATGCTAAATAGCTTTTCAAAATGATACGGATCCAAAAGATTCTGTTCATCGATCTCAATGGATCGACTAATCATAGGCTCTGAAACACTGCTCTAATAATAAATATGTAAGCCTCTGAATTACACAAAAATATTTGTAAGTTAAAACTGTTTTATCTGTTTTCAGGGAACATTTTTTTCTACATGCTATTATAAATTAAGACATTTATACATTAAAACCTTATGACATTTATAATCTCTAATTTTATGTTAAATTTAAAGTCTTAGTAAAATCATCAAGAAATAGAACTTACTGCAAAGTTCTGCCACCAAAAGCAGACCTACAAGAATTCGGAGCACTGCCATTTATCTTTTTAGTTTTATCTCTTTGCTTTGATATTTTTGTAGCAAAGAGTTAAAAGTACTTATCTTCTGACATACGCATAATTTGCATCTCCAGATGGAGAGATTCCCATAAGAATAAGTTTAAGCATAAACATGTTCTTCATAACTGTAGCACAAGGGCTATGCAAATTGAACATCAGAAACCATGCCTTCGGAACGTGCGAGAGAACGCACGCGAGTATAAATACTCCGCGTTCAAACTCGCCAGAGCAACGTACACTGATCATTAAAATGACAACACCAGAAAGGAAAGGAAATAACAAAACTTTGCTTATTGTACGTATACAGCCTAGTAGGAAGAAAATATGATTATATTTGTAAGCAATTAGGGGGTATAAGGGTTCGAAATTATTACACACAGCTGTCGCCTCTGTCAGCTAAAACGGCTCTAATCCGGTTAGGTATCGAGTCGAACTGGGCTTGAATGACAGATACGGGCAAGTCATTCCATGCTGCTTTACGTCTATGCCACACTTCAACAATCATAGTGGCTGGAGAGCGGTGGCTGCCCAGTCTCTCAGCAACCCATAGCCAGATGTTTTCAGTGGGTGACAGATCTTGAGAACGTGCTGGCCAGGGCAACAGTCAAATACCCTCTGTGTCGAAGTAGGTCAGGACACGACGGACACCTTGCGGTCTTGCGTTATCTTGTTGAAAGATGACATATCCGAGGCCTCGAAGATAGGGCACAGCTACCGGCCTTAACATCTGAGAAATGTAACGCTGACTGTTCAGATTACCGACGATGCGAACAAGAGGTGTTTGTGTCGTGTACCCGATGGCTGCTCATATCATCACACCAGTACAGGGCCCGTATGACTATATCGAATGCAAGCAGGCCACGTGCGTTCTCCTCGGTGCCTCCGGACACGGATACGTTCATCATGATGCTGCACGCAGAACCGAGACTCATCTGAAAAGACGACGTGTTGCCACTCCTATATCCAGTTTTGTCGTTGGGCGCACCACTGTCGTCACGTGTCTGTGTGTTGCAGTGTCAAGGGAAGCCGCAATAATGGTCGCCGTGCAGACAGTCCGTGCTGCTCCAGACATCGTCGAACTGTCCGTGCGGGTACTTGTCGTGCTGCAAACAAGCCCATTTCCTGACTCAAGGTCCGTGATGTGGTTGTACGATTCTGCAAGGCCAACCTGATAACATGTCTGTCCTCTTGGGCGTTAGTGGCGGGAGGCCGTTGAGATCCTGCATGGCGTTCATTATGACTCTTCTGAATCCATCGATTCCATATTCGCATGACAGGCATTGGATTCCGACCACTGCGAGTAGCAATATCGCGGAATGATAAACACCCTTCTCGATAGGCCACGATCCTACAGCTATCAAATCCCGACACTTACTGGTGGGCGTTTCCCCTTCCTACACGAGGCATAACACGATCTTCTCCCAAACAACCAACATTCAAATGCGATTTCCGAATGAGAAACCCGCTATGTAACTTTCCTTTCATACAGAGTTTGAGATGACATTTCTCCCTCCTGCTTCGTTCGATTGTGCTTAAATGCTAATCATTTGCATATCCCAGCATCTTCTTCCTTTCATGAAAATTTCACGTTTGTATCTCCCTCCTTTATCATATTGCAATGTTAATGGCCAGCAGTGTATTAGAGATCTCAGATTGGTCTTTGAACGCTTGAACAAATACAAGATTGTCTTAAATGTGCATAAATGTCTTGAGTCAAAAGTCAAATGTTTTGGTCAAGAGTTACCCTTTCTAGGAGTTGCAGTTTCAGCTGACGGCATACGACCTTCGACAGAGAAAATAGAAGCACTGCTAAATTTTTCTTGTCCAACAAACGTTTCCGAAGTGCGTAGGTTTCTTGCTATGGTCAATTTATAACCATAGATTCATGCTCAATACTGCAGCGATAGAAGCACCTTTGCATGCATTATTGAATGGGAAAAAGAAGAAAGGTGACAAATCTTTAATGTCTTGGACTTTAAATAGTCAACAAGCTTTGATGCTTGCAAGAATCAGATTGTTTGCATGGCAACCTTAGCGCATCCAGTTCATAGTGCAACTTTGTCTCTTATGGTTGACGCTTCAGACGTAGCGATAGGTGATGTATTACGACAAATTTCGTACAGTATCGTTCAACTCCTAGCTTTTTATCTCACGGAAGCTTACCTCTCCAGAAGTTCTCTACAGCACTTATGATAGAGAACTACTGGCTGTTCACTCCTTTATCCGCCATTTTAGGAATATGCTAGAAGGTAGTTTGCAGTGTTCTCGAATCACAAGCTAATCTCATTTGCATTTCGAAAAAAAAGGATAAATGTTACCCTCGGCAACAGAAGCATTTAGAGTTCACTAGGCAATTCACAACAGATATACGCCATATCTCAGGAGATCAAAATTGTGTCACTGGTGCTTTGCCTCATGTGTCTACAATTTCCCTCCCAAATGTTGTGGATTTCGACGAAATGGCTCGATTACAACAGCTTGATTCAGATCTGCAACTTTTGTTAAAGGATAGCAGTTTTCTTGTAAAACCTTTTAGCTTTTCAGCTACTGGTACACCTTTTCTCTGTGATGTTTCTACAGGAACTGTTCGTCCGATAGTTCCAGTTACTATGAGCAAGATCATTTATGATGCTTTGTATAATGTATCCCATCCTGGTGTACGGGCAACTATCAAACTGGTTGGTTTTAGATTTGTTTGGCCGTTGTTGCGGAAAGACTGTTCAGTATGGGTTAAAACCTGTTTAGCGTGTCAAAAGTCGAAAATACAACGTCACATTCAAACGCCTATCGACGATTTTCTTGTTCCCAACGAGTGTTTCAAATACGTACATATGGATTTACACTCATGGGCAAAAAAATTAGCGCACCAAGAAATAATTGCGGGATCGTAACGAAACTTGCAATGAAGGTACATGTCGGGAAGATATGCAAATGATTAGAAATGCAGCGTGATTGCGCATTACGTATAGCCGGTAGAGGGCGTTGAACATCGTACTCTGTGGAGTATAAAACAGGTAACCAAAGCTTGTTTGAGTGTGCTGAATCATTTACAAAAGAAGAGCTGAGATAGACATGCCATCACTCCGTGTTCGAAGACAATATAAGCAGTTGTCGCAGTTTGAGAGGGGGAGAATCGTCGGGATGATGGAAGCTGGGTGATCAGCTAGGCGAGTAGCTCGTCAATTAGGCCGCTCTGATTGTGTTGTGAGGAGGTGTTGGGACCAGTGGACACGAGAGATGTCATGTACACGAAGACCAGGCTCAGGACGCCCTCGACAGACCAGTCGTCGACCACCACATCGTAAGACCGCCACATCGTAAGAAATGCACGCGTACAGCCAATGCTTCATCGGCCGCCATCCAGGCACAGGTAGCACCTTCACTAGGGGCCTCTGTGTCTTCTCGAACCATACGAAGGCGCCTGGCTGAAGGACAGTTGGTATCGCGGCGCCCATTACGTGTGCTGCCCTTGACGCCCACCCATCGACGCCTCCGTTTGAAGTTTTGCCGCGCACGAGGAAACTGGAATGCAGCGGAATGGAACCAGGTCGTCTTTAGCGACGAATCCAGATTCAATCTCGGCACTGATGACAATCGTGTTCTTGTGTGGAGAGCCCGTGATGAACGCTTCAATCCTACCTTTGCTGTACAGCGACACATCGCTCCCACAGCTGGTGTGATGGTATGGGGTGCAATTGCCTACAATACACGGTCACCCCTAGTATTGTTCCGTGGCACCATGACCGTGTTCCGTGGCCCAGCGGTATGTTCATGAAATCCTGAAACCACATGTGTTGCCACTCATGCAACGGCTCCCAGGAGCCATTTTTCAACAAGACAATGCTCGGCCTCATACGGCAAGGGTATCACAAGACTGTCTCCGCACTGTTACTACCCTTCCTTGGCCTGCCCGATCCCCAGATTTGTCTCCAATCGAGCATATCTGGGATCATTTGGGACGACGAGTTGGGCATCCCACGAGTTTGAACGAACTAGAGGCAAGGTTACAGCAAATATGGAACGAAATGTCTCAAGACATCATACAGAACTTGTATGACTCAATGCCCGATCGTATCGCATCGTGCATTCGCGCTAGAGGGGGTCCAACGGAGTATTAACTCCTCCGTTCTTTTGCCCATTTCTCTGAAATAAATTATCCTTTTTCTTTGATTTTCTTATCATTTACTTATATCAAAGTAGTCATTGCGTATGTAAAATTTCGTTTCATTTTGACGACTCCTTCTTGGTGCGCTAATTTTTTTGTCCATGAGTGTAATTGGACCATTACCGTCTTCCGATGGTTACACTTCTTTTCTCACCTGCATTGAAAGATATACTAGGTGGCTGGAAGCATTCCTAATGACTTGCACAATAGTTGATGCAGTAGCACAATAATTTTATTTTGGTTGGATCCCCAGGTTTGGAGCACCGGAGTGTGTTATTACAGATCGTGGTCGTCAATTCGAAAGTGAACTTTTTTACTCTTTCTCCAAAATTCTTGGCATACGTAAGGTCCGAACAACTGCATACCACTTATCTTCAAATAGCATGGTGGAACTATTCCATCGCCAATTAAATAGTTCCATAAAATGTTACAACGATAGGAACTGGGTGCAGGTTCTTCCATCGATTTTACTTGGAATCGTTGTAGTGTCAAAGATGAACTCCATGCATCACAGCGGAGTTGGTGTACGGTTCGCCTTTATTTATGCCTACCTGACGAATTTCTACGAGACTCCTTGCAACATTTTCCCGCTTCTACCTTCACATTTTTACATGAACGTAGGGATCACATACGAACTTTGCGTCCCATTCCAACTTCTTGCCATGGCGGCAAATCTGTTTTTGCGCACAAGGATCTTCAGACATCTACGCACGTATTTATTCGGCAAGACGCAATTCGACGTCCTTTACAGCAGCCGTAAGATAGACCGTTTCCTGTTGTGTAAAGAGGTGACAAGCTTTTTCGTCCTGTTGATCAAGGGACGGTAAGAAACAGTTTCAGTGGATAGGTTAAAGCCTGCATTCTTCGCTGCAGATCATCCCGATCTTCCATCGTCACCTGCCTCGTCCGTACACCCTGTGTCTTCGCCTCTAGTACTGCAGATAGGAGTCACAACACGGTCAACCAGACGAGTCTGGTTCCGGATACCTGTTCTAGCGAGGTAGCAACAGGACTGGCAGAGGAGTAGTGTGGCAACAGCGCTATGCAAATTGCACATCAGAAAACAGCCTTCGGCAAGTGCGGAAGAACGCACGCGAGTATAAATACTCCGCGTTCAAACTCGCCAGAGCAAAAGATCATTAGCAGATCGTCTGGTAGGATTTCTAACGTCACATAAGGTTTTATTAAAGGTTTTGATGTAATGTTGTTATATTGTGTGTTACCTAGCCTTTTGACATGAACACTACTCTGTGACGTAGTGAATACATTTCCCCTTAAACCTGGTTATTTCGTGGAACTGAAAGACTATTGTGTCTTGGGTGGCACAGTTTGATTTTGGGGGATTTTTTGAAGATAAACTCTGGAGTGCATTTTAACGGTTTTTTTTTTGCCTTTTAGCCGGCAGTTTTTTCCTCCAGCCGCTAGCAGTGCACTTGCCAGAAGGTGTGTCCAGGAGATCTACACATGAACAGTCAGTTACTGATGTGTTTTTTCCAAGTCGCTAGAAGTCTCATGTGAGCAGACAGGTCGGCGCCAATCGTCCCGGGAGGTTTTCCCCATTTGAAGTCTAAAGAGAGCCGCCCATTGTTCGGGAGGTGGTTCTGCCAAAAGATATAAAAGGACGAGTCGCGTAGCAACGGACAAGAGGCACACAGCGGACAGAGATTTCATCGAAATAGGTTTCTGAGGAAGCTGTCGGGTCTAATCGACACTGAGAGAGAGATGCGAGTTCTCTGAGATGAGACGCCAGACGCAGTACGTCTAGACGAAAGAATGTTATGCAGCGGGCATCTGGCTCGATTTATTTAAATTGTACATAGCCAATATTATTTTTTTCTTTGACTTAAATCAAATAAAAATGAGTTATCTCGCCAATTTGATTCTGTCCTCTCTGGTAAGTTCGATTGACGATAAGAAAACCGTGCTGTAACGGTCACGCTATTACAACCCCGTCATAATCAATAAAATTGCACTCATTTTCGTTTTATAGTCGGAATATATAAAAGGGGAATTCTGGCGGAAAATTGCATTAAGCCAACTGAAACTGTAATAAGCATTATTTTCCAAGTTCGACTGTAATGCATTATAGAACATTGAGGATGTTAGCTTCGTTACATAAGTATGATGTGTTTTTATAACTCATCTCAGCTGAAAATTGACTACAATTCCCCAGTAAAGAAACTATGAAAATTAATAAATTATCAATTAGTATAGCTTTATTTCTTTTTACAGTATAAATACATTAGACTGGAATTCTGGGGAACAGTATCTGAAATTGTAATAAGTATTATTTTTGACTTTTATGCATTACAGGACATTGGGGATGTTAGTTTAAACTTTATGCATTATATAAGCATGATGCATTTTATATAACTCATCTCAGCTGAAAATTGACTACTTTTCGTTAATAAAGAAACTAGGAAGAAAATTATTAAATAAAAATTATAAAATAATTAAATTGCTTTCACTCTCATTTTATAGTCTGATTGAATAAAAGAGGAATTCTGGTGGAAAATTGCTTTAAGCCATCTGGAAACCGTAATAAGTATTATTTTCAAGTTTAATTGTTATGCATTAAAAAAACATTAAGGATATTTGCTTAAACTTCATGCATGACACAAGCATGATGTATTTTTGTACATCGTCTCAGCTAGAAATTTACTGCTTTTCATTGCTGAAGAAACTATGAGGACAATTATTAAATGAAAATTATTAAATTTTCGATTAAATTGTTTCCACTTTCTTTTTATAGTCTGAATACGCAAAATTGAAATTCTGGCTGAAAATTGCTATTAGCGTTCTGAAACTCTAATAAGTAATTCTTTTTTTCACTGTTATACGTTTGTAGCATAAGCCGATGCTGGTGCCATTCGAGTCAGTAAGAACGAAAAATTCAAACTCAACAATTTATTCTTGCTAGCATAACGTAAGTATCAACAACTATAAATATTAACAAATAAGTGCAATTTAACAGCAGTGCTCACACTTGAGCAAAAACAAAACAAACAGAAAGGGGAAAACATTTCCCGCGAGAAACTCCGAAGCAGCAGGCGGGGAAATTGGACGGAAACAGCCCTTGTTAGGACCATAGGACCATAGGAAAATGGGTCACAACTGCAATTCCTGGGCCACGCCCTCTATTGCAAACTTTAAGCTGATTAGCAGGGGGGAACCAATAGACATAGAGTAGAGAAAAGGAGAAAAGTGATAGGCGTGCTGATAATCCGTGAGTTCATCTATATATATAAAACAGTTCCGTAACTGACTCACTGACATACAACGCACAGACCAAACCGCTGGACCTAAAGGGCTGAAATTTTGCATGGCGATTCTTCTTATGGTGTAGGGGTGCACTAAGAAAGATTTTTTAAAAATTCTTGTTAGATTTTTTTTAATTAAATTTTTTAGCTGTTTTTGTAACTTTTTTTAAATTTTGCATTTAAAAGAATAATTTGAGGGTTATAAAATTTATATCACGAGAACGATCATAAAAATTGCTTTAAAATGATATCTTTTTGAAATTTATCGTCACGTGCACAACAACTTAAGAGACAAATTTTTTTTCTCTTTCTAATGCAGCAGATGATTGGATATTATCCAAAAAAGATAAATATCCCTTATGATTTTTTATTATATATATATATATATATATATATATATATATATATATATATATATATATATATATATATATATATATATATTTTACATCAGTTGTATACATTGATCGTCGTATTTGTTATAAATATATATATTTATTTTTTTGGCATTAATTGCATATATTGACCGTTGTATTTAATTTGAATGTACTCCGTAGCGAAGTGCGGGTTTTCAGCTAGTAGTAGATAAAAAGTGAGCAAGCATCTTGCAAGGAGAGCCCTTGTTGACTCTCAGACTCGGCTAAAATACTTGCGTTGATGACGTTACAAGCCGAGAAATTTGAATATTTGAATTTCAAACACCATGATGCGCTGGCGTGCAGTCTGTACCTCCACACGTTATAGAGCATTGAGGATGCTTGTTTAAACTTGAGGCACGACAGGAGCATGATGTATTTTTATAACTCATCTCAGCTGAAAATTGACTAATTTTTATTGGTAAAGGAGCTATGAGGAAAACTATTAAATGAAAATTATTAAATTAGCAATTAAATTGCTTTTACTCTTTTTATAGTTTGAATACACAAAGATGCAATTCTGGGAGAAAATTGCTTTAAACTACACTTTTAGACAACGCCCCTTCCTCCCAAAACAAACAAACAAACAAAAAAAAACACAACGCACCAAGAAGTTATCCGGATGAGACGAAAATCGGTAAATGTGATGTACATGCACAGAAAAACAAATAATTACAATTTAAGAAAAATTGGATGATTTATTCAAGAGTAAGGGATTTACAAAGTGAAAAAGTCAATAACGCGTTGGTCCACCTCTGGCCCTTATGCAAGCAGTTATTCGGCTTGGCATTGATTGAGAGAGGTGGAGGATGTCCTCCTGCGGGATATCGTGCCAAATTCTATCCAATTGGTGCGTTAGATCGTCAAAATCCCGAGCTGGTTGGAGGGCCCTGCCCATAATGCTCCAAACGTGCTCAATGGGGGAGACATCCGGAGACCTTGCTGGCCAAGGTAGCGTTGGGTAAGCCCGAAGCCAAGTAGTAGAAACTCTCGCCGTGTGAGGGCGGGCATTATCTTGCTGAAATGTAAGTCCAGGATGGCGTGATATGAAGGGCAACACAACGGGGCGTAGCATATCGTCGACGATGACAACCAAAGGGGTCCTGCTATGAAATGAAATGGCACCCCAGATCATCACTTCTGATTGTCGGCCCGTATGGCGGAAGACAGTCAGGTTGGTATCCCATCGCTGTCCGGGCGTCTTCAGACAGGTATTCGCTAGTCATTGGGTTTCAATTCGAAGCAGGACTCACCACTGAAGACAATTCTACTCCAGTCAGTGACATTCCAGTTCAAATCTTCCCGATACCTCTTTAAATGAGCTTGTCGGTGTACAGAGGTCAATGGTAGTCAGCGCAAGGAGCGCCGTGAGCTCAGCCCCTTTCTCTGAGCCACCTATGAATGATCCTTTGCTGTCACTGAAGCACCAAATGCTCGTACGATCGATGATAATGATGAATCGTTGGCGTTTTTCTAGGCCGACCGCTTCCGTCTTGACGCTGTGTTCGGTCACGGTTCACCCATTCCTGCCAACATCGTCTAATAGTGGCATCACTAATATCCAAATGTCGAGTGATTCGCCGATTAGACCAGCCGGCTTCTTTGAGTCCAACTACACGTCCTCTCTCAAATGCTGACATCTGCGCATTTTGTTCGCGCACCTGTATGCGAGGCATAGTTATTGTCTACCTGAGTACACGTAATGAAATTAGCAAAGAATTTATGACCTGGAATCAAAATTTCTCCTCTTAAATGTCATGCCAGTTGCGCAGATAAGATGCTCTGCAGCGTCACATGTTCATTCATTGGCCGCCAAACTTTAAAATTTTGCATTTTCCGTTGTAACCTGTATGCATATCAATTTGTGTCTAATTTTCATTACCCCTTCTTTGTGAGTCTTTTTTTTCTTTTTGTATACAAGTGTGTTTGGAACTGTAGTAAGTATTATTTTTAATTGTTATACATTATAGAAGATTCGGGATGTTAGCTTAAACTCCATGCATTACATACGCATGTGTTTATATAACTCATCTCAGCTGGAAATCGACTACTTTTCATTTCTATAGAAACTATGAGGTAAATTTGAAGTGAAAATATATAAATATCAATTAAATTGCTTTTTCTTTCTTTTTGTGGTCCGAATACACAAAAGTGAAATTCTAGTAGGAAATTTCTTTAATCTGTCTGAAACTGTAACAAGTAGTTTTTTTTTTTGACTGTAAAACATTAAGGATGTTAGCTGAAACTTTATGCACTACATAATAATGATGTATTTTGGGAAAAATGACTACTTTACATTGTTAAAGAAATTTTAAGGAAAATTAATGAATTAGTGCAGCTTTTACTGTTATAAATCTCGGTGCTATTAATGTTCAGTCTTTATCCCTAACTAGGTCGTTATCCCTAATTAGAGCCAGCGGCTCTCGGGTCTTCTAAGTGCAAATTTTACAACTTAGAGCGTAAATCAAATAAAGTCCTAGAGAAGGATCTCTCCAGTCAGTTGTAATCACTCTCTGGCCTTTTAGCCGCTCAATTCTCAAAAGCCCTCTCTGTTCTCAGCATCGCATCTTTTATAAGCTTATCCCCTGATGGGACAATTTAATTTTCTCTCCTTTGAGCCCATTTTCCTTTTGGTTCTAACCGGGTTCCATGTGCAAAATTATGGTAATTAATTTATTGATACAGCATAGGGAACTTACGTATCGATACCTGCCAGGGGGCGGTTTGCCTTTAGGCTATAGTGTCAAGTTTGCAGATAGTCTGGCGCCGGAGTTTTGTTCTTCCGCTACGCACCTGCTTGGGTGATCAGCTGATGCTTTGTCGTTCCCTGAGCGCTTTGAGGAGAGGAAATACCTTTGCCCTTAACCCCTCTGAAGGAGCTCTGCGGTTTTAAAGTTCCATTACTGGTTTCTAAGAAGCGTTTTAATAGTTTTTAAGGTCTTGTGGGGTGGAAATTCCACATTACCTTTTTCAAAATTTCGAGAAAGTTCCTGTTTATGTTATTTTATTATGTTAATTTAAACATTTCTAGAAAGTTCTTAAATTGTATTTAAGAGACTTCCCTCAGGTTGAGGGAAGTTCAGTTGCTTCCTGCTCGCATCCTGCTAGTAAACTTCTTTGACCGTAACAGCATGTGGGTTTGTTCAGTATATCTCACACTTCTAAGTGACATAATTTGGTGGAGATCATTCATTCTGGAAGAAGAAATTAGACGAACCCACCCCACCTACTTCAATATCTCCCTCTAAAATACGGACCATACGAGAAAATGGATTGAAGAAGAGGGCGAACGATGCAGTAAAACCCCAGCCGTTTTTGTTCACTCCAGCCCTAAGGAGAGAATCCAGAAAGCCCACAATCTTCAGAGGTGAACCCGGACATGATCCAACGAAGTGGCTGAAGGAGTACCGCAGAGTATCAAATTTTAATCAATGGGACAATACACTAAGGCCGTCCGCACACGGAGTGACTCAAAGGAAACTGAACTGGTTAACGACTGAAATTGCTTATCGGTTGCAAACTCGTTAGTGATGCGGCTCCGCACACGGGCCGACTCAAAAGTGATTCAAATCAATAGTTTGCGATCTGTCATGGAAGGAAGAACATCATTATTCCGGGCATTAATTTTAGTTAAATTATTATCAGAAATTAATTTATTTTAAAAAATTGTCACAATAGATTGTCTTTGATCAATCGTTTAAAAATGGACTATATATATGGGCGCACATATTCCATACAACAAAAAAGTTAGAATTTCATTTCATCGCTAGGCAGAAGTCACGTGACTCGTGTACGTCATTTGGCAGCTTGCCAAAAGAGCGGCTATAACATAGATTGTGTAATAACACGCACAACGCAAGAGAAACTGGCGACTGAAGTTGCTAGCGACTCGACACTTTGAGTTGCCTGCGACTGATTACAAACGCGTTGCTGACGGGTTTGTAACAAGTTGCTCCGTGTGCGTGGCTCCATTCAATTACATAGGTTACGACTCATCACGGACTGGTTTGTGATTGGAGTCGGTTATCAGTTTCTTTTGAGTTGCTCCGTGTGCGGACGGCCTTAGTCTCGCCAATGTATATATTTTCTTAGAGGAAACTGCCAGCAAATGGTTTGAAAATAATGAACACCTGCTAACATCGTGGGAAATTTTTGAATCAGAACTAAAGAAAACTTTCGGCGACATCCAAATGTACGTAAGATTCGATAAGGCTTCGCCGTCCCCCGTGGTTAGAGTACAAGGCAGATGTTAAATTCAACTACTGATTTCCAGCCGCCACGACGGAAATCCCGTCTGACATCGAGTAGCCACCGGCTCCAACATCAGTCCACATTCGAGTCCTTGTGCCCATCAGGGCCACGATCATCATCCCGCAAACCTTAATTCCGAACAATTAAATACTACGCAGCCACCACCTGCCATCTACATCGCTCTTCACATTTATTAAATATCAAATTTACATGTATTACAGACGTCCTGTACCACTTGTACAGGCTTCCCCAATACAACTGTACCACCTGTACAGCAACTACAAAAGAGCCTACACTATTCGTATAGAGTAAATTAACATAAATATGTACCACTTTGCACAAAATAACTAAATGTAACAAATTGAATTAACAAGAAAAAAAGAAATTAAACGATATACAATGAAATGAGACGTTACAGTCTCACCAGCCCCGTAGAACCAAAGTAAGTGTTCTCAATTATTCTGTTCATCTCTCTTCTATATCGGCTGCAAGTTCTGTCCGTTGGTGCATGCGACGTGTCAACTTTGCTACCAGTTCTTAACTGAAACGCTCCACAATTCCCACATGTCAAGCTCCTCTTGCACTTTTCAGATCCATGTGCCTTCTCGACACATAATTTGCACTTCTTTTCATTCCCGCAGTGCTTCGCCCCAAGGCCATATTTCCAACACTTAAAACAAATAGTGGATTTATAATAATCTCTCCAATCATATCTCAACCAGCCGATATTGATTTTCCTTAACTTAGCTAGTCCAGCATATGCCGCTCTCTCTACGCTGAGAACCCAGTTCTGACCTGTTCTGGACTTATACTTCGTGAGAAACCTTAATTTCTGCATCAGATATTTCCTCATTCTGCTTCTTAATCATATTTATCATCTCATCATGTTCGTAATTTTCTGTCACGTCAAAAATAGTAATTCGAGGATCCCTCTGTGGGGACGCATGAATCTCATATGACGATTCTAGCTCATCAATTTTCCTGAATTCGCTATTAAAGCTTCGAGATCCTCCTCTGTCTCCGTTCCAATCAATATTTTCCCATCTCTAGCCTTTTTGCAGGCTTTAATCCAAATTCCAAGCCCAACAGGGTCAATTTGGCCCTGGACAGCTTTCTTCGTTATCTCCGAATCTTGCTCTTTATTTGGGACAATCACGATCTCATTCTTGTCCTCCATTACTCTCTTTATCAGTTTTTCTTTTCCTGCGGTTTCCTTCTTGTCACCTCCGCAAAACTTATACTTTCTCGTTTCTCAAACATACTTATTTGCCCTTTGAAAAATTGAATAATCTTCTGCTGCTCTTGTATTGAGCTTATAATTTCAGCTAAATCCTCATTCACCGAACGCTTAGCATCCACTGGCAGCTTTGAAGTGCTGATTACATTGTTAATTCTTCTAAACTTAAGTTGGACCAATTCTTCGGTCAAAACTCTCATTTCTTCCGTATTCTCGTTTTCCATAGCTAGGCTGCGTTTAACTGTCACCTGACACCCACGCTCCTCCGGCGTTAGCGATCAACCTTTCGGTTGACCCCCAGGGCTCACCACGTGGAGGTGCCGGAGGTTGGAAAATTAAATTAATTTATCAATAATTGATAAATTATAAGCACTTTCTAATAACGTAATTTTCACCAACAGCTCAATTTAGATTAGCTCACTAACTCACAAACTCAGTATTCAAATAGCGTAGGGCGGGTCCCCCAAATGTACGTAAGGCGAGCCAAGGACGGCCTGAAATCACGTGTTCAATAATCAGGGGAATCAACCAAATATATCCAAGATGTTTTAGGACCAAATGTTTAGGATGTTTTCTTTTAGTCACCAAATAGATCCGAAAATGTCCGAACATGATATAGTGTCACATCTGATGAAAGGAATTGCAGAAGATGTGTACCAAGCATTATTAACGAAAGAAATTAAGAAGACAGCTGATTTTATTAAATGGTGCTAGCACATTGAAGAGATGCAGCAAAGGCGAATAGGCTGCCAGAGATTTGCTCATCTACCTAACGTCGTTCTAATAGCCTCCGATAAGGACGATTTAACGTCCTTAATTTGAAGAATCGTTCGGGAGGAATTTCAGAAAATAATTGTACCGCAAATGGAGGAACCACAATCGGGCGTGCAGCCCATTGAAGCCATGATTCGAGAGGAGGTGGAAAGATCTCTCAATCCTATCTCCAGTAACGGGTTAAAAAAATCTTACTCAAGACCGAAACGCCGTATCCATACAATAAACAGTGAATTGGAGCTTACACGGGAGCAGCTTCCCAGAAAAATTGACCTATGGCAAACTACAGACAATCGACCAGTCTTTTTCCACTGTGGCCGTCCTGGGCACGTCGTACGCGATTGCCGAGACCGAAGAGCTACCTTTGACGCCCATCGCCAAAATTACGCACGAGGAACTTCCTTATATTCTGACGACATCCGCAATGCCGAAGGGACCAGCCAACCAGTCGTCAGATCCCCATCGCCTAATTCAACCCGAGGACGATCGTAGACACGCCGCTATAAATCTCCGTCACGTCCATACAGAAGATCCAGTCAATCACCAGGCCACCGAAATGAGGAAAACTGAACGCGGCCTTTGGTGGAGGTGAGGCCGCTTCTTCTCAAAATCCTCCCGCTGTCGCTATGCATGAAAACTACGTTGATATCGTTATCGGCGATCAGCCGGTACGAGCACTTGTGGACTGTGGAGCTTCTTATTTCCGTTATCTCAGAAGGATATCGACGACAGAAAAGAAAAGTTCTGTTAGTCTGTTCAAAGAAAGTTGTTTTAAAAGTCGCAGATGGTAGCCATGTAAAGCCGATAGGAACATGCATTCTTCGAGTTACAATGCAGAACGAACTCAGCCTTTCGAATTCATAGTTATGCCGACATTCAGCCATGATGTCATCCTTGGCTGGGACTTCTTGAAATCATCTCAAGCCGTCGTAGACTGTGGTCGACGAGAACTCATTTTTGACGAAATTATGCCCGAGTCCCCCCTTCCGCAAAGATGGGGTGTATTTGCCCTAGAAGATTCTTCGATTCCTGCCCACTCCATGAGGAAAATACAAGTAACTGCTCCTATGGTAGCCCACAAGGACATTGACGTCATAGTCGAATGAAATGAATTTTTGTTACTGAGTCAAGATTTAGCTATGCCGTCGGTGGTCATCACCCTTCTGAATAGAAACAGAGAGCTGTGGGTTGCTAATTGGTTGAATCATGCGCAACACCTTCCTAAAGGTATATGTATAGGTCATGATGAATTACTTAATCCTTTCTGTGTCAATTCCCTGTCAGCAACACCACCGTATAAAGATATCCATAAAGATGGAACGAGATCCGTCGATTACACTAAGATGCTAGAGCTGAATACCAGTAATGAACAACAGCAAACACTGTCAAATATTTTAAAGAAATTTCCAAATGCGTTCAATGAAGATAAGAATAGTCAATGCCGAATCAAAATTAAACGCAAAATTGATACCAGAGATTATTCACTCATCAAAGACCCTACAGAGTATCACCTGCTGAACAGCGAATAATTCATAATTAAGTCGAAAATTGCTACAGAAAGGAATAATTCAACCATCGGAAAGCCCCTGGTCATCTCCAATTGTTTTGGTAGAGAAGAAAGATGACAGTTGGCGATTCTGTGTGGATTATCGCCGCTTGAACAAAGTTACAAAGAGAGTCGTTTATCCCTTACCCCGTATTGGTGACACGTTGGATGGCTTAAAGGGAGCGCAGTATTTCTCTTCAATGGACCTCTATTCGGGATACTGGCAAATCGAAGTGCATGAGGCAGATCAGGAGAAGACCACATTTGTTACAAGTGAAGGCTTGTAAGAATTCAAAGTAATGCCATTCGGTCTTTGCAATGCCCCAGCAACTTTCGAAAGACTAATGGATAATTTATTGCGTCACCTTAAGTGGCAGATGTGCCTTTGTTACCTAAACGATATAGTGGTATTCTCTCAGATTTTTACTGAACACCTTGAGAGGCTGTGTTCTTAAGTATATACAAGAGGCTAGACTCATCTTGAATCCCAAGAAGTGTATATTCGGTGCAAAGGAAATCAAGAATCTAGGCCACCTGGTATCTGGTGAGCGTGTAAAATCAGATCCCGATAAAATAAAAGATGTTCATAATTTTCCTACACCAAAGAACGTACATGATGTGAGAAGCTTCCTCGGGCTCTGTTGTTACTACCGATGCTTCATTAAGTACTTTTGTTAGAGGGCTCAACCACTTCAAATCTTATTAAAGAGTGATTTCAAGTTTGTATGGACCCAACCACAGGAAGAAGCTTTCAACTAGTAGAAGTCAGCACTTACTTCTGAACCCATATTAAGTTTGTTTGACGAAGAGGCTCCTTCCGAACTACACACAGACGCTAGTGGCTATGGAATTGGTGCCGAGTTAGTCCAAAGGCAGAACTAAAAAGAAAAAGTTATAGCCTACGCATCTAGAACGCTAACAAAAGCAGAGAACAATTATTCAACTACTGAAAAGGAATGTCTTGCTATCGTATGGGCAATAATGAAGTTTCGGCCTTATCTATTTGAAAAGTCCTTTACAGTTGTCAATGATCATCGTTCATTGTTCTGACACGCTAATTTAAAGGATCCATCAGGAAGATTAGCTAGATGGGCTTAAGGCTCCAAGAATACGATATCTCTATTGTATACAAAATAGGAAAGAAACACCTATTGTGAAAGACGCCGATTGTCTTTCTAGAAATCCCCTTAACAATGGCAATATATCAGAGGATATCAATGCCCTCACGTCAATCAATCTAAGGCTGGAACGACGTAAGGATGCTGAGACATCTGCAACCATTCAACCCTTCGACAGGTCACAAAAGATTGAAAATCAGATTTTGAGGTAGTTGATGGGATCTTGTGCAAGAGAAATTTCGATCCTGCAGGAAAGAGTTGGCTAATAGGTATTCTGAAGCATTTACGATTAGACCTACTTCGACATTTTCACGACGCACCAACAGCTGGTCAATTGGGATTTCCAAAACACACAGCAAAAAAAAGGTGGTACAGGCGTGCTTATGCAAATAACGGAGATACAATATGCAACCAATAAGCGTAACGAGATACGGTCGGCGGCGCCTATTTAAGACAATAGGTGTCTGGCGAAGCTGTTAGATCGGTTCTTGCTGCTACAATGGAGGTTATCACGATTTATGTGACTTTGAACGTGGTGTTATATTCGGCGCACGATAGATGGGACATAGCCCCTCCGAGGTAGCGTTACAATTTGGATTTTCTCGCACGACCATTTCACGAGTGTACTATGAATATCAGATATCCGGTAAAACATCAAATCTCCGACAGCGGTGCTGCCGGAAAAAGACCTTGAAAGAACGGGACAGTCGACGACTGACGAGAATCCTTAAACGAGATAGACGTGCAACACTTCCTCAAATTGCTGCGGATTTCAATGCTGGGACATCAGCAAGTGTCAGCGTGGGAACTGTTCAACGAACCGTCACTGATATGGGCTTCCGGGGCCGCAGGCCCACTTTTGTACTGTTGTTGACTGCACGGCACAAAGCTTTATGCACCGCTTGAGCCCGCCGACACATCCATAGGACTGTTGATGACAGGAAACACGTTGCCTGGTCTGACGAGTCTCACTTCCAATAGTATCAGGCGGATGGACGTGTACGGGTATGGAGATAACTTCATGAATACATGGACCGCACATGTGAACATGAGACTGTTGAAGCTGGTGGAGCCTCTGTGATGGTATGGTGCGTGTGCAGTTGGTGTGATATGGGACCCCTGATACGTCTAGAGACGATTCTGACAGGTGACGGGTACATAAGCATCCTGTCCGACCACCTACACCCATTCATGTCCATTGTGCATTCTGGCGGACTTGGACGATTCCAGCAGATCAATGTAACACCCCACACGTCGATACTTGCTACTGAGTGGCTCCAGGATCACTCTTCTGAGTCTAGACTCTTCCACTGGCCACCTAAATCCTCAGACATGAACATTATTGAGCATATCTGGGATGCCTTGCAATATGCTGTCTAAAGAGATCTCCACCCCCTCGCACTGCTATGAATTTTGGGACTGCCCTGCAGGATTCATGGTGTGAATTGTCTCCAGGATACCTTCAGATATTAGTCGAGTCCATGACACATCGTGTTGCGGCACCTCTGTGTGTTCGTGGGGGGCTCGTGTACATTTTAAAATTTAATTATGTAAAAATTTCTAAAGTTAAATACTACGGTCTCTGCATAAAAATGACGAATTAATACTATTTACATTTTATCATTTAGTTTTTTTCCTATGGGAAAAAAAATCTGCAACTTCTTTTTAGTATTGTCTTTTGAAAGTTTGAATAGTTTTCAAGCATTTTCCAGCTTATATGTAATCACACATGAAAGAGATTACTTGAAGTTTCCTTGACAAACACTTAAATCGTTAATAATTGAAGCTTTACACATTTTCCGCCATATAAGCTATTTTAGCCACTTTAAATTTTTTTTCCAATAAAGCTTTAAGTTCTCCCTTTTTAATCTACATAGTTTGTTTTCCACTATCCAGAATTTTTTTAAAAATATGTATGCTACGGAACAGCTCAAGTATCCTTTTCATCCCTCATGTATAGTTCGTTTTTCTTTTGTACCGTTCCTTTTGTAAAACTTCTTTTATCGAACAATTTACTACAGTTTCTGTTTTTCAATTGCGCTAATAACTCAGTCGAGTTTTCCCCCTTTTGTTTAGATGTCTTTGGGTCGCATTGTCGTACGTATTACCTCTGATGACAGCCCGTTTCACAGCATCATTGTCAGTCGCTATTCATTGCACACAGCCCACTGTCATGCGTGTAACTAAGCTCCTCTAAATAGATTAAATGGTTTCGCTTAAGTTTACGAGAACACAAAATATTTTATTACGATCCCTACTTTTTTATTGTACCGAAACCGGATTTGCTTTTCCGAAACGCGCGAATAACTCATAATAAGGACGATGCAGTTTGGGATTTTTTAAATAGGCTTTCAAGAAATGGCCATATTCATCCTCATAGTTAGGGCTTCCGATTCATTGTTCTTCTTCCTGCCACATGCGGATCACGTGGTCACGCATGCGCCGTAATGAAATATGTAAAGTAAATAGCTTCCTCCTTTTTTCCCCCCCGTGGCATCATTTTTAAGTTATATTGAAAAGATGAAAAACCATTCGTTGTGAACGATAAATTTCGATGACCAGCTTTATTCCACTGTATGGTAAATACTATAAAGTTTTATTCTATACTTTTCTGACTTGATGAGAATCATGTGAAATTTGTTTACAAATGCATTCTATTTCCTTTTATTGCAGTTAAAAGTGAATCTAATAGCTTGAAAAATTTATTAGCTTATACATGATTTAGTGGTAGAAAGTCGTCAATATTCAAAGAGGAGGTTTTTTTTTTCTTTTTTTTTTGGGGGGGGGGGGGGTATCTACATAAAGAAATGTAAGTTTCAAATCGTAGGCGATGGTGAATGCTAGATTCTAAATTTTTAGTTTTATTTGAAACATTTTGACATTTTGTTGTAAAAACTAAAATTGAATATGAAATACATAATACAATTTTACGAAATTACGCCCTCCCAGGATTTTGTGATCGAACACCACAAAATTATGTAGTTATATGCAATGCTCGAAAGAATATTAATTTAAATAAATAAAAAAAGTTAAGAAGTTCTCAAATATTTCCATCTTCCTTTCAAAACAAAATTTGATCCCAAACGATAATGTATTAACAATATTTCATTACAGGATATTTAAAGTATGAAGTTAAGAAACGAGCGCTTTACATCCAAACGATTCAAAACAGTTAAAAATTGTGTATATTGCTGAGCGATTTTCTCATGAATTTAAAATTGATATTTTACATTTCGTCTCTCTCAAAGGAATAAAAAAACTTTTTGTCCATTGCAGCGTTTTATAAATTGGTTATATCTGAATTAGATAACAATAACATCTGTTGGGTAGCACTTATTTCCAGAGAATAGTCCTTTAAATTTGTAGCTGATGTAGATAAGATACTGATGAACAGAAAAATCTTCAAAATTTGCTTGTCACCGGCAATTTATGAATTAAGAATTTAAAAAACAGGAGATTGCGGCTAATTCCTTTTTAACCAGCTCTAAAGCTTTCAAAGCGTTCCGAGCATTATTTTGTTTTATGATGTTTCATAGGAAGATGTAAAATTTAGCTTATGGGAAAAGCTGGATAAATCTTTTAGGTCTTTAATTGATGCCAAATAACAGTGTTAAGATATTTGTTACTCGACTTTTACCTAGGATTTACGCAACATACAAAAATATTTGTTTAGAAGAGGATTAATGCTTAATTATTGTTACACTGGTGAAAAATTACTTTTTTTTGTTGCAGGAAATGCCATTCGAACGGTGCACAAGTACTTTAAGTGAGTTTAAAGTTACAAGTTAATACAAATGGGATGGTACTTTCCATAGAGCTATTGAAAACGACTAAAAACACTTAAACAGAATGTTGAAGAAAAAAAAAATTAATTATAATAAATAAATAAATAAATGAAAATCATGAGTATCGACAGTATATTTTAACACGTGATAAAATGCTGTAACAATCTTATAAATGCAATGAGAAATGAGGTACGAAAAAAAATCATAGTTTGAAATAACCGATGTGTGTTTAAAAACTTTGCTTTATTGCATTACAAAAAGTCATTTAAAGTTAATTTCTTCAAGTGAAGTGGCTGAAGTAGAACATTTTTAATGCGTTATCCTCTTTCTTGATATTCCATATTTGACTTTATTAATAGTAAAGCGTAAAAAAATAAATGCCAATCGATGAGTTCGTTTTGTAACTAAAAGCATGCGTTTTCACACCATACGAATGCATTTTTAACTATTAGCCACTTAGTGAGTTTTTATTTCCTGTAGGTACTCAGAAGAAATAAAAAAAACAACAAACTTTTAGTGACTCCTAGAACTTTTTCAAGAGTTTAATTCTCTGTTCATTAGTTAAAGATGCTTTAAGGTAGTTTACATTTCATTAACTACGTACATAAATATTCAGCATATTGAATCTGTAAATATGTTGCTTATGTGAACGATGTATAACAGAAGGGAGTGAAATGTTATTTATAGAAAGGGAAAGTGAATTGAGAATTTGAAGTAAGGGATGTGAGAAAACATTTTATGACATTTTCAGACACATTGCATCCCATTTCTTTTCGATATTTTAAGACTCGGAAACTTCGTGTTAACCACTTCTCTACTGCATTTCATCTTCTCTCTTCAGTGGCTTAATGAGAACATCGTAAAATAGAATGCACGAATAAAGTTGCCCAATTCCTTGATTAAAGTCAGAAATAAAGTTATCTTGATTAACATTATCAATTGATTTGTATAACTATTGTTTTGACGTAACTATTTATATTTGCTAAAAGTTTCTAAGATTGAAAATGCAATGTGAATAGGAAAAATATTGCAGAAAGAAAAGACAGGGAAGTACAAAGTGATATATATATATATATATATATATATATATATATATATATATATATATATGCATATAATTGCATATAATTGATCTCGAAACCAAATTTACTGCACAAAACCAGTACAATATTAATGTATCAATGTTTTAAATCAATCTCTCCTCCCCCCACCCCAAAAAAAAAAAATAAAAAAATTCAGAGCCAGTAAAAATTACATGGTCTTTTCACAGATGAGTAACTAACTGTCCGTGATGAGAATGAGTAGTTACATATGTTACATATGTTACCGTCGATTTAACTTACAACAGAGAGCAAATTGGTGGAGTATTCTAAAATTTTGTGTGCTCTTCAATATTTTCGCTTAAACAAAAATCCCAGACGTGGGAGAAATTTAGAAGAGTTATTTCTTAAGAAAAGAATTATGGAGAGTTTCATAATCGCACTTGGCCAGACTTCGATTATCATACTACATAGACTACCAAAGGGATAGGGATTGTCATGAATTTAGCAAAGTAAATGAGAAATGAGAGGGAGGGGGTATAAATAAAAGCAATACGAATAGAAATCATTTAAAAATCATGTAGTAAAAATAAAACATTCCATGTTGTTTGAAGTTTTTAACATATGTAAATTAAAATTACACCCAAAATTAAATGTAATATTTAAATAATATCCAATAGTTTCAAAATTTAAATATACCTATAAAAAAGTACAAGAAAAAATTGTTATTACTTCCGCTGACATAATCTTGGTATTATAATGTAAACAATATTATGCTGCCTTTTAAAAAAATAGTAAATGGAATAAAATAAGCTGTTTAAGATCATAAAAGGCATATCTTCCATAGTAAAAAAAAATCATAGTAAATTATAAATAATTGCAAGTAAACACTGGTTAACTTTCCGAATATTAACTACATTAAAACCAAAGATTCGTGTCTTTAGAGAATTTATAGTAATTTCCTACCTATAATCCACGGAATGCACGTTAAAATTTTTTTGTATTTCTGAATACAAATTATAGACTACCGCGTATTATTGGCAGCTTTTTCTGAGACGGCCGGATAAAGCATACAGTTCCGAAAAATAGTCTCTAAAATTTTTTTTTCATCAATAACAGATGGCGCCTTAAGTATTAGAAAATCGGTGATTCATTGCCGAATGACAGGATTGGGTTATCACGTGACAAACTCTTGTTGTCGCCTATCCATTCCGTTAGCTGTTATCTAAATAACTAGATATCTGGAGTAGAACTGAACATATGTAAAGAGCTTAGACCCACCCTTCAGGCCCCAACGAGCACTCAAATACTTCATGACTGTTTTATTTATTTATTTATTGGAAAAACCATTATTGTTAACCCTACTCAATTTAAAAAAATTTGAATAGCGTTGATTACATTGAGTGTCTAGACGTGATCTTTGTTCTGAACGAAAATTTAACATTTTATTTGCATCATCAAATCCCAATATTCTCTGGAGGTGCGAGGTGTGTTGAAAGAAAGCGGCCGAACTCACGGAAGCATATTCCTCTGCTAATAATATGCAGGCGCAAATTATACGAAGTTTCGAAAATTACGGTAGCGGATTATAAGTAGGAAATTACTGCAAACACACTTTATGCATATGCTTTACCTTTTGAAATTCTCCGTACGTAAAAGTGGTCCCTTGCCTTTTTTCTTTTGCTACTCTAACTTTATCCACTCTTTTATGTGTACCCTATATCATTCGAGCTTTATTTATGACCACATATGGAGTGAGGGTTTCCACCTGGAAGGCCCTCGAAGCTATTGTCAGGCTCCATCTGGCGCATTAGGGAGTAATCCCGAGCACTTTAGCAACCGCAAATATCTTTTCCATTGCTGATCCAAGTGCAGTTGAGAATACAGTCTACATCATAAGACGAATGTAATGGGAGGTGTGGTTGTGAGCATAGTCCAAAGTTCAGACATTCTTGTTTTAGAAGATGCGGTGATTTTATGTAAATATTCTTAGATTAATTAATAAATAAATATATTTATATATATATATATGTATATATATGTATATATATATATATATATATATATATATATATATATATATATATATATATATATATATATATATATATATATATATATATATATATATATATATATATATATATATATATGTGTGTGTGTGTGTGTGTATGTATACACACACAGAAATGCTATAATTGCATAAGCAATTAAATTGATAGAATCTGATTAAAAGTAGGTATTTAGCTTCTTTTCTTTATTTTAAATGTAAATCATAAAACATATTCGAAACCCTTGATATAATTTAAAATTAATGCTACTGTATTGTGTAGGTTTTTTACTAACGTAATATAATCATGAACTTCTTTGAACTGGGATGTCAGCTGGGATAACCAATATTTAAATGCGTTAAAACTTAATGGATAACAGCCCTTTAAGGATTCTGTAAATTCTGAAATTACTGATCAATAAAACATTACTTTTATTTACTTTAATAATGCAGTTTTTAAAAATTTATATTATGTTCAATTTCTAGAATAATAATTACCCTACAAGATTTACGCTTATTTTGAAATTACTGATCAATAAAACATTACTTTTATTTACTCTAATAATAGAGTTTATGTTTGCTTCAATAATCATTTGAAATACGTTTACGAAAATTATGTTTATTTTAAAATCCTCTGATGTGAATATTCTCTAGGCCTGTTTAACAAAATTTGCAAACATATGTTTTCATGTATGTTCTCTTTGATAATGATAAGCAGAAACTAAAAAATTATCATAAAAAGTAATAGGTATTTTGTAAAAGTAAACAAATATTATAGGGTAGAACAACATCTGTAGTAGTTTCTCGCTCTCACTTATATTTCAAGTTTAAAGCCTTGTAAATGAATCTTGAATCAAATCCAAGTTTTCCTTCTTTCAGGACAAACATTTGTTTTACCATTACAACACCAGAACATGATAGATCTCCACAAAAGAATCTCACAGTTTTAATAGTTCCTCATCCTTAAAACTGCAGTTACTGCAAACAGAAAACAGCAACTCTTCATACAGAAGGTCGTTCGCAGTTTATGGAAACTATTTTGATGGTTAAGTTTTATGTATAAATGCCGTATTTTTTTGCGGCGATTTGCTTCTATCTGATAGCCATGGTTCTTGACAATAGCTCTAGCTCGAATTTTCCATGAAAGTAAACTTTTTCGTAGTACTGTCATGTCAATTTTATCCCATTCCTCTTGGACCGTTTTCCAAAGTCCGTTCCGTGTTCTTGGATGCCGTTTTCCTAAGGCTCGTTTTAATAAACCGAAAGCGCAAAATTCCATAGGAAAAGCGTCAGGTGATTTTACAGCTATTTCATTAAATGGGATACATTTTATTCCTGTTTCTGATTCTCTCTTTGCTAAATAAAAGGCAGTTGATTTAGACATGTGACTAGAGGCTTTGTCCATATGAAGCTCAACTTTATCAATGTCTTTTCCATATAAGGCTAGAATTTCTTCTTCAAAAATTGGTTCTAAAATATTCTGCTGCTAGTAGAGTGAATTAATTTTGGCTTTACTTGAGACTTTTTTGATTTTTAATTTGAAGTTGTAACAAAATCCTGCAATTATCATGAATCCCTTTGGGAACTTTTCTATACACTGACGAAGCCATTTCGTACGGTTATTCCCGTCAGTTGATCAATAGAAAATTGATCTTTTCTTTATTACGGGCACTTAAATACATCCATGCCTCATAGAGTGTTACCACAAATTTCTAATTTTCAGCAGCTAGGTGTTTTTCATATAATTTTCTACAATTTATTTTTCTTTCAGCAATACGCTTTGGTAAAAGCAAATGAACTTTAGGTTTAAACATCTTTTTTAACTTCAAATCTTTTATGAAAGATTTTACTTACAGTGACAGAAGACATTCCTAGTTTCGATGCAATGGATCTTTAAGTCGGCAGATTTTCTTTTCGGATTAGAGAGTTCACTTTCTATATATTTACCTGCTTCCGAACAGTCTTAGGATGAGGTTTCGCGGTCATGTTTTCCTTTTTTTCCAGTTAGACTTCTTTTTCCTTTCAAATTTAAGATATTATAAATACCTTTTTTTTAAATGCCATAACCGCGATTTTTACACCACTTTATAATTCTTGATACGAATATTTCTCCCCGGATAGCGCAGTTACGTAACCTTCGAGCCATCTATCAGTTTTAGGATCCATTTTCAAAATAAATCTTTTATTTTATATTAAAAACAAAACAAAGCAGTAGCAGACGATTATTCTGAAGTTGACAAATTTTTATCTCAAAATGCAAACGCTAAAAATTAATTATAAAATCGTTTTCATAAAGTGCTAACGACCCTTTGTAATAGATTATTTTTTCCAATTTCCGATGTACCTTTGTCTTCTACTTAATACAGATAATTCGCGTAAATTGACAATAATTCTGTAACTAACGTATTTTTCCGACCATAAGACGCACCTCAAATTTATGGGAAAATTTTCGGAAAAGAATATTTTGTATTTTGTAAATATAATAAATAATATGTATATATATATATACACAGTGCGTCAAATAAGTTTAATGACTCGTACCAGAGCGCAGGTTGTAAAGGCGCTGTTAATGTAAATCCGCATGCGTCATAACGTCCATCGTCTACTGGCACACTGCTAACAAGTTGTGCGCATTTCGTTTAGTAGTTGAGAGAAGCCGAGCGTTTATTACAGAAGTGAATTTTTTTCATGTTGATTTTTTGAGATGGAGCAAAGAGCTGAAATTAAATTTAACGCAAAACTTGGTAAAATTGCTTCGGAAACATACCAACTCATGAAACAAGTTTACGGTGACTGTTGTTTAAGTAGATCAAATGTTTTTGTGTGGCACAAATGTTTTTTGGACTGAAGAGATACGGTAGAAGATGATCAGCGTAGTGGAAGACCAATTTCATCTAGGAGACCTGAAGTTATTGAGAAAGTACGAAATTTCGTAACAAACGATCGCTGTGCATCACTGAGAATGATGGAAGGCTCTTTAAATATCATGAAAGATACAATTCGAACCATCCTGCATGAAGATTTGGGCAAAACAAAAGTGTGTGCTAACTTTGTCCACACACTTTAACCCCTGAACAAAAAGCAATGAGAAGTGCACATCGCGGAGACATTATTTCAGCTACTGAAAACGATCCAAACTTCTTGAAGTCCATTATTACAGGTGATGAAACCTGGTGTTTCCAATATGATTCTGAAACAAAGCGAAAATGTGAGGAATGGAAGTCACCAAATTCACCGCAAGCCAAAAAAACAAGAAAAGTTCCATCCAAAATCAAAACAATGCTCATTACATTCTTCGATAGTAAAGGTATTATCCACAAAGAATTTGTTCCAACTGGACAAACAATTACAGGTCAACACTACTTAGCTGTTTGAAAGCGTTTGATGGCCAGAATTCGTCGCATTCGTCCAGACTATGGGACTGAAAGCAGTTGGTGTTTGTTACACGACAATGCACCCAGTCACACCTCCCTTATTGTTCGTCGATTTTTGGCAAAAAATAATGTCTGTGTGTTGAACCATCCACCGTATTCACCTGATTTAGCAACCTGTGACTACTCCTTATTCCTAAAACTTAAAATAAGTTAAAAGGGTGTTATTTTGAGGATATTTCGACCATACAAGAAACTTCGACGCGTGCTTTGCAGGCCATTCCACAAAGTGATTTACAACAGGCGTTCGATTCATTAATAAATCTCTGTAAAAAGTGCATTGAAGCCGGAGGGTCCTAGTTTGAATAAAAAACCAAAACAGGTATTAATTTCTTGTTTCCATTTCTTTTTACAGACCCAGTCTTAAAACTTATTTGACGCACTGTGTATATATATATATATATATATATATATATATATATATATATATATATATATATATATATATATATATATATATATACAGTGGTTCCCAAAAGTGTTCGTACACTTATGATTTTCAATGAAATTGGGGTCTATCTATTGATTAAAATGAATATTTCAGAATGGGTATTTATTAATAAGACCTATAATCTATTCTTAACAACACTACATGAAATATTTTGAAAACATAGTAAAACTTTATTTTTAAGAAACCAATAATCCAAAAGTAACAAAAACTGTATTTCACAAAAGTCATCGTACACTTGTAAAAAATCTCTACATATTAGTAAATATTCTAATTTTTCTTTAAATTAATATTTAGTAGGATATCCTTTAGCATCCACAACAGCTTTGAAACGTCTGGGAATAGATTGCTTTAGTTCTTTTGTAATTTTTGCATCAATGTTCATCCATTCTTCCATCATAATTGTTTTTAGTTCGCTTTTCGTGTGAATGTCGGGTTTTCGTACTCGAACCTCCAGTTCTCTCCAAATATGTTTTATTGGGTTTAAATCTGGCGATTGAGGTGGTGTTTTCAAAACTTGTGGACAATTATAGAGACACCAGAGGTGAACGTTGAGATCCGTGTGCTTAGGATCATTATCTTGATAAAAAACAAAGTTGTTTCCAATACCCAAATTTTGAGCTGATAACTTTAAATTGTCTCTTAAAATATTTATAAAAACAGCATGATTCCTTATGCAATCAATAAATACCAAATTTCCTAGTCCTGATGCTGACATGCACCCCCACACAAGGATACCTCCACCGGCATGCTTAACTGTTCCTACTAAGTTCTTGGAATTAAGTTCCTCATTTTTTTCTTCTCCATATGCGCCCAAAAATGTTCATTGGCAAATAAGACATTATTCCAATAGGTTTGGGGCTCATTTATCATTGATAGTGCGAAGGGAAGCCTAAACTTTCTGTTTTTCTCACTCACAAAAAATTTTCTATGGGCAGAACGCCCATGTAATCCAGTTGTTCTGAGAACTCGTCAAAAAATTTCAGGTGAAATTGAAGTAGAAAACGTTTCATTGAATTCTGCAGAAACTTTTACAGTACTCAAACATGAATTTTTCACAAATTTTCTAATTGTAAATCTCTCATCACGGTTTGTTAACTTTGCCGGACGGCCTTTTCTTACCTTGTTTTCGATCCAATTTTTTTCTTTAAAGCGTTTTTTTCACATACTGCACAGTAGAATGGGATAAATTAAGTAATTTAGCAATATATATATATATATATATATATATATATATATATATATATATATATAATAAATATATATATTATATATATTAAATATATATAATAGATATCATAAAATACTCATTTTATTTAAATGTTACCTTTGGACCATAGGACGCGCCCCAATTTTAAGTTGGTTTTTTTTATGTAAAAAGGTGCGTCTTATACGGTAAATTTATCTGGCTCAAAATCCCGAAATTTTCAGTAAAAAATCTTATAAGAGATTCATATACGTTTGGTGTATTTTAATAACACCAAACATTTATGAATCGTAATGACCAACTATTTTCCACACACGCGGTAATTTTGTTCTGATGCTTGTAGAACACTTGTAGAACTTTTTAGTCAAACTACGTCGTAAATTTTGTTGCACTAAAATAAAATTAAAGATATGCACCTCTGTGTATATCTTAAATATGAAAGTGCAATTGGGATCTTAAATACACTCATGTCCATAAATTAAGGATAATTTAGAATCACACGTAAATCGAACTCTATAGTAAAAAAATTCACCTGTAGAATTATCACACACATCTTTAAGAATAATATGCAAATTACAGGAAGCCACAAGATGACGCCGATAGTACGTCACAGTGACGAGAGTGTAAGAGAGGGGTATATAAGAAATGTTGGCAAAGAAGTAAAATTGTTCATAAGTGTTCTGTAAAGCCGCTGAGTGCCATAACCGAGTAGTTATGACACAGAGGACGCATGTGGGGGATTTTTTACGTGGTAGAATTATCGGCCGCTTGGAATGTGGATGTACTCAGATGGAAGTATCCGAGGAACTTGGAATTGTCCAAAGTGTCATCTCTAGACTTTGGCAACGATTCCAAGATGATGGAAATGTCAGCACACGTTACAGTACAGGTCGCCCCCGAGTTACAAAGCCGAATAAATACCGGTTAGAAGTAGACGGAGCACAGCATCCGACCTGTCTCGTCAGCTATCTGCAGCCACGGATACCACAGTTTCAAGGCAAACCGTGTACAGACGTTTGGGAAATAATGGTCTATATGTTCGCAGGCCTGTCAGATGTGTTCCGCTCACGGCAACTCACTGTCGGCAGCGATTAGCCTGGAGTAGAGAACATGCAATGTGGACATAGTCACAGTGGGCTTGTGTGATGTTTTCCGACGAGTCCAGGTTTAGCTTGCAGTCTGATTCACGTCGGATTTTCATATGGAGAATGCCAGGTACCCGTTACCACCAAGACAACATCATTGAACGGCACCGTTACGGAAGTGCAGGATTGCTCGTTTGGAGTGGAATTATACTATCCAGAACAGATCTGCATGTTCAAATCGGAACCATGAACGGCCACATTTATCGGGACATCATTCTGGAACAACAAGTATGTTTGTTTAGGGGTGCCATTGGCGCAGAATTTGTGTTTATGGATGACAACGCCCGTCCTCACCGAGCAAACATCGTAAACGAATGCCTTCAATCTGAGGATATCACCGGTATGGAATGGCCAGCAATCTCACCTGACTTGAATCCGATAGAGCATGTGTGGGACATGCTTGGCCGACAAGTTGCAGCCCGTCAACCACCTCCTACATGTGTACCGGAACTTGGGAGAGCATTGCTTGCTGAGTGGAGTAATCTTCCCCAAGATCAGCTCGATAATTTGATACTCAGCATGCCTAGGTGTTGTACGGACTGTATTTCATCGCATGGGAGACATACAATGTGTTAACCATCATACCATCCATGTAATATTAAGTTTTTGTAAAGGATATATTTTTTACAATTGCTCCAGGGAGCAAAAATCGTAGTTTTTATGAATGGTATCATACATACACCATCTTTTTTGTTCTTTATCTTTTGTATAATAAATGGGCTTTATGAATAAGTCACGTTTGTTTTGTTTCTGAAACTTTATTTGCCGCAGCTGGCATTATCCTTAATTTATGGACATGAGTGTTTTTTTTTTTTCAAATGCGGAGGCACTTCTCGTGAAGACAATCGCCTGTAATTCACCGCAGTTTTACTGGGCCATTTTATTATGGGGGCGCCATATAGGCGAACCAGCATTGCTCCCTATGAAGGGACGACACAAACGGAGGCATTTTAGTGGCGCTTCGCCAGGATTCGATCCGAGCATCCTCAGCACCGAAAATCAGCGCGCTGCACCACAAGGCCGCCACGGCCCTGGACATGAGTGTATGAAAGTAAATTTGGGAGAATATTTTTTAATAAATTGTCGTTATTAGATTGTAGTTATTAATTGTCGTTACAAAAATAAAAGTAATTTTTACATGTAAAATAAGAAACTTCATCGTATTTTCCTCTAACAAAATTAACTATAGAACTGTGACCGAATTCTATAAAACACAATCTTGGAGGCAGAGTAAGAGCCTGTTCACAGAGAATCCGTCAGCGTTACACGTATTGAAATATATTTAACCAATTACAAACGTCCAAACGATTAGCCACGAAATCGTTAAGGTATGTGATTGGTTTAAAATATGTCAATACGAGTTACGCTGACAGATTCTATGTGAACAGGCCCTAAGGGCCTGTCCACATAGTCTGTTAAAGATGCCGTTGGCCCTGATTGGTTAAATGGGTCAATGATTGGTATATGATTGGTTAAAAATTTGTACACTGACACTGACGGATTCTATGTGAACAGGCCCCAACTGATTAAAAAATAGGCATCGTCAACGAATCCTTGTGATCTGGCCAAAAATGTTTTTTTTTTTGAAGTGTATAGTCTATCGCTATTTGTGTGGCAAAATTTTGGTTGTTTGAAGATAATAAAATTTTTAAACAGCTGAACTGCATTCATATATGACTAAATATCTTGCAATTTTGTTACCTATATAGACCGTCTAAATTTTACAAAAGAAATCAAAAAATAAGTTTGGTTTTTTTTCGGCACTAAACTACCAATCGGGCTTGATTGAATGAATAATAGCGCCTTTTACACGTACGCTCTTTCCTGCGTGAAACCACAATCCCGCGTGATAGAGTGCACGTGTAAAAGTGTCGGAGAGGAAGGGAAAGGTGCTTTGGAGCGTACAGGATTGCGCGCGGGAAAACTTGCAGACGCAATCACGCGTGCTTACGTTTTTTCCTCATGTTGCGAGTTTTTCAAACGCTCGTTCTTTCGCGCGCGAATGCTCGTGTCTGGAACATACAAGTTTACAAGCTAAACAAAACAGAGAAACTTATAAAAAATATTTCAATACCAACGGAAAGGTTGAGTGGCAAGATCGTATGGTTGCGATGGGGAGAGCTTAGATTAAGAATTAGTGTATTTAGTTACTATGTTATTAGCTTTCACATGTAACTGTAATATGCAGTTGTAAATAAATGCAAAATAATTAAACTTACGACTTTTTGTCGCTGCCCAGTTTCACCACCCTATATCACGCCTTGTTCATTTGTCAAAATAGCTGTTTGGTCAG
The DNA here is from genome assembly GCA_907164885.2 of Dolomedes plantarius. Taxonomy (NCBI): domain Eukaryota; kingdom Metazoa; phylum Arthropoda; class Arachnida; order Araneae; family Dolomedidae; genus Dolomedes; species Dolomedes plantarius. The sequence continues at coordinate 137,018,126 of OU015492.1, forward strand.
TTTCGTCAACGTTTAAGCTTCCATCCTCTGGTTCACCATCATTAGTAAAACGACTAGTTACTAGTAGGTAGTTCCTGGTCTTTTGTAAACAGCAGATTATTGTCGTACCACAGGGAAGATTTGTAGAAGTCATCTGCTCCTCTTCAACCACGCTGACTGTCACTGACTTTCTTCAGTTCCTTCCGGAAAGAGCCTCTTAGACTTTGTATTTTTTTTTTACTACTAAGTCTCGATTGGCTTCAGAAATGGTTCTACTTCTTAAAAGTCCATTTCTATAACACAAAATTACTAAAACACTAACGAATTAATTGAACGCTCCAGTAAAACTGTGTTTTTCCCACGCGCCAGTTTCACGAGGTCAATCGCGCGCGAATTCCTTTACACGGACGTTCTTACCCTTTTCCTTTAAAATGACACGAGTATTCGCGCGCGAAAGAACGAGCACCCGAAAAAGTAGCAACAGGAGGAGAAAACGCAAGCACGCGTGATTGCTTCTGCAAGTTTTCCCAAGCGCAAACACTCTCGAAAGAGCGTACGTGTAAAGGGCCCTATTAGCGCCCTTTACACGTACGCTCTTTCGCGAGTGCTTGGAGCGTACGGGATTGCGCGCGGGAAAACTTGCAGTACGCTCCAAAGCAGCTTTCCCTTCCTCTCTGACACCTTCACACGTGCACTCAATAGCGCGGGATTGTGGTTTCACGCGGGAAAGAGCCTACGTGTAAAGGGCGCTATTGTCATTCACCAGTAAAAGATTAGAGGAATTCCGGTTTTGGCGTTGTCTTTGGTTATGAGAAGTGAGCGTGTTCCATGCTTTTGGATACATTTTAAATGCCAACCTGAAATTTTTTATTTCTTAAAAGATATTTTATAATTAGATTTTATTACTAGAAACCTATTCAATTTGCTTAATCTCATCTTACTTCATTTATTTCCAGAATGATGTATGTGCTGTTGCCAGTATGTTCCATTTCCAGTGGGAAAATACATCTTATGCATGGCTTATTCTGAGACTTCGACGAACTCTCCCTTCAGTTATCAGACATAAAATTCCAAGTATTCTAATCTTTTTATGCATTTGTTCTTTGCTCACGTCTTATGTCATCACGAGGAATCAAGAAACACTCGAGAAAATCAACATCAAGTGCAATGCCTCCGCAGTCGAAACGTTGGTAGATGTTGTGGTACCCGGCCAAATACGCACCGTGAAAGTTGAAACGAGCAGGGAAACTTATATCGAAAGTGAAATCAAAACTATTCTTTTGTGGACAACATACTTCAGCGAGGAATATTCGAACGACTTTTACTTTTTCCAAAGCGGCCAGCAAACTTTTCGGACGTACAACTGCAAATTCAGCAACTGTTTCGTGACTTCGAATAGGTCGCTAATCTCCACCGCCGATGCTGTTTTATTCCACGCGAGGGATTTGCGCTTTTCGGATATTCCAAAGAGAGTTAGTGACAGTCAGATATGGATTCTATACAGTATGGAGGCCCCCAAATACATGGTCCTCAAGTGGAATTTAATCCGATCGCTGTTCAACTGGACTATGACGTACCGTTCCGACTCTGATGTCCAAGTGAAATATGGGGAAATAACACCAAATAAAAATGTTTGCAATCCCCTGAATGTAAGGCATAAACAGGCGTACGAAAGGGCAAAGGGAGCTTTGTGGATGGTGAGCAACTGTCGAACGCAGGGCAAGCGCGAAGCATATGTGAGAGAATTGAAAAAGTTCTATGATGTAGATATTTATGGTAAATGCAGTCGGAAGAAAAAGTGTGAACCCGCGCAATCTGAAAATTGCTATAAACTTTTGAATGATTACAAATATTACTTGTCTTTCGAGAACTCAATATGTAAGGATTATATAACCGAAAAATTTTTCAATGTTTTACGGTATGATATCATACCAGTGGTATTAGGAGGAGGCAATTACACCTCTATAGCACCACCTAATTCTTTTATAGATGCATCGGGATTTCCCGAACCAAAAAATCTTGCGAAACACCTGACAGACATTGCGAGTAATTCCTCGTGGTACGACAGTTTTTTTGAATGGAAAGGACAGTACAGCGTTCATTTGCATTCTTGGATGTGCGATTTGTGTGAACGCCTTCATACAGACAGCTTTAAAACTCGAATTTTACCCACAGATTTATGGTCTTGGTGGGTTCCGGGAGCATTTTGCCGGAGATGGACGAAGAAGAAAGGATTTAAAAATTTGTTTTGAGCAGTAAAGGAGTTCAAGAGAAATGTATCGCTTAAAATGATTTTGTAGCAGAGTTTGCTCAGTGTATCATCAATTTTAAGTGAAATTGTAATGTAAATAGAAAGTAAGTCAGATTGTGTCATGTATTAGAATTTAACATTTTATCCTAGATTTAATTTCAACCCTGTTTCAATGCCAAACAGGTTTGAAATGACATGACTCTTTTCATATTTGATCTTAATGTTCAATAGAAATTACCTTGATTTAAAGATTTTTCATGATTTAGAATCATTTTCGTTACTGTGTAAGGAATAGAATTTTCTAACGGTGTGGGTCCACAACTTTAATAATCCGCAAACGCTTTCTCACATGTGAAATATTTTTGTAGACCCCCCCCCCCCGAATATCTCTTATTTGTTTTAGTAGGGAATAAATAAAAATAATAACAAGTAACATATTTAACTCCTGTGCTCCATAATACACTGTGTCTCAAAAAATCATAGACTTGGGAAGATGTAATAATTCTTATGAAAACTGAACAACGTTTCTTCTGAGCAATATCTAGTTTTAGTATTTGGTTTGTTGATTTTCATTCATACCGTACACCAGTGGTACCGAAAAATATTGGAGGGGCCGCAGATAGTTTGAAGTAAATTTATATCAAGATGAATTATTTAATTTAAAAATGTGCTTTAATTTTTCTATAATTACATATTTTTAATGGTTTTGTGTACATTTTTTATACGTTGAAAAGCGTATGATGTTGTTAAATAAGTTAACAAAGTCTTAATAGGTTATACTTACATTGCTTCCATTCGCTTCTATCTATCTGGGTGATAATGGGTTTTCAAAATTAGTAACTATAAAAATCAAACAACGATTAAGACTTAACCTGAAAGATTAAAATAAGAGAAGCACTTTCATATATTTCACCAAACATTGAAAGAAAATATTATTTGAGGTCCAGATTCAACTTTTCTCACTGATTATTTTCTAGATTTAGCTTTATATAAATAAATGCAGTTTATAATTACCAGTGATGAAAAGTAAATACGGTGGAACCTCGATGTAATCGAACTCCTTCATACAGCGAAGCTTATCCATTCCCCTTGAACCTGCCTTAGGGCCTGTTCACATAGGAGTCCGTTGCGTAGCGTTAAGGGAAAGATGACGTTGAGACGAAAATAAACCAATCATAGGCGTTAAAAACTTCATTGCTAATCGTTTGGAGGCCTATGATTGGTTTATTTTCGTCTCAACGTCATCTTTTCCTTAACGCAACGCAACGGACTCCTATGTGAACAGGCCCTAACACTCCCATGTTATTATTAAATCGAACCTCGGTATATCGAAATCCTCGGTAATTTGAAGTTTTCTCGTTCCGATCGAGGTTCGATATATCGATGTTCCACTGTGTAAACCAAAAATCTACAGTTTATTGATTTTTGAAACTGTCTGTCAAAATTTGTTTATTTCTGTTTTCAATTTTTAACGTAGGATTACGTTCCACCGTAAAGGTCCTCTGGGAAGCAAAATTTCAGATGCCCTGCGTCACGAGTTATAATTTTGGCAGAGCACCAAACCCAGTCTGTATCGCTCGGACAAGCAGTAAATAGTTAAACAGAAAAGTACCAAAATGCATCAAAATTTTGACGTATACACACACACACACACACATATATATACATGCATATGTACATATATATTGATACATATATACATAAACATATATACGTACAAAAGAGGTAAGTAACGATAAGTAATCCTACGTTAATAACACGCGGTAGGTTCGTTAGAAGAGACTACATGAAATTTTGTTGACATTTTGTTTATTAAAATAAAATTGATATTACCAAAAATTTTTCATTGGGGTCGAATGATTTTTTATTTAAAGAAAATGGTTCGCGATCGGAAAAAAGTTTGCGCGCCACTGTCCCACACTGATACAATATCGCAGTTTATTTTTGATTTATAGAAACATTGAGGAATCCCGTTCACAAAGGTATGGTGTATATAAAAAAAGAAAGAAGATAGTGAAGTGTTCTTCTTTCTTGAAATTGTAAGTCAGTTATTTCTAATAACCAAAAACCAGTCAGTAAAATTTCCTTGCGAATAACTTTCAATGTGCTAGGTTTGTAAATTTATCCACATTGTTTAGAAAGAATGAAAAATTTCGTTGAAAAGTATCGTTTTTATAAATTCAAAGATTTCAACTGGGAAGGAAATCTGTATATTAGGGTGGGTCGATTTTTACTTTTTTTTAAAATCAAAAAATGTTTGTGAAATTTTTTTTTGAAATTAAAATATATTTAGGCCCCCAGCCTGACCCTTGAAGTTTTTCCAAAAACGTAAAAAAAAAGCATTTTTTATTTATTTTAAATTTTTTTTAGCACCAAAAATTTTAACCGCCTGTAGTGGAAATTGTTGCATAATATAAAGGGTAAGACCCTTTGTTTGTGAAAAACAAGTTTTTTAAATTAAAATATATTTAGGCCCCCCGCCCGGCCGTTGAAGTTTCTCCAAAAACGTAAAAAAGCATTTATTATTTATTTTTTAATTTTTTACGTACGAAAAGTTTTAACCCCCTGTAGTGGAAATTGTTACAAAGCAAGTCCCTTTGTTTGTGAAAAAGATTATTTTGATATTGTATCATATTTAAGGCTCCCGCTAGGCCAGCGAAATTTGTTTTTGAATTTTACCGATAGATGGTGTGATTGTACTGCGCGGTTTCATAAAAAGTTTCATAAAAAAAGTTTCATAAAAAAGTTTCATAAAAAATTCATGAATATAAAGAAGTCTACTGGAAAACAAGTGGAGCTGCAAAAATTAAATTAAGAAGGTTTCAAAATGATGCAAAGTCTACACTGTTTGATATCTCAACATGTAAGTGTCATGAACTTTCATTCTGCACATGTGAGAAGTCAAGAAAAGTGCCGGTTTTGGAACAAGAATTTTTGAAGGACCAGAGATCCTGGACGAAATGTATATGTGGAATTTGGATGCTAAAATCACTAGGGTGCTAAAACTATAGTGGCAAGGAAAGCAAAGGATGCTGAACGTGTGAATAAGCAAAAATCTGAAACTGAGATAAATAGCCAACCTGAACAATGTGAAAATATTATGGATGGTAGCATTACTTCTGAAAGTGAAGATGATTTTTATTTTGATGAGGATTTTTAGCAAGTTGCTACCTCTTCAAAAGAAGTGGGCAACTCCAAAAGTGTATGCAAAAGTTTGGTTTCTCACTAAAAGTGAGCTTTCATGCACAGCTGGCACACAGAATCTTTGGGAAGTTATACACTACTTAAGATATCTGAGCGATGAGATGAAATTAGTAGTGGATCCTGTAATGCAAATGAATGATTTTATGGTCACCCAGAAAACCTGCTGATTGCCATGATCAACGACAAACGATCCTATGTGAGGAAATCAGGCTTCAGAAGAATCATGAAGGCCCGAACACTTCCCAATGAAACAACTTGTGATTTTGTCATTCTGCCTCTCAAATTTCACGCAAATGATTGTGCAGAACTGATCAATTGGAAGAAATGTTCACTTACAGAAACTCCACTGACTAAACATATACTTAGTGCAGAAATTGATAAAATGGCTGAAATAGGTGACTTTATTGAAAGTTAGCTGTGGACTTTCCCATGCCGTACACAAGATGTCGAAAGGGCAGTCAAGATAGTGTCAGAGGCATCCTTATCTGTCTGTGGAACAAAAAGTCGCGATGGCTTTATATATACAACATTGGCGTCTCGAAAGCTGATGCCAAACTTCGAAAATAAGGCAAAATATAAAGCGTACGATTGCTATATCACTAAACAGGAAAAAAAAAAAATGCGGCCATATTTGGTTAGAAGGGTGGGTGGGTGCGGGAGGAATTCGAATGCAGCAAGACCTCCTCGTGGTGAATTCTGGGTTATTCTGCCATAATTTTGGCAAAATGAGCAAAGAGCTGTTTTAACCCTTTGACACAGATGGAACATTGTTTAGTAATAACTTTAATTTTTAAAATATGCTGATTTAAAATTCTGCTTCAAAGGGTTAAAATATCAAAATTTCGCCGGCGTAGCGGGGGTTTTAAATATGATACCATATCAAAATAATTTTTTTCACAAACAAAGGGTCTTGCTATGCAACAATTTCCACTAAGGGCGGTTAAAGTTTTTGATACGTAAAATAATTTAAAAATAAATAAAAAATGCATTTTTTACATTTTCGGAGAAACTTCAAGGGCCGAGCGGGGGGCCTAAATATATTTTAATTTAAAAAAAAAAATCCACAAAAAAGGGTATTGCTATGCAACAATTTCCACTATAGGCGGTTAAAATTTTTGATACGTAAAAATTTTTAAAAAAGAAATAAAAAATGTATTTTTTACATTTTTGGAGAAACTTCAAGGGCCGGGCGGGGGGCCTAAATATATTTTAATTTTAAAAAAAATTACAAACATTTGATAGCAATACACAGCTTTTCCCACCACAGGCGATTTCAATTTTTTTAAAAAGTAAAAAACGACCCACCCTACTGTATATGGCAAAAGAATAAAAATCCTCTTTATTCAGCTCTGGCAAATGGTATCGAAAATTGGGAAGTCATGCCGCTAATGAACACTAGGAGCAGCTTAACTGCTCATATCTTGAGCTTTAATCCTAAAAGATTCTATTTTCATCGATCAGTGTGTCCTTATTTACAGACAATTAGAGTAGGTAAGGAGGCATATATGCATTTATTGTTCATACTATGTTTAATCTTTTTTTCTTCTTCGTAAAATAGTAAAAACTCGGAAGGAAATATCTGTAATGTTTCCTGTGGTTTGATTTTTAGTTTCCGACTAATTTCTCTGTACAATCACTGACCTAATTTCTATTTTTATAAAATTACTAGCTGAAAACCCGTACTTCGCTACGGAGTACATTCAAATCAAATACAACGGTCAATTTATGCAATTAATGCCAAATATATGTATAAATATATTAATAATAAATACAATGATCAATGTATGCAATTGATGTAAGATAAAACGAAAAAATATATTTATAAAAAAATCGTAGCGGATATTTTTACAGACAAAATAATGTAGAAGAAAATATTCAAATTAAATCTAATAGAACATACTAAAGAATATAGTACAGTTAATATAGTACAGTTTAAGGAATATTTCTTTTACTGTATTTTAATATTTTTTTGGATAATGTCCAATCGTCTGCCGCATTAGCAAGAAAATTTTTTTTTTGTCTATTTAGTTTTTATGCACGTGACGATAAATTTATTTAAAGTACCAGAAAAAGAAATCACGTGATCAGCATTTAATAAATTAAATCCTAAAAATTAATCTTTGAAAATTCCCCAAAAATCAGAAAATGGAGGTAAAGATTCGAAAAATATTTTATTTTAAAGAGTTTTTATAATCTTTCTCGTGATATAAATTGTATAACCCTCAAATTATTATTTTAAATGCAAACTTAAAAAAGTTACAAAAACAGCTTAAAAATTTAATTTTAAAAAAATCTACGAAGAATTTTTCAAAAACCTTTCTTTGTGCACCCCTACACCATAAGAAGAATCGCCATGCAAGATTTCAGCCCTTTAGATCCAGCGGTTTAGTCTGTGCGTTGTATGTCAATCAGTCAATCAGTCAGTCAGTGAGTCAGTCAGTTACGGAACTGTTTTATATATAAAGACTGGAAAGGAAAGACTAATAAAAATAACAGTACCATATTATTACTTTCATTTGCAGATTTAATCAAATGAATAACTTACATCAGGTAAAGGAACCAACAAATATTAATCAAAGCATATAGACATAGCAATAAGTTATAAGATTTATGCATACAAAAAGATAATTTATGCATGAGGAAACGGTTAAGGACAAAAAGATAGTTAATTATACTCATATGGAGAAATTATTCATTGACTTTTATATTTGGGAGAATAGAATTTTAAAATTTTAAATTTTTAGAAAGTTCTTCAAACTGATTTCAGAAAGTGAACATTAAATTTAGAATTATGAATATGTATCACTAAAGAAGACAAATTTCATGGCAAGATATATATGGGAAACTTCTTTAATACAGTTTTCTTCAAAATATTGTCCAATATGTTACAATTCCAGTTGCATTCCAACATAGCTTTCTAAAATATACGAAATAACAGCTGAATCTGTTTAAAATGCAAGCAGTAATAGGCAAAAATGCGTGAACACAGCTTAAATTTAAAGATAAAAGTAAAAAACAAACAAAATAAAACACATCCATCAAAGTACCAAATAGCGGAGCACACGTTTTCCTTTTGATCCGGGTAGCATTTCTATCATAATTCGGTACTGATTTAAAATTTTAAAAAATTGTAATTTATTTTAATGTTTTTCATCGTATTGAAACGTCAAGACTGTCTATACCTTATTTTTTTTTTTTGGTACAGGCCTGTTTCTTCATTCAATCCTATATATAGAATCCTACATATTTTTTTCAACTGGATTTAAGTCAGGTCCTTTTCTAGCCATTCTACACGAAGTATGTTATTTTGTTAAAGATTGCTTTTAACTTTTAATGATCTGTAGCGAGGTGGGTGACAATTCGTTTTCCATTTGGCTACAAGGTTTTCAGAGTCGACTCCTTTGTTCAAAACATCATTGTATTTCTCTGAATTCGTAATGCCACTAGGAGTCACGAATCGGTTTTTAGTCGCTTTCAATAAAAAAAGTTAACCTAGAAATTTTTGTTGTTGGTGGTGGTGAATGTTTCTCACGTTGTTTAGAGTGATTGGGATGAAATTTTGTGTGGATAACATTCGTCCGGGAAAATTCGTCCGGGAAAATTCGTCCGACGACAATAAAATGCATTTCATCTGTGAAAAGGTAATTTTGATTTTAATTTTTCTTCTAATATTTTTCTTTAACCATGAGTCCAGCAGTCGCATTTTGAGGAGGTTTAACAACTCTATTTGAGGAGGTTTAACAACATTTTCTGGCATCCCTTTTGCCAAACGGTGGATTTTGCAAGGCACAGATACTTGACTCAGCCCAGTTCTAAGTGAAATCTCGTAGATCTGCCATTTTTCACAAATGGTGAGAAGAGAGACAGCCCGGATGGTAGTTTTCGTCTCCCTACCGTGTTTTCCAGTTTTCCATTTTAGGAAATCAAACTATTTACATCTAAAGTTACATTAGCAGAATACAAAAAGACTGGGCAATATCCATCGCAACCGGAACGTGGCGGCCTTGTGGTACAGCGCACTGGTTTTCGGTGCTGAGGGTGCTCAGATCGAATCCTGCGGAAGCGCCACTAAAATGCCTCCGTTTGTGTCGTCCCTTCATAGGGGGCAATGCTGGTCTGCCTATATGGCGCCCCCATAATAAAATTGCCAGCAAAACTGCGGGGAATTATAGGCGAATGTCTTCGCGACAAGTGCCTCCGCATTGAAAAAAAAAATATATCCATCGCAACCGCAGTGATATGCATTGAGGGTAACGAAATTAAATCTCTTCTGAGAAAATATAATCAAATTAAAAACTATCAGCACTAATGGAAAAAACGCGGAAACAAAGGAGGAAACAAACGCGGTATCTAAACAAATAAAAAAATTTCAGCTACATTTTTCATGAGTGATGGTTACTTACTATTTGAAAAAAGATCAACTGTCTCCGAGTTTAAATTAACAATTGACTGAAATTTTGAGACGTCGAACTCTTCACAACAAATATTCCAGTTGGTGAAACAAGTTACGTATTAGAAAAATTTCAAAATAATAATAACTATAAATTACTAAGAATCAAATTCTATTTCCGAAATTCTTAAGCAAATGCCGCTTTCTTTTTCAGGAACAGAGTAGGATAAGATCTAGAAAGGAAGTCAGGAAAAATGGCTTCACTTTGCTTTTTCTTTGATTTGTTACTTATTGTGAATGTTTTAAACGTTTTCCCGATCTCGATTTAGGGCTATTTAATTTTCGAATGGGAGAAAACAGTATGAGGATAGTCATGAAATATTGAACATAGTATTTGCATATCAATTATATAACGTTTATGATATATACTATAAATGACGTTTAACTCAACATTAAATCTTCAATAGGTTAACGATCATAAATTTAGATATTACTCAATTTGATTTTCAAATTTAGATTAAGATTTCAAATTTAGATTATCAAATTTAGACTTTACTTTATCCGCATTGTTTAAATTCATCACCTTCAACAATAAGGATAAAAGTGAAGCCACACTTGCAGTGCTGAGGGAACATCAGCGCTGTAACAGCTTTGAGAATCCCAAGTTAAAACTATTTTGGATATTACCTAAATATACAGGGCAAAAATACTGGGTGCTCGTACGTACTAAATGGATATCAATAAATTTTGAAGTCAAATCCTTTTATAAATCATTTTACGTAGCACATTTAAGTAATTTAATTTAATGGATATCCAGGTATTTGCCTTCCATTCCATTTAAAAAAATATTAAACGAAAAAATGGATTTTTATAATTGTTAGAATATGCTTTTTAAACTTTTTTAAATCTAAAGTGTATTATTTCTAGTATTAAAGCCATTATTCCGAGGGAATTACCTATCATTAAAATAAAAAAAGCCCCGTACAAATCTTCCACTTTAAGTTTCTTGATAACAGTATATTCTTCACTACTGGAATCGCCAAGTGAAGACAATTTCTGGAGAAAATCATAATCTTCTTTATCTTTGATTAAAATACCAGATGCAAATATGTTATGAATGAGATTGTCGAGTCTGGCAGAGAATTTAAAGTTTTTACTTGTACCAAGAGCTATCCGTGCTGTCATAAAAATCTCACTGGAAATCTGTGCCTTATCAGAAAGCATCGCAAAGAAAGTTTCTGTGGTCAAAACTAAAGCTGTATTACCTCTAGATAGGTAGTCGTAGAATGATTTTACTGTAGGTTCGACGTACTGCCCATTTTTAATAACATATTGACCTATAGACTTAGTTTTTTCATCAGGGCTATCAGCTAACATCCTAACAAGTATACTTCCTCTAATTGTTCCACAAGTGTATGAACCAGATTTTAAGGCGTCTGAAAGCTGTTGGGCAGTATCGATTGTTTGTTCCTTCAGAGGCACAGTCAAGAAAGATAAAATGAGGGAAACATAAATGTAAGAAATCAACAAAGAGGCCAAATTCCATGATCCCAGAAGAATTTTCTGGCTCATCGTGTCACTGCGAATGTGGGAAGATTGACTGAATAAAATAGCAAATATTTGAAACATAATCTGTAAATATCCAGAACCTGGGCCTTTGGGTACTACAAGAATAAAAAAAACAGGCAGTATTACCACTACAGCAAATATAGCGATCCAAACATTCAATTCAAATGGTCTTGTAAATGCATAGTGCGCTGGCAGAAGACCTGGTAATCTGGTACAAAAAGTAACTCCTCTGAGTTTGTAAGGATAGCTGAAATTAACAATATCCATTCTGTCAAGTGTAACTGTTAAACCTCCAATAATCAGGTCAACCTCGTTTCTTTGCACCATTCCAATAAGTCCAGTCCAACTTCCGTTGTCCATCAGTGTACCCCATTCATTCTCTCGGGGACATGATATGGTGTAATTCATGCGCATTTCTTGAAGAATCATCTCTAAGAAGCTGTTCTCAAAGCCTCCGATAATCTTACAAGTTCCATCAGTTGTACTATTAAGAATAAACTGGCCGAGTGCAGGTAGAATACCAACTCTTAGCACTTCAGATGCCATTATCTGTGTACGAATCTGAAAAAAAGATTGAGAATTAATAATTAAACGAGAAATCTAGAAATTTACCTCCCAGGGAGAATCCTCTTTACCATGTCTCATTAAAATATCCGAATATTTAATGTGGCCCCCACTCGAAATTAAACCTGACACCGCATAACAGAAATTAGGAGTTGGAACTTTTTCATTCTGAGTTCAAATTTGACGAGGTTAAATACACACAGAAAGAGATCTCGAATAAAGCCATGCCGCATTTGAGGAATTTGAAGAACATATGTGTGGGTAAGGGAAGTTTGACAGTATTCCGCTTCATTTGAGGGGTCTGTATAAAACTTAGTGATCAGCTGCAGAATTAATGGGATCTAATACATCTGTTTGGGAACTGAAGCCTTTCATTTTTACCCACCTTTGTATAATCGAAATGCAGCTCATTTGTATGTATTGCGATTGTAAAACGTAAGTGTAGAACGTTTTAATTAAAACTTCCTTTTTCGCACTGCAGGAATGTTTCTAAATTCGTCAGTGTATTTGGTTTGAGAGATTCAAATACACAATGGTTCTATTATGCCTCTAATAACGTGAAATTACACTGGCATGCAGCCGTAGACGAACAAGGTTGAAATAAAATTCAAACGAATACTCTACAGATAAAACATACCGAAACTGTACGTAAAGGAATGCATATACCGTATTTTTCGAACCATAAGACACATCTTTTTACATAAAAAAAAACTCGACTTAAAATTGAGGTGCGTCTTATGATCCGAAAATAACATTAAATTAAAAGGAATATTTTATTATATATATTACATTACTTTATATATATATATATATATATATATATATACATATCATTATGTCTATTATATATATTTTTATCGTTATTATGTAAGAAATTGAAAACGTCTTTATATACCTAACAAAATTCAAAATATTCTTTTCTAAAAATCTTCCCATAAATCTGAGGTGCGTCTTATCATCGGAAAAATACGGTACGCAGAATTATGAACCAGAAGGTACAATTTTCGTAACAAACCTTAAATAACTAATCAATTAGATTGAGTAGAAAATGCTACATAAAAAGGAGATCAATGCAGTTTAATTTTAGTTTTAGTCAGTTCACACGGTAGAAGCTGAAGAAAAACTGGTGAAGTAGGAATTCAAACATTAACTATTGGACTGCATCCAAACGGAACTCAATTTTTAAATTTCGTGAATCAAATTTAGTTGCGCTGAATTTGAAATATAAAGAGGAGTGTGGGAAAGAAGCTTTTATAAGATTTACGCATGGGACACTTTGACTTTTCCTCTAAGGTATATATTGTTTTAGAAGCTTTACTCTGTGGTATCCCAAGTACATGTCTTAGTTACTGGCCATGTCTTAGTAAGGTGAAGCTTATGTCAATAGTTCCATCAGGGATATACAGTGACCCCCAAAAGTGTTCGGACACTTAAGATTTTCAATGAAATAGGGGGTCTATCCATTAATTAAAATGAATATTTCAGAATGGGCATTTAATAATAAGATCTATAATTTACTCTTAACAAAACTACATGACATATTTTAAAAACATAGTAAAACTTTATTTTTAAGAAACCAGTAATCAAAAAGTAACAAAAACTTTATCTCACAAAAGTCATCGTACACTGAAATATTTTTGGATAAATTCATGATTAAAATTATAGCCTGGCGCTTTATTTTTAATTTTTAATTGTGGTGTCATTTAAAATATCGTTTGGCTTTAATTTTTGCTTGTCGACTCCGTAATATTCTATTTATTATTTAAAAATGGCTCGTAGTCGTAAAGAAACAACAAATAGCATTCGAAAATTGATTATTTTTCATCATAGTAGTGGTAAATCAGTTCGAAATATTGCTAAATTACTTAATTTATCCCATTCTACTGTGCAGTATGTGATAAAACACGTTAAAGAAGAAAATCGGATCGAAAACAAGGTAAGAAAAGGTCATCCGGCAAAGTTAACAAAACGTGATCAGAGATTTATAATTAGAAAATTCCTGAAAAATCCACGTTTGAGTGCTGTAAAAGTTTCTGCAAAACTTAATAAAACATTTTCTACTTCAATTTCACCTGAAACTGTTCGACGAGTTCTCAGAGCAGCTGGATTACATGGGCGTTCTGCCCGTAGAAAATTTTTTGTGAGTGAGAAAAACAGAAAGCTCAGGCTTTCCTTCACACTACCAATGATAAATAAGTCCCAAATGTATTGGAATAATGTCTCATTTGCCGATGAAAGCAAGTTTAACATTTTTGGTTCCGATAATTGTATGGAGAAGAAAAAATGAGGAACTTAATCCCAAGAACTTTGTAGGAACAGTTAAGCATGGCGGTCGATGTGTCCTTGTGTGGAGGTGCATGTCAGCATCAGGACTAGGTAATTTGGTATTTATTGATTGCATAATGAATCCTGCTGTTTATATAAATATTTTAAGAGACAATTCAAAATTATCAGCCCAAAATTTGGGTATTGGAAACAACTTTGTTTTTTTATCAAGATAATGATCCTAAGCACACGGCTCTCAACGTTCGCCTCTGGTGTCACTATTATTGTCCACAAGTTTTGAAAACACCACCTCAATCGTCAGATTTAAACCCAATAGAACATACTTGGAGAGAACTGGAGGTTCGAGTACGAAAACACGACATTCACATGAAAAGCGAATTAAAAACAATTATGATGGAAGAATGGATGAACATTGATGCAGAAATTACAAAAGAACTAGTGCAATCAATACCCAGACGTTTAAAAGCTGTTGTGGATGCTAAAGGATATCCTACTAAATATTAATTTAACGAAAAATTAGAATATTTACTAATATGTAGAGATTTTTTTACAAGTGTACGGTGACTTTTGTGAGATAAAGTTTTTGTTACTTTTGGATTATTGGTTTCTATAAAGTTTTACTATGTTTTCAAAATATTTCATGCAGTTTTGTTAAGAATAGATTATAGATCTTATTATTAAATACCCATTCTGAAATATTTATTTTAATTAATGGATAGACCCCTATTTCATTGAAAATCGTAAGTGTACGAACACTTTTGGGAGCCACTGTAAATGCTTTGGGTGGTCTACCAGACGGTAGATCAGTTTAAAGAACTTGTTGCACTTTGAAGAGGTAGTAGATAAGCTGAGCCATTTAGAGGCTAAGGTCTGAAAAACGTTCTCATGAGTAAGCAGTAGTCGCCCCTGTATAGTGATTATCGTGGCGAACTTCCACGCAGAAGGCTGGGTAATGAATTTCGGACAAAGCATGAACATTTCTGGTTGGTTGGTTGGAAGCGCTACGGTCATTTTTCGCAACCCTAGGGCTAATTAGACAGGAATCTACTGCTGATTCCGAAATGCTACAAACATCCATGTCCATAGACATTTCTGTGCTGTCCCCTCATAGGGAGTTAAAAAAAAAAAGATCTTAAGAAATATAAGGATTAGGAAGTAGTGGAAAAAAGACAGCTAATGGCAAGGTGAGAAATTTAGTAGTGGCATTGGTGAAGTTACCTGATTTTCCGTCACCTTCTTTGTTCCAGCAACTGTACTTAAGAATTGAAATTTGAGTCACCCACAAGTTCATTATTTAAGTTGTTACATCACAAATTTTCGTTTAATCTTTGATCCGACTGACTGAGTAAAAAAGTAAATTGATCGATTTAGTCTCTGTGAACAGGGTAGAATTTTTGTAGTTCCTTAAGCATAAAATTACTTGATGTTCACGGGGAAAGGGGGAATCCCACAGTTCGTTTCATACTTATAACTGTAATTTTCCCGTAATTTCTGTGCATGTTTGTTTAGTGAATTTTTGTCTCTGTGTTTACAGACTATCCGTATGAAATGTATCCAAGCTGCTTCATTATTTTTATTGACTGCATTCCAGTGAAATTTTAACTCATTCTTCATCGATACGCTTTAAAAATCAAATATATGGGTAGAAAAATGTTTAACCCTTCAGCGGGCGCACCCCTGTAAAAAGTGTAACATTTACGTAATTTTGAATGGTTTGTTTTTGCATGTAAGGTTTGAATGTTCTAAGCAGTTTCTATTTATAGCTACACCCTTTCTAATGCAGGTCTGATTTTATCATCCTTGTATTCCTTTCCATTTATTGTTAGGGCCTGTTCACATAGGAGTCCGTTGCGTTGCGTTAAGGAAAAGATGACATTGAGACGAAAATAAACCAATCATATGCCTCCAAACGATTAGCAATGAATTTTTAACGCCTATGATTGGTTTATTTTCGTCTCAACGTCATCTTTTCCTTAACGCAACGCAACGGACTCCTATGTGAACAGGCCCTAAGTCGTGATTTGACCGGGGTAATCCAGCGATTATGCTGGATTACAATACGACAAAAGCAGGAGTTGATGTAGTCCATCAAAAGTGCAGCTATTACACGGTATCCCACATATCACGAAGATGGACAATCTCATTGTTATTTTAGGTTTTGGGGCATTATAGGAATCAATTCGCAAGTTGTCCTTAGATCCAATAAAGCGGACGGTTTTGAAATAAGGCGATTGTATCTGCATTCTTTGGCCTTTAAATATAAATATATCTCAATATTATCAATATAAATATATCTCAATATTATCAATATAAATATATCTCAATATTATCAACATTTTTTTATCTTGTCATAAAACGCAGAATTATTATTTTCAATTTGAAAAAAAGTTTATTACAAAAGGAATAATCAAGGTTGAAAAAGACGTCGCAATTTGTGCCACGCGTGCTTGCCGGTGTTCCAAACATTGGCGCACCCGCTGAAGGGTCAAAAATATTTTTTATCCAAGAAGAAGGGAAGTTTTAACCTATTTGCTGTTCTTACATACGAATGAATTATATACTGTTTATGATGACGAGCGTAAAAGGAAATGCCTGGGAGGAACCACGAGTCAAATCGATACTGTATAAATGGTTCCCTGTATAATGTCAAAGTTCCTGAGAGCTGAAAAGTTAATTATGCATAAAGGGTATCGGAATCTCCGATACGCAGATTTCGTATTTAAAAGAGTCGAAGATAATTAGAACTTAAGTAAGACTTATGAAAAAGATTATGTATATTCTTTTACATGGAATATTAAGAGCTCTTCCAATATTGATAAAAAAAAATTTTATATTCGTTCCAAAATATTTTTAAAGATTAATTTTTTAATAGTAGGTTTAAAAATTAATCAAACAAATAAAGGAATTTTCAATACCCAACGATTAATGCTTAGTTATGTACTAAAAAATTAATTCCATAATTTGTAAAATGCAATATCAATAAACG